>LR538256.1:396886-488748 GCA_900883565.2 Caenorhabditis panamensis
AGGCAGCTATTGCTGTTCTTCTTTACGAATGGAACTTCTAAAACACAAAAAAAACACAAAAAACAACACAACTTTCGCATGATACAGTGGCCACTGTTCAGCCATTGTAAGGTAGGCAGCTATTGCTGTTTTTCTTTACGAATTGAACTTCTAAAACACAAAAAAAAACACAAAAACAACACAACTTTTGCCTGATACAGTGGCCACTGTTCAGCCATTGTACGGTAGGCAGCTATTGCTGTTCTTCTTTACGAATGGAAAAATTTTGGGCTCTTGTATTGAACCTCCTCGTGGTGAGCCTGGATATGGAAAATTCTAACAACAGAATTTTTCTAACCGATCAATACACCTCCAAAAACTTTCATTTTTCGAAACCGAATCACAATTTCTATCATTTTCCGTCCAACATTCCCGGCAAAATGAAAGAAAAATCCAATAAAGATGGAGCCTGTCACTTCATAGTGTAATAGTACAGTGGGGTGGGAAGGGAGAAGAAAGTTGATATAAAAGACCAGCGGAGCAAGAAACAGTTCATTCTTCATTTTGGTTTCTCTGGTGAGAAACGGTCTTTCTGATTTTTCTGAAGGCTATTCTTGTATCCTGAGATCTATCTTGGTCGGAATTATTCAGTAAGTTACAGCAGAACTTTTATTTTCAAACTCCTCTTGAATATTTCCGTGTTGTGCCCAATGCATCAGAGAATGTGTATGCCTAAGATGCCAACTACATTTGCTATCAACACGGATTCAAGAATCAACGGGCAATCACTTCAATGCAAGGAATGCAGGCACGAACTGTTGGTAGCTTCAGAAAGGGAGTTCAAGGTCTGTTTTTTTCACAGTTCTGAATAGTTTTTCTGATATATAGTATTATAAAAAATGACACACTTACTTGTCCGGATTGTTGTTTATCACCATTTTCAGTTCTCTGTGAATGCAGTTGATTTCAAAGACAACGAGCAACGTTCCTGCATTTGAGTAATGGGATCATGGTTCTCAAAGACATTGAAGAGTGTGAGTGTTTCGTACAACCTTTTACGAAAAAACAAATTTGAAATCAGTTTTATTGTCAAATTTCAAATTCTCAGATCTCTAGTCCAAAATTCCAGCGAACCAACGTGGCTTTCTCGAGGAGTAAGGGAATCGTTGTGATCATCGGAGCATCCACCGTGGCAGCCACATCACCACACCGTCTCTATCTCTCTCTTTCTCCTGTCGGGCTTTTTATATTGTAATAATGTTAGCAGTTAATAAATGAGTTGGACCAGAAACCTGTTTACCGTTACTGTACAAGACACGAGAACCATTTCTGGACACACTCAAATTCTTACAGACAAGTTAGACGATGGTTTTTGGAGCACGGGGAGGATTCAGAAAGCTTACAACAAAATCAGGACTATTTTTCTGCACTGAAATTGAAAATATTGCAAAATAGAACTTTGTCGGACAGAATTCTTATTATTTCCCATCCAACGATTCCGGCAAAATGGAAAAATCCAATCAAGATGGAGCCTGTCACTTCATAGTGTAACAGTACAGTGATGTGGGTGGGGAGAGAAGAGAAAGGTGGTATAAAAGGCCAGCGAGGCAAGAAACAATTCATTCTTCACTTTGGTTTCTCTGGTGAGAAACGGCCTTTCTGATTTTTCTGAAGCTTTTTCTTGTATCCTGATGTCAATTATGGTCGAAATTATTGTAAGTTGAAAAAGAATAGTGTTATTCGTGAACTCAAATCGGATAATTCAGTGTTGTGCCGAATGCAAAATGACTAGCTTGTGAAAGATAAGGAAATCGTCTATTTTAAGAATGTTGGTGGAAGACAGACTCCAAAGAAGGCTACCAATGGTGTAATGGTGATGCTGTCTACAAAGCTACAGAGTCAGGATGGCATATGTGGTTCGAGCATCGAAATGGCTAAAGAAGAACAATGATCTGCACCGTGATATTCAAATTGTCGAAGATTTCAACTTCTCCATCGTTGTCCGTGTTCGAAGAAGATGGATCACCACGAAATGTCGATTTGGATTCAGGCGTCCACGTAAGTCGTTTTTGTCTGAAATGTTTATGATAGTTCATAATGTTTTTTATAGTTCTAAGCAAGTTTTTTTCAGTGTTCAAAAGGACAATGTACTACTGGGATAGGCCAAAGCATTGAATGGCGAACGTTTCAGACAAAGCGTATTACGCTTCGACGACGCACGGTAAGATTAATAGAATTCTAGATTTTTCCTCATCGATTATTTTTGCAGGGCCAAAACACAGTGAAACTGCAGTTCGCGAATATGTTTTTGTATAAATAAAACTTTTCAAGCGTGTTGTATTCTGTTTTTGTACTAATGACACATTGGGAGAAGTTCTGTTGACCGATTGGGCACAAACAATTGATAATGTATGCGTGTTACTGCTGACAGAGATTTGAATAAACACAAAAAAAACAGGAGGAAGAAGTGTTTTTCATGAGTTTTCTCATTTGTGGACTTTTTCATTAGATACAGAAGATTTTCTGGAGAAACTCGAACTCCAGGAAATACAGACAATTCAGACAAAGGCTTTTGAACTACGGGCGGGATTCAGAAAGTTTACAACGAAATCAGGATTCTTTTTTTGCTCTGAAATTAAGAAAATTGCGGAACACAGTTTTGTCAGTCACATTTTCCATTCGTTTCCATCCAAAAATTCCGGCAAAATGGAAAAATTCAATCAAGATGGAGCCTGTCACTTCACAGTGTAACAGTACAGCCATGGGGGCGAGAAAGAAGAAGAAAATTGATATAAAAGACCAGCGAGGCAAGAAACAATTCATTCTTTGCTTTGGTTTTTCTGGTGAGAAACGGTATTCTTGATTTTTCTAAAGTTAGCTCTTGAATCCTGCATTTGTATATTGTCCACAACCATTCTAGACAATGAGCTGTTGTGAGTTAGAAATTGTAAGTGTGTTTCAAAATCATTTTTTTCAGCTGCTGAACCAAGTGATGCAACTAGTTTGCCCGAAGAATATCGTGTTTTCATGAAGTTCTGAAAGTGCGTAACAAGAAACAGGAACACTGTTGTTCAATGCGATTGGTGGACTTTCACTTCAAGAAGGCAAAAACGACAAGGCCAGAGAATGTCAGATCACAAATTACTTTGTGGTAACGGTTTTCCAGGTAAGATAAATCTTGAAAGAAAATACTTAACCTTTTCCTTTTCAGTCGTTTTCTGACTATCAGAGCCTTCCTTACAATCGAGCAGTCCTGTCCAATCTGTGATGTAAGAAGTGTAAGAATAGAGAAGAACATAAGATGGAAGGGATTGCTTGGCTTATCAAAGCCGAAGCTTCTAAAATCAACCGAAGGAACAGCGCTTGAGTACATGGGATCATGATTCTCAAAGACATTGAGGAGTGTGAGTTTTTCATTCAACTTTTCACAAACAAATTTCTTAAAGCAATTTCATTGCCAAACTTCAAGTTTTCAGACTTGAAATCCAAAATTCTGGTCCAAACAGAGAAGTACCCCTTCATGGCGCATCGAGGACACATCGTAAGGGTTTATAGAATTTTGGGTTTTTCCTCATCAATTGTTTTTGCAGGCCTGGTACTCATTGAAAAATTTTCAACAGTTGTATGTTTCGTATGAATAAAACTGTAAAAGTGTGTTGTGTTCTGTTATTATACTTACAAGACATCGGGAGAAGTTTTGTTGACCAGATTTTTCCGCCGCTTTACAATTTTCATGGTCACGGGGTGACACTGCCGCTCGACAAAAGCAATCTAGTGCTCTCTCGCTTTACACAAACCGAAGGCAGAAGAGATGATAAGAACGAGTATAAAAGCCCGACGAAGACGGGAAAAACTCATTTTCCCTTTTCTCTTCCTTGGCTTCTCCGGCGAGGAGCGCTTTTCTTGATTTTTCTAAAGTTTTTTTACTATTTTTGATCTCTGATTCATTTGTTCCACTGTCATTGCTTTGAATGTAAGTTTTCAACAGAAATTTGTGCCCAAACACTGTTTTTTCAGAAACTTTGCCTGATGCTAAAAGGATTTGAGCTTGAAAGGAGCGGTTTCTCTTTCTAACACGTTTTCGAGTGTAGTGGAATGGATTACAAGATGGAAACATTCAGGAATTGACGGCCTGGATACAGTTGTCACGGTAGAGGACAGAGGTAAACATTAGAAGTTCATTTTTTGCTAATGACAGTTTAATTTCTTCAGTTGAGAAGAACAAATGAGCTATTTGACTGGAAGAATATTGTAAGAGCTTCACTTTTGGGAGAGGAGATGGCGACGGCTGATTCTGAAACGTGAGACCATGAAGAAGCAGTATGAAGAAAGGTTAAGATCCCATTGGTTGAATTGGAGAAAGTGAAAGGTACGTTTTCCTGACAGTTTTTTTATTCTACCCTAAAACTGTTTTTTCAGGCTTCCAGGATATCAAAGTTTGAGAATGGATCCTTCAGTCAACATCGAACGATATCGATCGCAAAACGAGAAGTAAGCGTTACCACTTTTGAACCAAACACAAATCCAAGTTTTCAGATCAAAAAATACAATATTATTTGCAAGACCATGAGAGCGGTCGGAATGTGAATAGCATCGAAGGAAGCAAACTCCAGCATTTGTTTAATTTTAGCTTTCGTAACTGATAGTTTACAATTTGATAAATTTTTTCACTATTAAAAACGTGTATTTTTTGTGAAATACGAGGAGATCGAATTTTTTTGTGAAAGATTCAAGGTATTACAACACATTTCCACGATTTGCTGACTTCTCATCATCTCCGCTGATGTTTTCCCGTTGGTTCATCCAATACTCCGTTCTATCTCTCTTCCTAGCTCATCGACCAGTCTCTTCGTCTCTAGACAGCCACAATGCGAGCCAAACAACCTCGCAGAACCTTCTCGGCCTTCCTCCAACGACGCTCCACTATTCCGCTCGCCTATTGTTTCCAGTGAATATATCCGATTTTTCTCCCATTTTTACTTTCTATTTCTGTATTTTTTCACGTATTCCGCTGCGATTTGGACTGATTTCGATTGAAAAACTGCAATTATCTGATGCTACAATCCCCGGGAAGCCAAAAACATGAAGGTTCGCCGTGAAACCATCGAAATCGGCCAGGATCGGAAAAATGTAAGTGTTTCGTTCGAAAACTATGAAAAATTATGTTTAAAAAAATGTATGCCGCATTTTCCTTGTGGAAACACATAAAGAAAACAGTTTCCATGAATACAAAAATATAAAAAAAATCAAAAAAAAATTTCGAAAAATGAAAAAAAATTTGATCACGGGCAGGATTCGAACCTGGGCTCGGATAAGCAGCAAACTCCTCCTCTGGTTTTTGTGCTCAGAATTGTGGAGGGTAGTCATACGTAGTTACCCTTCCAAAACTGAGCATTGATGCTATGAGGGTTATGCGGGTTGAACATGCATCATTCATTCAATAAAGAAGTGAAAGTTGTATCACACGGAGGAAGAAAGAGAGATTCCGGTATCACCCGTAAGTAGAAACCGTAGAATTATGAGATATTTGGACGGAGAATTACAAATAGAAGTAGATAATTAGATAGAAAGTGATAGAAATAGATAAAAAGCGACTGGAAAGGAAGACGGGAGTAGATTTTCAGTCCAAGAGTCCAACTTGCAAGACAATTTCCTCCTTCTTCTCCTGTTTCTTTCCCAAAGGGTTCACGTTCTCGTAGATTGGCTCATCAATCCTATTCTCGCGAGAGTTTCCCAGAGCAGCAGGGTCGTCGTAGATGTTCTCATGGCGAGTGATAAGGGTAGCCATCGACGACATGCTCGTCTCAGTAAGGTACATAACTGGGGTTCTCTTCTTCCAGATTCTCTCGAATCGCTTGCTCCACCACTTCTCACTGGTGTGTCTTCCATAACAGAAAGCTGCGGCCAAGAGGAGAAGGATGAGGACGAAGACAACGATGGCAATGTAGATGTAGGTTCTCAGAGAGTCTGGAGCCTGGAGGTCAACGAGCTCGTAAGCAAAGTGTCCGGTGGTGTGCTCGGCGGTAGTCAGGATGGACTCGAACCTTTGAAATGTCTCGTTGAAGGCTTTGCTCAATGGCTTTTTGTTAACTTACGAGTTTCCAACATCGCTGAGACACTTGAGATCCGAGAACAGCTGCAGAGACTTGAGGAAATGGCCGGTGATGTTCGTTTCAGTGACATCAAAGATGGAAGAGTACTTTCCCAAATAGTTGCACTTCCCGATGCCCAAATGTGTGGGTTGGGAGAATGCAGAGGAGAACTTGAACTGCCACTTCTCATCAGTCTCGTTGAGAGTCAGAGCTGAAGTAAATCCTAATTTTTTACAAAAAAGATGAATTTCAGGCCAAGTACCCGTAGAAATCGCCTTTGGCATGGAAGACTTGTACGAATTGGCCGTGTTAGCCAGCTGGTTAACTTCGAACACCGATTTCAGAGTATCAGAGTTATCAAAGACCAACGGAATGCGAGGAGCAAGACGGAACTTGATCAACACGTTGCTGCGGTCATTTGGGAACACCTCGAGTTGGAATCTGGAACAGTGAGGCTTGACAATGAGCGGTAAAAGGAACAACTAACTGGTTTGGTTTGTCATCGTCGCAATCCCACTTGGTCGGGTTCAGGAGGAAAGGAATCCAGGAGTTCTGGAGACTAATCTGGTCATGGACAGTGGGAAGACGGGACTGGAGGATAGTCTGGTCGCATTTTGAGATACGAATTGTTGTTGGAAAGGTAGAAACCATGGTCATGGAGATGGATTCATCGTTGAGTCGGGCTGAAAGATTTTGTAATAGTTTTTTCCTAGTACCTCAGTGTCTCTAGGGACCCGATTCTATTCTCAGCGCATTGGGAATGAACCTGATCTGTATTTTATGTCTTCTCTATCTTTTCTCTACAGCTACGGCTTGTTGAAGCACTTTCTTGGCCGCAAACTGTCTAGCAGCCTTCTAAAAAAGTTGGCATGCTGCCAACTTGCGTTTTTCTCCTCCTGTCGGGACACATCTCGGGCGCTAGGGAGATTGCATTCCAACAGATTCAGTTGCTTTTCGAGAAGTTTGGCTTGATGCCAACTAGCGCTCGCCCTCCTGCCGGGACACCTCGGGCGCTGGAGAAATGGTGTTCTGACAGGAAGAGAGGGCCTAGGCTTACAGGCCGAGAACGCGTGAGTTTCAATGTTTCAATGGGCGCCTCTACCCTTCTGTCGGGACACCTCTGGCGCTGGGGGAAGTGGTGTCCCGTCCCGAGAGTAGAATCTAGCCTTACAGGCTGAGGATTGTGAAATTTCAATGTTTCCAATGGGCGCCCTTACCCCCTGTCAGGACACCTCTGGCGCTGGGGAAGGTGGTGTCCCGGCAGAGGCTAGCACAGGCGAATTCTTCCTCTAGAAACTTCCAAACAGCCTTTCGGAAAGTTTGGCATGCTGCCAACTCGCAGTTGGTGTCCCGACAGGAGGGTACAGTCTAGTCTTACAAGCCAAACACTTGAGAATTACGAAATGTTATGGGAAAGAGAACAGAAACTAAGAAACTATCACGTTATCGATTCGTATGATTCATCAGACCAAAGCACCTCGTTTCCAGTCAGAAAACCCAACAAAGTATCTGGATAATAAGTAAACTAACCTTGCAGAAGAAGATGGCTTATGTCGAAGTGAGTCGTGTAGTGCTTCTCGACATCCTTGAGCGAGATGATTTCGTGGCGCGCTCCATACACGAAGTTATGACCGAGGCTGGCGAAGGGAAGGAGGAAGAGGAGAAGAACCCCCACGTCGACAATCATGGTAGCGGCAGTCTGCGGATGATATGGTTTTGATTGGGGTTAGGTAGGGAAGATGGGAAATAAGGGAAAGAGCTAAAACTGCTGGACAAGCGAGGAATCGAGCGGTGAGAAAGGGAAAGAGACAAGAAATGAGAATGAAGGAGAAGTGAAGGGAACGAGTGGCAAAATGAGTCATTTTTCGAGACAGGGCCGAAGATCAGTTTGCGGTAGAGCACATTTGCAGATTCGAAATGGTAGAGGAAAATCTCAACAGTTATTCCTCTTCCAGATCCCCTCACGATTCATTGATTTTTGAGAAGTTGGTTTTTTCGATAGTTTTTAGACTGAGTTGAACCTTGCTTAGCATCTAGCGCCTTCACTAATAACTTTCTATCCCCTCACTAAACGCAAAATTTCCAAGTTTCTTCCAGAATACAAAATGCCAATGTCAGCCGCCGATTACGAAACCTATATGGAGCTCAGCGGGTTCTTTGAAATGGCTCGGCGCCACGTTGACTCTCCGAATTGCCCGGAAGGAATTCGTGCCATTCTGAGAGCCTTCATCGTTTGGTACGTGAACAATTACATTTTGGATCTGGCCTTCTTGGATGGGACCAATCCTCTGCTTGCTCTGGTTGGCAACGATGAGGAGGGTGAGCAGAACAATGAGGAGGAGGATAAGGAGAATATGCCGCCAACTTTCTAAATTCTCTAATTGACATCACCTTTACTTTCATATTCTTCACTTTGGTTCTTTCCTCAATGCATTTTTTCCAATTTTCCTCCCAAAAATCTTGAATGAAACTTGATGTTTTGACTGTTTTTGTTTCAAAACTGTTCTTCATCGGATTTACAGGGTCTCTCCGGTTCTCGGCATATGTTCCTCCCATCAACATGCTCCCTGTCAGAAAACGTTGCGAGACCAGCAGACAGATACGCGGAGGAGGGATGGACCGCCCATACAGATATTCCAACAGTGGGTGTATCTGTCCGTTCAGTTGACCCCAACACTCTTCTGCTCCCCAATTCTCTACCTTTCCCTGTTTTTCCTCAAACTCAGAACAAATTCCCCTTAGTTCCAGTTATGATTTCCAGATCTTCACCGACAATGCCCAACGAACTCTACATCCCTCGCGAATTTTATGAGATGATGGTCGACAGACTTAACCGCCCCGGGCTCAATGGAGGTCAGCGTGCTGTTCTCGAAGTCCTTATCCGTCACTACGAGACGATGAACCCTCAGAATCGCGTTCTGGTTGATCTGACCAACAGAACTATCGACGAGCACCGTGGCTCCCCAAATCGTCAGGATGGCCAAAGATAATCTTATTTACTTTGTTTTTCCCTTCTATCAACCATTTTTTCTTGGTTTTTTCAACAATACATAAAACTGATATTCCGAACATCTGACCCTGAACTTTACTCCCTTTGGCACCGTGCCAACTAGCCTTTCCCACCGCAAAAGAACGCAACCTTTGCGTTAATATGAGAATGTTTTTAATGGCGCTTCCCCTCCCCTCTCCCCGTTCTTGAAAACTTGGCACGATGCCAACTTTCTAGCAACATCTGTAGTGACAGCCATTAATCGGAAAAAGATGAAGGAATCATCAAAAAACAAGAAAATCTTTCAACTTTATATGAATTGGTTGGATTTAGGACTTGTGACCTTCAAGAAGGCCGGGGTTCGGTGGTTAGCCTTAAAGAAGGCTGTTGGGAAGTCTCAAAGAGACTGATGAGTTGCAATAGACAAGACTATTGACGGTCTCCTCGGATGCGTTTGGCCAGTTGGATGACCTCGATGACTTTCTTGAAATTCTTCTTGGTGCTTTTTGGTTTTCTGTAGTTTCGGATCTCCTGGAGAGTCTCGGGTCCTGGGCGGTAGTGAGCCGGCTTCTGAGATGGTGTTTTCGGCTTTGGGGAGGCCTTTGCTTGAACATCCGGTTTGGGCTCAGCACTCTTCGGGAGAATCGGGGTCTTCCGAGCAGCTCTGATACACCTTTCACGAGCAGAAAGTTTGCTTGGGTCGCGGGGTTTGCGGGGTCCGGTCTTGACGCGAGCCATTGGTTGAGGTGTCGGATTGATGTGACATAAAAACTGAGTTCTGGAGCCCTCTTTTATACCCTTCCCGGTGGATGGGCGGGCTCAGCCAAACTCCGCCCCTGGCCATCGGAAGAAAAGAGAGGGAAATAGGCTCCATCCACGGCAGAACTTTGTGCACAACTTCTCTGATGTTGATCTGGAACGATGAACGCAATTGGAAACAGAGAATGATTGAGAAAAAGGATCAATTAGGCTCCTGTAAGGACAATCCCTTTTTTTTTCAGTATTTGAAAACACGCGAAAAAAGTAGGACTTGGGTTCAAAACGAGGAGGAAGTGGTTTTCTAAGGACATTGGGTAGTGATTTGAGATGTTTTGGTTTTCCAACAACTTCAAAAGTGCCAGATAATAGCTGGTAACTTCCTTTTCCTCATATCCTCGGAGAACCCCGTGTACTGGAAACAACCGGCAAGAACATACATGTTATCATCCATTTTATCACTTTTGTCACTCCAAAGTCATCTATTTCAGAGAGTCTCAAACGGAATGAAAAACTTGGCTCACTGCCAGCTATCCCGTTCCCATGTCGGACCATTAAAAGAGGGACACCTGGCACACCTGCGCCCACCCAGACAGACGCGAAACGATTGCGCGTACAGGTGTTAAAAGGTGTGAAAATTGCGTCACTATGGGAACCCCGCTTGGCGCCCGCTTTGTCAACTTGGCTTGATGCCAACTTCTTCACTTTATGTAGAATAGAGCAAGAAAAAGATGAGCAGTCAAGCGATATACTAGAGTAAAGACTACCGTACTCCTTTCTCCACCAGCTGCAATGACGCAGCGCAAGTAATTTGACACCAACAGACCATCAAAGAGTTGACCTTTATCTGTTGCGCCTCAAGAAAGTGACACATTTGACGAGTAGCAACAGACTGCAAAACACGAGGTTGATGTTATTATATCCACTAACACCGACTCAATTCTTAGGGGCTCTTAATAAACAGATAACAAGTTTTCTATTGGAAAAAAAGGAATGGGCCGAACCGGGGATTGAACCCGGGACCTCTCGCACCCAAAGCGAGAATCATACCACTAGACCATTCGGCCACATTGATATCTTTCCCCAAGTGATATGAAACTTCCGATGTGAACACACTGATAACAAGTTTTTAGCGAGAAGTGGGAAGTGTCTTGATGAATTTGAAAAAAAAGACGGATTAGAATCATATGAATGAATGACAATCAAGTTCTTGGAGAGATAACGCGATCTTTATTGTTTCCTTATCACCTGTTTCATGTGGCCGAATGGTCTAGTGGTATGATTCTCGCTTTGGGTGCGAGAGGTCCCGGGTTCAATCCCCGGTTCGGCCCATTCCTTTTTGTATCATTTCAACACGTCAAAGTTAACAGTGTAAAAGTTTCATTTAACACAAATACTCTATTGAAGAAGAATGATAAGGGGGTTCATTGTCGAATGAGCACACGACGAGTGTTCTCCGATTCTGAGGATTTGACGCCTTCGAAGTATCGGAGCTTCTTAGCGATGTTTCGTTTCTTTTTCAGAGCTCTTTCCTTCTTATGAAGGGCTTGGTTTGCAAGAATTATTGCAAGAGGATGGCGTTTTGGGTGAGGGTTGTGTTTTGAGAGAGCTCCAAACTGATAAAACCATGAAAAAATTGGTCCGGTGGATCCTTCTTTGCTTCTGGAGCCTCTGGAATGTAACATTTCTCAATGTAAGATAACTTAGAAACGATACTCGTTGAGACGATTCTCAACAACGGTCTTCTTGATGGGCTTTGCTGGGGATTTCTTCTTCGTGACATAAACACCATCATCCGCGAAATCTTTGTCCCAGTTCTCGAATTTGACTCTGCTGGAAATGATAATGTTTTGCTTCCAGATGTCTTTTGAAACGATACATTTCCTCCGAAGTGTAGACTTTTCTCTTAGGTATCTTGGGAGCCTCGGTTTCTTCTTCAGGTTTCTCGGTGGTAGGGGATTGTTGCTCAACAATCTTTTTGATTGCTGCGGATATTTTGGAGGTCGTGTCCTTGATGTTCTGGAATTGTTCCTGGAACCACTCTGGAGTATTTTCAGGAAGATCGAAAGGGTCTTCAACGAATGAGACGTCTTTCATGAAGTGGAAAGACCTCTTCAATCGTTGGTGGCTTGGAAGAGGATCAGGTGATGCTGAAGATCTGGACGACGGATTGCTGGGAGGCGGCAGGATTTCAGACGGGTAGGCATCAATGACACCAATCAAAACAACGAGAAGGACCTGAATAACTAGCTACATAGGCTCGCAATTCAGTGAGAAAACAAACCAAGAGAGGAAGCTGCATGCTTCGAGAAGTAGAAGCTGAAAACGTAAAGTATCAAACGGACAAGTCAACAGTTTTGAACTCGAAGAACTACTCTCAAACGCCCCATCCTTATCAAAAAGCCAAAAAACGTCTGCAGACTTTATCGTCAACAAAGAAAAATGACCGAATCTCTTGGAAAATGAACTAATTGTAGCAGGGGGAAAAGTGAAGCGCAGACAGACCCATTATCGTCTTATATGGAGTGATACCGACTGATACGGTGTAATAGGGGGAAAAGGTGAGAAAAAAATCATCTAGCCGCGAAAAGGACGGCAGTTCGGTGATTGGAAGGAATTCGGGCGAGATAGAGAGACGAAGAACCGGAACTAGAAGACGTTCTTATGACGTGGCATCGGAAAGCAGGTCGGAGGTGTTGGGATGGTTCTGTTTTCTAGTTTCAGAAATCCAAGGATCTTAACAATGCTAACATCTGTTTTTCAGATCTCTATACAAACAGAGCGTGAAATTCCCTTCGTTTTTTGAGGATTTTTGATCGGAGGTGTTCCATTTTTGATTTTAATAAATCATGTTTTACTCCATTGCAGCAATTTCTGTTCATTTCTCTCTTCATGTTGGTCATTTTGTCTTCCCATCTGCTCAAATTTTTCCATTTCCTCCCATTCCAATCGCGAATCTGCCTATTCAGGCACTGGGCAACGAGTACACGAGGACTCCCCATTCAAATTGTCCCTTTTCCCGCCGCAACCCGTGTCGTCGCATTTGGCTGCGTAGCGACTCAACCGTGTGGTTAAGGAAAGATACGGAGGCTTGCCTTGCCCTCTCCACTCTCCACGTTCTCTCACGCATCGCCGTACGAAAACGATGAAGAGAAACGCTTTCGCTCTCGCCATATTTGGATTTGATCAACTACAACTGCATATCACAGAGGAAGTGGATGAGGTAATTGAACAAAGCCTCAGAAAAATCGAGTGTTTTGTTTTTTAACTTGCAGAAAACGAAAAAAAACAGCGAAATCGATATTGGATCGGATGCGAGTCGTCTGTAGACCACTGGCCCTTCAAAACCTAAACACATTGGACAGCGATCACAAAGAATCGTAGGTTTTTTGTTTTTTCTTTGCAGATTGAAAACAAGCAAGGAGTGCGTTAATGCCGAGAGCTGATACGTCGCATCTGAAACAAGAAAAATGCCGGGAAAGAATACCAAACCAACCCAAACGACGGAAAGCTGTTCCCAGCCACAATCTACCGATAAATGAGCCTGACATCAAGAGAATCCACTCTATAACCTGAAACTTGATTGTAAACGAGAGAAAGAGCAGACGAGGAAGAGAAAAATTCATACACGGATTCCGCTGGGGCAGAGAAAGAGGATTAGAAGCTGCTCGGCGCCAGAAATGATGGATCAGAGAGGTTGACGACAATAGTAACCGATTCAAGGTTCCAAATCTTGAATGAAGCTGGAAACGAAAACAATCGGACGACGGATTCAACGTGTGTGAAGTGACGGAAACGACGGGAACTGATTGGCGTCGAGCGCCGACGGATCTATGTATGCTTTGGGCCAGAATTTTTGTTGGTGAAACTTGGAGAACAAGATGGTCGTCTGAAAACTGTTCGGGCCCCAGAGCAACTGATCCGATGAAGCGACGGAAACTTCGGTGCCAACAAGAAGGAGAACGACGGGAAAGAGATCGGCGTCATTATCAGAAGACAAGAGGGACTGTCGTCGACGGACTGAATCCTGGAACCAGCCTATCTGTTCAAAACGAGAAGGAGAACGACTGGAAAGAGCTCGGCGTCATTACCAGCAGACAAGAAGGAATGACGACGACGGAGTGAAGCCTGGAATCAGCATATGTGCTCGAAACGAGAAGGAGAGCGACTGAAAAGAGCTCGGCGTCATTACCAGCAGACGAGAAGGAGTGACGACGACGAAACAAAGCCTGGAATCAGCACATGTGCTCAGAACGAGAAGGAGAATGACTGGAAAGAGCTCGGCGTCATTACCAGCAGTCGAGAAGGTATGACGACGACGAAGCAAAGCCTGGAATCAGCATATGTGCTCAGAACGAGAAGGAGAACGACTGGAAAGAGCTCGGCGTCATTACCAGCAGTCGAGAAGGAATGACAACGACGAAGCAAAGCCTGGAATCAGCATATGTGCTCAGAACGAGAAGGAGAACGACTGGAAAGAGCTCGGCGTCAATACCAGGAAACCTATGAGACTGTCGTTGACGGAGCGAAGCCTGGAATCAGCATATGTGCTCAAAACGGGAAGGAGAACGACTGAAAAGAGCTCGGCGTCTTTACCAGCAGACGAGAAGGACGGACGACGACGAAGCAAAGCCTGGAATCAGCATATGTGCTCAAAACAAGAAGGAGAACGACTGGAAAGAGCTCGGCGTCATTATCAGAAAACCAGAAAGACTCACGTTGTCGGAGCTCTGCTTGTGACCTGATATGATGATAGGATAAAGAGCAATTCAACAAGACATTTGGTCATGGCGGAGCGAGGATGACGTCAGGAAGCAAGCCGGCGACATAACCAAGAGACCAGTTAAACTGAAGTCGTCCGAGCCTAGCCTGGAACCAGTGCAAAAATTATTCTATGATTATGAAATTTAAAAACAATACTTTACTTATTCTCTTTTTTCTTTCAGGTAACATCGGCAACCACTGTGCAAATGCATCGCAACTCCTTGCTGAACTCGCAAAAGACGTCGACGGAACATGCAGAACTAAAAGATGAAAATCCTCAACGACCATGATATTTTGAGGTGAATGAGCTTTTTCTTATTGCAGCCAAGAAGTCAGTGTGCGGCTTGAGTGGGAGAATAGTGAAAATTATGCAATTTAATAGGAATTCTGTTTCAGGCGACGAAAGAACTCTACCGCAAGACGAAACGAACGGATCACGAGAAGAGGGAACGAGAAAAGCCAAGAGTGAGCGAAACACGCGCCGGCGACGAAGTATGATACGAAGACAATGAGGTTATGTTCAAAAAGCAGCTTATTTTGTTTAAGCGAACGAATTTCCAGGTTTCTGTAAGCTTCTCATTGACGATGGAGCTCCAGAAGGAAGACAAAGGTCGACTATGCGGCGACGTGGAAAAAGACGACAAATGGAAAAAATGCTTGGAACAGTCATCAGTAACGGAGAATTGCAGCTGAGAAAAAACAAAAACGATGCATTTCTTCAACAAACAACATTTATGTCAACAGGCGATCAAATCGGATTCAAAACAAAGGGAACTTGTTTCTTTGGAAATTTGTAAAGCACATTTTTAGAAACAGATGAACAAGAAACATAGATTAACAAGAGTTTTGTTAGTTAAGCATTGCTTCTCTTCTCCGCTTGGTTTGAAGTTTGAGAACGAGTCTGGATGCGGCGTGGGGCGTCGTCGAGTTGACGGTTCACACGAAGAGAGACTGAATACGGAAAATTAGCTTTCTGCATTGGTTTCAACAAATAGTTTAGAAGTCAGCCAAAATAGTCACATCTACTAGAATGTATCACTTTTCTGATTCGTGTGTACTTTTTTAAAGAGAAAGAACTAACCTGGCATAACTGGGACTGGAATCTGTGAAGTCGGCACCACGTTGACGCTTGGATGGACAACAAATTCCAGGGGCACCACGTTGGCGCTCGGATGAACGACGAACTCAAGGCTGTTCTGTCTCGGAGGATTGGCCACGGCTCGATCGTTAACGGCTTTTTGGTCCGCGAGCGCTCGAGGCTGGGTTCTCTCGTTGGCTGGGTGTGGCGCACGGTGGGAGGATGTTTCGGGACGGGGAGCGTTACCAGTACGTTGAACCATTATTTGCCAATGGGCTCCGGCTTCGTTGATGACGGGAATCAGATTCGGGACCGCTGGAGGCTGTGTTCTTCCGTTGGCTGCGTGTTGCAGAAGATGGAAGGGAGCTTCGGGACGAGAGTTGGCAAGACGTTGACCCATGTTGGCTACGACTTCTGCTAGACCAGGAGGAGGTCTGGCGCCATTGCGATTGACTCCAGCAGTCCCACTCGAGTGGTTTCTTCCAACCAACCCAGTGTCCACGCGGATTATATCCGGCAATTCTGAAGTTCCCTGGCGTCTATGCCTCTCAACCAAAGCCGGACGACTCGGACGTCTAACACCTGCGACGACTCTGGCAGATAGTCGATCGGGCATCAGATGACGGATTGCTCCACTTCCGGAGTTTGATGGCATTGTTGACAATTGCTGACAACTCTGAAAACATCAAATAATTATGAACGGTATCACCAAAAAGAACGATTGATGAGGAAAAACAAGAAAAACAAAGAGTTTCTCAGTATCGCCTGACAGGACTGAGCCAGAACCCGAAACTTGGCTGGAGACGAGAAAAAAAATGGGGAAAACACGGATTCAGCAATGGCGAAACGACGAGATGGATGAAGCTGCTCGACACGGAAAACGACCAATCAGAAGCAGCGACGACAGCGCAGCCCAGCCGGCAACAAGAAGGAGATCATTTAAACACGACATCAAGTCATGGTTAAGTGAGGAAAACGTCTGGAAGCAGCTTGACGCTATTATAAGCTGACCAGAGGGACTGACGGAGCCCAGCCTGGGACCAGAATCTTTGTTGGTGATGAGATGGAAAAGGATTCAACAAGACATCCAGTCATGATGGGGCGGGGAGAACGTCTGGGAGCTGGTCGATGTTGTTACCGATAGACCAGAGGGACTGGCGTCGTCGGAGCCTAACCTGGGACCAGAATCTTTGCTGGTTATGAGATAGAGAACGATTCAACAAGACATCCAGTCATGATGCAGCGAGTAGAACGTCTGGGAGCAGGTCGGCGCCAATACTAACTGACCAGATGGACTTACATCGACGGACCTCAGCCGGGAACCTGAATCTTGGCTGCAGAAGAAAAGAAAGAGAATCCAAGGGTGGATTCAGATTTGGTCGGAAAACGAAGTTGTTGCTCATTGCCATTGCCAGGAATGATTTTTCAAAGTGACTGACGTCGGCGTAACGCAGCCTGGGACATTCTGGGACGGGATTCTGGATGATAACGATAAAGAGAAGACTTCAAGAAATGTTTCAACTGCAGTGAGACAACGAGAAAATCCATTTTGGACGCTGAAACTTGACTGAGCTGAGACTTGAATGGATATTCGGTGTCGGTGGCTGACGTGGAGCTTCTCCTTGCAGAGCGAAGTATAAGGAGGAGAAAAAACAGTTTGATTGCAGTGGAAGCATCTTGTGATTGTTCCCGCGTATGTAAGTGTGCACAGTTGCAAAATAGGCTGCGTAGCGACTCAAGCTGTGTGTGTTAAAAGGCGAGATACGTTAAAAATTTGAACTTCAAGTTTTGAACGGTGTTCGCGGCTATTCGGGTTGCGATACGGCAAGTGCGCTCCATTGCACAATTGGCTGCGTAGCGACTCAAAAACGTGTGTCGTTCTGAAGAGACGCCAGACAAATATGAAAATCTTCGACGGATATTTTTTTTCTTTTATTTTCTGATTATAAATAATCTCTGGAGAGCATAGAGCCACGATGATGCCGAACTTGGCCGAAGATGAACGGATGGGAAGATGGATTTAGTGAGTTTTCTTGATTTTTGTAGAATTTTGGAAAAATAATGAGATGGAGAGGTTAGTGAACGTGACAGGCGTGAGAGAGGTGTCAACGGAAAACAGAATGAATCGGGATGAGACAAAACAAATCATTCATTTCAATAAAAATTCTGTTCCAGACGACAAAAAGAACTCTGCCGCAAAACGAAGCAAGCGGATCACGAAAAGAGGGAACGAGAAAAGCGAAGAATGAGCAAAACAAGCGCCGGCCACAGTGAATGACACGAAAATGATGAGGTTATGTTCAAAAAGCGACGTTTTTTGTTTAAGCGAACGATATTTCAGGTTTTCAAACGCTTTCGATTGACGATCGACCCCAAAAGGAAAACAAAGGCAAAGGTCGACTGTGCGGCGACTTGGAGCATCGCGACGTGTGGGAAGTCAACGACGGTGTTGAAATAATGCTCGGAGAACTTGGTACTAGTTGGAAGCAAGTGGAGAGGGGATGAAGACCAGGAAAACCGGTGTGGAAACCAGAAGAATGTACTCGAACAGCTCAGCAACAGGAGATAGCGCTTGAAAAACTCATCGACGACACGATTTGGAATGGATCATATGGTTCAGGCAGCAAATCATCAGAAGCAAGGCCAATCTATCAAGAAGAGGGACAGTTCGAGGACCGTACAAGGTTCTTCGCTCATCGACGGTGGAAATAATGGTGAGACGTTTGAGTTACATTCAAAGAAAGATATTTCGTTTCATTTACCAAAGAGTTCGACTAAAAACATCAATTGCAATAGCACAAATAGGACTAGTTCACTGAGATGCGATTTCATCCAGTGGAATCTCGTGCACTGGGTTTCCAAAGCCTTGTGCCTCCAGACGTTGGGAGCGGCGGTCCCAGAAGAACACGGCAACGATCACGGAAGCAATGACAACGAGGCAGATGACAGTTTTCATCCAGACTGCCATTCCTCTACTCTTCAATGCAATTCTCTTGGCGGCTTCAGTGGTCCAGATGCTTTGGATGGTCTCGGTTGACTGCGTCGTTGTGGTGGTGCTGGGTAACATGTCGGGAACATCGTTGAACTGGAAGCCCAACATCCCTTGAGTAGCTCTATCAGCTTTGATCGACATGTACATGCTGAAAGTCGGAACCGCATAGTTCTTTCAGTTTGGAGTTAACTCACCTGTTTCCGTCCGACACGTGGTAGCAGCGAAGCTGCGAGATGAGAAGCATCGCTCCCACGCTTTTCAATCGGAGAGGAGTGATAGGCGATGGTGGCAGATGCACATCCCCTCCCATGAATCCGCATCTCTCAAAGCGGAAAAAAAGGGGAGCGGTTAGATCGTAGATTAAGGAGACCGAGGAGAACTCGTGTGGGTGGTGAGGGGCATGGAGGGCTGTAAAAATACAATTTGTTTTGAAACTTTCTAATCAGATTTACCTTTCTCGAGCGCGTTTCCCATTGAGACTTTCCATTTCGTCGTTCCTCCTTCTTGCAGATCGATGGGGAAGGTGAAGTCGGTGCTGTCTGGGCTATCTTTCTTGGTTGGGGCTTCCTCGGTCAAATTCACCGTCAATCTGCCACTACAATGGCCGAGAGGGTCGAACTCGGCGGTGAAGCTAAGAACCAACATTCGTTATAGAAAAACGAACTAAAAATGTCTCACTAGTTTTCTTCACCAAGGCAGGTCCCCTCAGTTAAGAACTTCAAGAAGGGGATCCAGCTTCTTTCAAAGATCAAGTACTCAAAGTCGATGGGGTCAACAGTTTGCAGAAAAGGCGGTCCTCCGCAGTGGGAGATCTTCAGGCCTACAGGTCCATCGGCGGAGATCACCATTTTTATTCCGAGATTCTTGTTCAGTGCTGAATATCAAGAAGTTGTAGATGTTTCTGAACTTTGTAACATACCCTGGTCGATCAGGTCATCAATGTGGAGGCGAACAGGGATGGGGGTGTTCCCGGCACCAGGGGAGCAGTGGTAGCGGGTTTCGTCTTCCTTGTGGTTCACGTGGGTGTGCTCCAGAGAAGCAGCAACCCAGATGGGCACACAGGCAAAGGCCAGGATCATCAAGAACCACTTCATGGTCGATGAGAAGATGGGGGAGCAGTCAGAAGTCAACTAGAACTGGACTGAACTTGGAAGGGGCGGTCTGAAAGTTTGCAATTGATACCTTGGAATCACGTTCAATGTTTATAATCAGAACGTTTTTTCTACTTCACTATACTAAACATTCAGAAATAAACTCAAAGTTCAGAATCGAGGTGAAGTTCACACATATCAAATTTCAGTAGGACTACGGTAAACGCTCAAACTTCGAACTGTGAAGTGTCACCCGTAGAAACTTGACTAAAACGCCGGAAGAAAGGTCGATCCAGGTCCCAAGTCTCAAACGAGGTTTCGGGGTCCGCGGCGGAACAGTTGGCTAAAGGGAGTGCAGAAATGAAAAGAAGAAGAGATAGTAGTGATTGATAACACTTTCGAGAACGGGAAAAAAGAGCTGGGGTAGGAAAAGAAACGGAGAGAAGGTCGTATAGCTGGATTGAAAATAACTTTATTACACACTGATGATTTGAGGCTGGGAGAACATGCATCATTTGAAGATCAGAAAGTGAAATTTTCGTGAAATTACAAAACCCGTTCACTGGATCGTAAGGTCTTCCATCGGGATGTCTTGCACAGGGTTGGCAAAGCTCAGGGTCTCCGGGCGAGGCGTGCGGCGCTTCCAGAAGAACACGGCGAAATACGTAACAGCAACAAGGACAGCGACGGAGATGAGACGGAGAAGCATCTTGGTCCAGAACCCAAACTCATTGGTTTTTGTAGCGGTTTTCTCGGAGGATTTCGTGGTTGCAGTAGTCTGAGCGGTTTTCGTGGGGGTTGGCTCGGTCGTTGTGGTTGTGAAGTTATCTGGGTTTGCAGCAAATCGAAAACTCAGTTTTCCCTTGGTGGGTCTTCCTGCAGTCACGCGCAAGTTGATTCTAAAAACAGGGACCGTATATTTCTCTCAACCCAAAGTCAACATACCGGTTCCCTTCCGTTTCGCGGAAGCAGCGGAGCTGCGACATGCGGATCACCATTTGTACGTCTTCGAAAGAAAGAGGAAGGTAGTACCAATGGAGCATCGGATGCATCTCCATCTGCGTGAAGCCGCATTTCTCCACGCGGAAGAGGACGGGGGCGTTCAGCTCGGATACGATGGAAACGGGTGGTGGGTGGTGCGGCAAGTGAGGAATATGGAGGGCTGTAACGTCCATGTTCTTTTGAAGTTTTCCTATCACACTCACCTTTCTCGAGGGCATTCCCGATGGACGTTTTGAACAGGGTGGTCTGGTTTTCAGCCAGCTCAATCTGAAAGGTGGTATTGTTGCTGTCGGGACTGTCTTTCTGAGTCGGGGCTTCTGGGACGAGTTTGACAGTGAGGCGGCCAGAGCAGTGCCCGAGTGGGTAGATTTCAACTTTGAAACTGGAAACAAGACATTTAAAAAAAAGAGGAAGATTAGAAAACTTACGAGGGAAGTCCATGGCAAATCTCGGTCCGGTCTTTCAGATACTGAATCCAACTTCTGTCGAGGTCGACGTGTTCAAAGTCGATTGGATCGACTGTCTCCAGAATGACCTTTCCTCCGCAGTCTGTGATCTTGAAGTCGACTGGCCCGTCGGCTGATATCAGAAGACGGATACCCTGACTATTGTTCAGCGCTGAATACCAAACATGGTCAATGTTTCTGATCTTGGTGACATACCTTGGTTGATGAGATCGTCAATGTGAAGAGGGACAGTGATGGTAGAGTTCTCGGAGCCAGGAACACAATGATACCAGATCTCTTCTTCCTCGAAGTTCACGTGGGTCTGCTCCAGAGAAGCAGTTGCCCAGAAGGTCACACAGACAAGGGCGAAGAACAGCGAGAGGAAGGTCATGGTCGATGGGAGGATGGGGAGCGGGAGAGAAGCGGAGGGAGTGAAGAATCAACTAGATTAGAACTATCAGTTGGTCGGAGGCGGTCTGAAAGTTTGCAATTGATACTTTGGAATCAAGTTCAATGTTTATAATAATAACGTTTTTTCTACTTCACTATACTAAACATTCAGAAATAAACTCAGAGTTCGGAACCGAGGAAAAGTGTATTCATCTCAAATTTCCTATGGGGCTATGGTAGCTGTTCAAAAGTTGAATTGGGAAGTCGGAAACCGTAGAGAGTCGTCAGAGAAAAGGGCGACCTAGGCCCCAAGTTTCAAACGAGGTTTCTTGGTCCGCGGCGGAACAGTTGGCCGAAGGGAGTGCAGAAATGAAAAGAAGAAGAGATAGTAGTGATTGATAACACTTTTGGGAACGGGAAAAAAGAGCTGGGGAAGGAAAAGAAACAAGGAAAAGGTTGTATACTGGAGTTGAAAAATCAATTCATTATGAAACTGATAAAGTCGAGAAGGAGAAAGCATCAATGGTGGATCATAAGATACACGAATGCAATGTATCGGAGAAGGCGACTACGTTAACTCATGACATGGAATTGCCAAAGAAAAGTTAAAGAAAATGACCAAAGTGAACGGCCAGGAAATTGTGAAATAATGAACGGAGCTGTGGTGACAGATAGAGAAACTGAGAGAAAGAGAAAGCACGGTTTCGGATGATGGTGAGTCAGCGATCTCCAAGAATGCACAGACTACTTTTATTCTTGAGCTGAATATCATAAAATATTGTTCAACAGTTGTGTGATTCATTGAAAATTTCTTGAAACGCGGTAAATAACACAAAAAATATTGAACCTTTGAGTTAGAAACGCCGTCATCCGCGTCCTTCAATTCTCCATTGCAGAGAAAAATAAGTAAATCTCCAAGAAGTATCAAGTTCCCTTTTAGCCTATTGCATAAATGTTGCTTTACCCTCTATTTCAGGTCATTTTTCTCCCCATCTGCTCAAATCTTCCCATTTTTCTCCCATTCCAATTGCGAATCTGCCTATTCACTCACTGACAAGTACACGAGCGTTTCCCATTCAAACTGCTCCTTCTCCCACCGCGATTCCGGATGGAAGCATTTCGCTGCGTAGCGACTCGTCGGTGTGGTTAACGGGATACGGAGACCCCAGGCCCTGCGCCCTCTCTACTCTCCACATACTCTTCCGCCTCTCCGTCCAGAGATCATAACAAGTCATTCTCCGTCCCCACTCTTGCCATATTTGCGTTCAACGGACTACAACTGCATATCAGAGAGTGAATAGATCAGGTAATTGTACAAAAAACAGGAAAACTGAGTTTTACTATCATGAATTTGCAGAATAGAGAGAAAATCAATAGTGCGGAAAAAAGTCTAAGACAACTGCCACAGAAAGTGAGTTTTTGGTATGAAGTTATGCCTAATGAAACGATCATTTTCAGTGAGTGAGGAGCTGAAAACAAGAAAACAACAGTGTGAAAAGTGCGTCGAAACCTTTTCGAACCATGTCAGTTTGGAAGAGCATATGAAGGAGGACCACACACCGGAGCCCCCAAAGCAATGTGTATTGTGCTGTCAGTTCATCAAGTACAATTTGAAGGATCACATGGAACATTGTAAAGGAGCTGCAAAACCCGACGATGAAGTAAGTTGTGTACTGTTGCTGTTTTTAATGTCAACTTGTTTTTTCTCTTTTCAGCTCCGCAAGTGTTACCCAGAGTTCATGGAGCAGTTGGACGCGGCAGCGAAAGATCCCACGCTCCGCATTCCATCTCTGAAGTCAACGCCATTCAAAATGGACAAATACGGATGCCTCACGGGATTCGACAGCAATTTGGAAGTTAGATTGGAGCAGATGATTCCAAACTACGATCCAAATCATCTGCCAAACGTAAGTTTCTACTAATTTCCACTGAATTTTGATATAAGTATCAACAAATTTGCAGGCGGTGCCCGTTAACATTGAAAGCGATGAAGAAGACGATTATGATGGTGATGATGAAGATATTGAAGGTGATGAAGCTGTGGATGATGAAGAAGATGAATTCAGCGACAGCGATGACGACTTGGAAGATGAAGACGGAGAAGACTTGGAAGACGAAGACGAAGAAGTTTCCGATGAAGATGATGAGCATGTTCGTGCCAACAAAGACTAACTTTTTTCATTGACAATTAGTCCTTTCTTTGCCCAAACTCTCTAAACACCTTTTTGTGAATTCACACACCAAAACATCATGGAACAATAACTCCTTGATTTCATATTTCAATTTAATCTGCTCTTTTCTTACCCCTTCCCCCAGTTTCCCGTTTCATCCCGCGTTCAATTTTCTGTGTCTTTTTCTGCTTTTCGAGGGAATTTGAATGAATCACGTCTTCCTTACAATCTCGCCTGCTCAAATCTTCCCATTCCCTCCCATTCCCATCGCGAATCTGCCTATTCAGGCACTGAACAACTAGTACATGAGTACTCCCCATTCAAACTGTCCTTTTCCCGCCGCAACCCAAGTGGACCCAATTGGCTGCGTAGCGACTCAGTTTAACGGGGGGATACGGAGGCACTGCGTTGCCCCTCTCCACTCTCCACGTACTCTCACGCATCGCCGTCCGACGAAAATAAAGAGAAACGTTTTCGCTCTCGCCATATTCGGATTTAATCGACTACAACTGCATATTTGATGGAAAATGGATCAGATAATTGTATGAAAAATAGGAAAACTGAGTTTTACTAATTTTAACTTTGCAGAAAACCGAGAGAAAATGGATTTTTCGAATTTTTCGAAAACGAGTCGCAGCTCACTGACCCTCCAACATCTACCACTTCCAATAGCGATCAGATACGAGTATGTTCCAATTTTTTCAGATTTTTCAAAAAGAAAACGGAAAGGGCATCAAAACCGTGGACGATTACGTCCCACCTAGTGGTAAAACAAGAATAATGAGCGGAATAAACGTCTGGAAGCTGTTCGGCGATGACGAGTGGCACTGAGGTTGATGGATCCCAATCTGATATCAGAATCTGTGCTTTGCTGAAAAGGAGAACATTTCAATGAGACATCCAAACATGACGAAGCGAGGAAAAAGTCTGGAGGCTGTTCGATTCACCAAGGCAACTGATTCGATGGACTGACGTCGACAGAGCTCGGTCTGAGACAAGAACGTTTGCTGGATACAGGAAGAAGCACAATTCAACAGAACAATCAGTCATGGCTAAGCAAGGAAAATGCCTGGAAGCTGCTCGACGCCAACATCATCTGACTAGTGGGACCGATGGCGACGGGATTTGCCCTGAGACTTCAGTTTTGGGAACTGACGTGCTCGGAAACAGTTAAACAGCGATGGAAACGTAGCAAAGCGAGAAGAAAGTCTGGAAGCTGTTCGACGCCAACATCATCTGACTAGAGGGACCGATGGCGACGGAATCCGCTCTGAGACCTCAATTTTGGCAACTGACGTGCTCGGAAACAGTCAAACAGCGATGGAGACGTGGCAAAGCGAGAAGAAAGTCTGGAAGCTGTTCAGCGACAACAGAGCCTGACCAGAAGAACCAACGGCTACGGAATCCGGTGTGGGAGCTGAAACAAGACATGGCTGAGCGAGGTCGACATCTGGAAGTCTCTCAGCGTCATTTTCATCTGCCTGGAGATTGAGTCTTGCCTGGAAACAAGAAAAACAGTTCAGTTAGTTCCCGGCGGGACCACAACAAGACTTTGGAGCAGCTTGATTCCGGGAGCGACTGAGCGAAAGAACGGACGGCGACGGGAACCAAGTCTTGCTCCTGAATCTTGCTTGGAGACATGAAAAAAATGAGACGACCAGGATTCAGCTACAGTGGAAAGATGAGAGCGCTTGGAAGCGGAGGTGACCGAATTAGTCCTGGGAGCTGAAGCTTGGTTTGAGATGATAAGAAGGCCAATCACAACCACGGAATCAACAGTGGTGGAGATACCAAAGCAATGAGACGCTGTTTGGCGCAGTGAGCAACTGATCTGAGAGACAAGCAGTGACATCCCGGCACCTGCATCTTGGCGGAAGACAAAAAAAAGGATCCTACCATGGATTCAGCTGTGGAAGAACGACAAGATGAGCTGATAGCTACTCGGCGCTGGAAGCAAAGGATCACAAGGAGAGACGAAAACTCATATTGGAGGCTGAAACCGGGTCAGATACGCACTGGCGGTGCGAGAAAAGACTAGAAGGTTGAAAGACGCTTGAACTTTGCATGAAGTTTGAGAATCAGCCGCTTGTGGGAGAGGGAGGTTTCAAATAAACTATTCATTTGCAGAAAAAAAAACAGAAAATTGCCGAAATCTTGTACTTCACTCACTCAATATTCCTTTTTTCAGATGTCATTATGAAATATCTACTGAACAAATGCAATGACCGCGACACACCACAACGATAGAAAACAATATGCCTGCAAATGCCGGCGACGACAAGTGAGAGGAATGAGCGCCGGCGACAAAGTACGACTTGATGTTGACGAGGTTATGTTGAACAAAACAGCGATTTTTGTTTAAGCGAAGATAATTTCAGGTTTTCAACCGATTCTGATCGACAGTGAAGCTCAAGTAGAAAGATTGGTTCAAACGACGAGTGTGCGACAACATGGAAAATGACGATATGGAAAATGGTGATCGGAGAAGTCATCGGCAACGCGATTTGGGATTGAACATTCGGTTCTAGTTGAAAACGAGCAGAAGGAGGTGGATACAGGAAGGAACGATAAGGAGACTAGAAGAAAGAAGCGGAGTAGCTCTGCGAGTGAGAATGTTGTTCAAAAAAGTCACCGGCGGCGCGATCCGGTATGGAACACTTCGAAAAATATGTTTCGGCTCATCGACGTCGGAAATAAAGATGGTGCGTTTGGGTCTCTAGTTCGAAATGAGTGTAATAGCGGGAAGGCGGTGGAATTAGAAGTTTTGGGTTCGCAAAAATTCAGAAATGACATGAAACTTTAGCTATTTTGAATAAACTCGAAAACTATAAAATTTAACCTGACCTGTGAAAAAAATCTCTTCTTACAGATGACGTCAACAACTGCAACACCTACAAGCAGTCACTCGGATAAGAAAACAACAGGGAATTCAAGATTCATTAATGCGCTTGTACATTTGAAGAGAAATATGTAAATTTATAAATTAAAAACTTCGTAAAAACATCAATGCGATTATCATACAATGAAACCCGTTCAGTAGATAGTCAAGTCTTCAAGTGGGATGTTTACCACTGGGTTCGAGAAGCTCAGAGGTTCCAGGCGAGGGGAGCGGCGCTTCCAGATGAACACAGCGATCAGAGCGGCAACGAGGGCAGCAACGACGAAGAGGCAGAGGAGGATCGTGATCCAGTGGACGGTTTCGGAGCTTCTCGTATCAATTTCGTCCGTGGCTTTCGTGGTTCCGGTGGTCTGGATCGAAATCGTAGTTGTGGTTGGCTCGGTCGTGGTGGTTGTAGAGTTATCGTGGATCGTCTCGAACTGGAATCCAAACCTTCCCTTGGTTGGTCTTCCAGCTGTGACGCGCAAGTAGATCCTGCAAATCGGGACATTATATTTCCCTCAATCCAATGTCAACTCACTGGTTCATCTTCCGCGAGCAGCGAAGCTGGTGCATGCGAAGCACAGCGGCCACGTCTCCGAACGTGAGACGTTTGTGGAACGAGTGAAGGATCGGATGCATCTCTGTCTGCGTGAAGCCGCACTTCTCGACGCGGAAGAGGACGGGGGCGTTTGTCTCGGAGACGAGGGAGACCGTTGATGGGTGATGCGGCAAATGAGGGGCGTGGAGGGCTGTGAAGATACAGTTTTGTTTTGGAACTTTTCGATAATACTCGCCTTTCTCGAGGGCATTTCCCATAGAGACTTTGAGGAGCGTTGTCTGGTTCTCAGCCAGCTGGATTGGGAAGGTGAAGTTGGTGCTATCCGGGCTATCTTTGCGGATCTTCGCTTTTTCATCAAGGGTCACAGAGAGTCGGGCACTGCAGTGGCCGTTTGGAATGAGCTCGGCCATGAAGCTGTAAAGGAACAGTTTTTTTTTCAAAAACGATTAGTTGAATTCTCACGGGTGTGATCCATCAGGGCAGGCAACCTTGGTCTCCTCCTTTAGGTAAGAGATCCAGGATTTCTCAAGAACAAACTCTTCAAAGTCCGTTGGCTGGACTGTCTCGAGAATGGTTCCATTTCCACAGTTCATGAACTTCCATCCCACTGGTCCACTTGCCGAGACCACCACTTTGATTCCGCGATCTTCGTTGAGAGCTGAAAATAGAACATTTTTTAATTTTCCTTATCTTGGTAACAAACCCTTGTTGATCAAGTCCTCGATCTGGAGTTTGGCAGATATGGTGGTGTTCTCGGCATGGGGAGAGCAGAGGAACTCGATTTGCTCCTCCTCGCCGTCCACGTGAGTTCTCTCTAGAGATGCACCAACCACGATGGTCACACAGGCGAGGGCGAGCACCACAGACACGAACAACTTCATTGTTGATGAGAGGGGCGGCGGAGGGAGATGAGGAAGGAGGAACTGAAGTGTGGACGGAATTCGAATCGATGAGTTGGTTGGAGGCGGTCTGAAAGTTTGCAATTGATACTTTGGCATCAAGTTCAATGTTTATAATATGAACGTTTTTTCTACTTCACTATACTAAACATTCAGAAATAAACGCAAAGTTCAGAATCGAGGTAAAGTGTATTTATATCAAGTTTCCTATGATAGCCGCTCAAAAGTTGAACTGGAAAGTAAGAAACCATAGGACTAGACCAAATGAATGTCGGAGAAAAGGTCGACCTAGGTCCTAAGTTTCAAATGAGGCTGAAGGGAGTGAAGAGAAATGAAAAGAAGAAGATATAGAAGTGATTGATAACACTTTTGGGCACAAGCAAAAAAGAGCTGTAAAGCGGGATTTGGAATGTGTTTATTATTTGATAAAGTCAGAACAGATGAATCCAAAGACAAGAATTGAAAGAACATGAATTGAGATATGTACATTATTTACAAGTTAAAATGCACTGCTGAGGTATCATACGTCATGGTTGGTCAAGTCTGACATGCGGATGATTGGTTCCGCCATCTCCTCTCTTTCTCCGCACATTTTTCTAACGCAGAAGAAGGCCATCAGGAAGATCACCCCGATGAGGGTGAAAACAGCAGAACAGGTGAGGATGGTTGGGACGTGGAAGAGATGGAGATTCTGCGGGCTTTCCGTGGTCTTGGGAATCTCGGTGGTGGTGGTTGTCGTGCTGGTCGTGGTGGTCGTGGTTGTCGTGCTCGGGGTTGTCGTGCTCGGGGTTGTCGTAGTGGTTGGGGGCGTAGTGGGCTTGGTTACAGCGGAAAGGCGGAACTGGTAGTTTCCCACCACAGTATCGTCAGAGCGGAGGAGAAGTTCCATACTGAAAATAAATGTCAAACTTTCACGCTATTTGTCCATTATTACTCACTCGTACTGCTTCATGTTGGAGAAGCACTGCAGCTCGAAGAATCGCGTCAGGAGGGCGATTTCCGACGGCTCAAAAACATGAAGAGACGAGTTCTCGAGTGGGATGGGTGGGCTTTCCAAGTGACATTTGGCGATGTGGAGGAACGCCGGAGCAGAGAGGGAGTTGGACATCTCGAGTTGTTTCTCATGGCCGTCATAACGGATAACTGAAATTTCCAGTTGAAAACTTTACGAAAATCTTTCGAATTTACCATGCGCCGAGTGGGGATCCACAACGATTTTCTGGATCGAGGTATCATACTTTGTCTGCTTGACACGGAGTGGTCGGAAAATATCATACTTCTTCAGGTCCACTTCAGTCGGCATTTCCCTCAGAGGAGTTTCGACGATGGTCCAGACCACTTGCGATTCACAGACTCCAGAGACTTCCGATGAAGTGATCTCAAAGGCGAACCTAGTAAATTCGTGAATTATTGCAACTTGATGTTGTCACTTACGGGTGCTTTTGATCGTCACAGGCTTCAGAGATTTTCCTGAGGTGAGCGAGCCACGAGTCGGTGAGATAGAGGATTTCGAACTGGAGGGGAGAATAGGTTTCGAGCAGGACTTCCGAGCATAACGTAATTTTGAACTCCACGGGGCGTCGGGCCTTGAAGAACATTTTAAGAGCCTTCCCTTCGGCTTGCGCTGAATTCATTAGCATTGTGGGGAAGTAATTCTTGACGACGACATACCCTTCTGAACGAGACCTCCGATTTCCAAGTCAGTTGAGGGGTGGGGGTCTTCCTTCTGACAGAGGAAGTTCTTCTCGAATCTGTTGACATCCGGAGTCACGTTGGCCGAGAGGGCAATGGCGCAGAGGAGCGCCAGGATGACGAGCACCTTCATGATGCTTTCGAGAGCTCGGAACGAGCGGAGAGGAGTGAGCGGAGAAGAGCGAAGCAACAAGATGCTGAAGACTTAAGAAGTGACTGTACGACAGGAAAGAGACGAGAATAGAAAACAAGCCTCCGATGAGTCAATCGTCAGATGAGTCACTCGTCAGATGAGTCACAATTTGACATTTCGAAAAAACGGTAAAAAATGAATCAATAACATATCGAAACACGGAATCTCCATCTACAGGCTTTAAATTCGCGCTCAAAGTCATCAAAACTTTGCTGAAGGCTTCAAGGGAAGAGACAGTAGAACAGAGAAAGAGACAAGCGATGATTACTCATGACGTGGCATTCCAAAAGATGAAAGAAGAGAAACAGCTAATCCATAACAGTACAAAGTCGTCTAGAATCTTCTCAGAACCTAACAAGGGTCATCAACAACATGGGCTATTCCGCTTTTTTAAGCAAGAAACCAAACCAGAGAAACCCCAAAAACAAAGTCTCAAGAGAGAAAGAAGAAAAGAAAGAAACAAAGCTGAAAGTAAACGGTCTAGAAGTTGTGAAATAATGCGCGGAGCTATAAGAGATAGAAGACAAAGAGAGAGAAAGCCCAATCGATGATAGGGGTGAGTAAGCAATTTTGGGTGCGAACACCTTACAGATAACTTTCAGAGAAAGGGAAAACTCGAGAGACAGAGACAGTTTTTTAAGAATTCTGATCGCAAGAGAGAGTAGAAGAGAAGAGGGACAAGAATTGGAGGCAGGCACGGAGGCTTATGACGTGGCATTGGGAAAGAAGAGAAGAAACTAATCAATGGCTACCCTAAGGAAATGAAAGGATGCAGGAACCTTACTAGTGGCTAATAGAGTCTTGCAGTCAGTAATCAGAGATGGTAAAGGCCAGTCAAAGTGAGTAGCTCTGTTGCAGTTAAAAACGTTTACAGAAGTAGCCTCAAAGACAAAGCGCAGCGTGTCGAGAGAGAAAGGGAAAAGGAGAGAAACAATGACAAGAAAGAACGTTCTGGAAATTTTGAAAGCAGTGGGGCGGAGTTAGGATAAGAGATAGAAGACAGAGAGATAGAGAGAGAGAGAAAGCACGGTTGAGGATAGGGGTGAGTAAGCAACTACAGTGTAGCCTACTGGAAAACTGTTCTAGAGACAAGGGAATATTGAAATACAAAAAGTTTCGTAAAAATTGTCAGCGGAAGGAATCGATACCGCTTGATTGTGATGAAAGTTCTCGAACCTTATGGTGTCGGCGCCAAGGAGAGAGACTGTAGAGCAGAAGAGGGATAAAAATAGGAGGCAGGCATGATGGCTTATGACGTGGCATTATGGAAGAAGAGAAAAAACTAATCAATGGCTACCCAAAGCAAACAAAAAGATGCAGAAATCTTCCCAGTGTCTAGGGGTGAGTAAGCTAGGGATGAGTAAGCAACCACGGTGTAGCCTACTGGAAAACTGTTTTAGAGACAAGGAAAAATTTAGAGATACAAAAGTTTCGTAAGAGTTCGGAGCGCGAGCAATCGATACCGCTTGATTCTAATGAAAGTTCTCGAACCCTATGGTATCAGCGCCAAGGAGAGAGACTGTAGAACAGAAGAGGGATAAGAATAGGAGGCAGGCATGATGGCTTATGACGTGGCATTGGGAAAGAAGTGTCTAGGGGTGAGTAAGCTAGAGGTGAGTAAGCAACCACGGTGTAGCACACCGGAGAACTCTCTTAAAGACAAGGGAAATTTGAGAGATACGAAAAGTTTCGTAAGAATTCTGAGCGCCAGCAATCGATGCCGCTCGATTCTAGGCGAGCTTTCGAAAACTACGCTGAAGGCGTCGCTGCAAGACACTGTAGAACAGAAGAGGGACAAGAATCAAAGTCAGGCATGATGATTCATGGCGTTGAATTGCGAAAGAGAAGAGAAAGCTAATCAATAGCTACCCAAAGCATACAAAAGGATGCAGGCATCTTATTAGTGCCTAATAGAGTCTTGTCAGTAACCAACTATGGTGAAAGCTTATCCAAACAGGCATTGAATTAGCTCGTTTCCCGTAAGAAAGTTAACAAAAGTAACAATGAGAAGAATCCGTAACACTTTGTGAAAGAAAGGGAAAAATGAAAAGAACAATGACAAGAAAGAACGCTCTGGAAATTCTGAAAAAAAAGGGGCGGAGCTAGGATAAGAGATAAAAGACAGAGAGATAGAGAGAGAGAAAGGACGGTCGAGGATAGGGGTGAGTAAGCAACTACATTGTAGGCTACCGGAGAACTATTTTTAGAGAAAAGGAAAATTGGGGAGATACAAAAGTTTTGTAAGAATTCTGAGCAATCGATGCCGCTCGATTCTGATTCGAATCTTCTGAAACTGTGCTGAACGCGCCGCCGCAAAAGACTGTAGAACAGAAGAGGGACAAGAATTCGAGGCAGGCATGATGATTCATAGCGTTGCATTGCGAAAGAAAAGGGAAAGCTAATCGATAGCTACCCAAATCAAACAGCATGCTCCAGGAATCTGATTACTACTGTTCATCGGAGTCTTGTCAGTGACAAGCGATGGTGGAGCCCATTCCAAACGGGCCAATCAGCTTCCTTCGTTTGAAAAGTTAGAAAAAGTAAGCACGGAGACAAAGCGCGTCGTGTTGAGAGAGAAAAGAAAAAATGAGAAAAACAATGACAAGATAGAAAGTTCTGGAAATTGTGAAAAATGGGCGGGGCTAGGATAAGAGATAGAAGACAGATAGAGAGAGAGAAAGAAAAAACACAGTCGAGGATTGGGGTGAGTAAGCCACCATGGTGCGGAGGCGTCTACCAGAAAACTCATAGAGACACTGCAAATCTGAGAGAAACTAGAGGACCGGAGTGGAGAACGATGCCAAAAGCTGAGGTTCTAGGTTCTCCATGACCAGAAGTCCAAATATCTTCAAGTGACTATCCAATGAAATGTGAGCAACGGTGTTTTTGTGCATCGTAGAAAGAAACGTAGAGTTAGAGACGAGGATGAACTGAAAACTTCTGTCCCAGAGAGTTGTTTATAGAAGAGATTTGTTCAACAGTTTCCTTTTATTCAGATTCTCAAGAAGATGTTTGAGATCAAACGAGGAAAATAGGGAGAGACACAAAACCGCGGGAAGGCGCGGAAAGTAGAAAAGACACAGTGGCGCGGAATAAAACGGGCAATCGGGAAGAAAAGAGCAGAAAAGATAATCATTGAAGTCATGAACTTATTTCTCCGAGCTGTTCTTGTCCTCCTCCTCATCCTCCTCCTCCTCCGGACAGAACTCTTCGATCATCTCTTCGTTGGTGGTGTGTGAGAGGGTCAGGTGCTTGTCGCAGAACTTGACAATGGCCTTGTGGTCACGAACGATGGTCCGATCGTCGCAGAGATCCTTGAGGAGGCGGCTAGCCTTTGAAAGGCATTCGTCCTGAATAAGAAACATTCCAGATTTTTGAAACTATGTGCATTCGAATCTTACCTTCTTTATCTGCTCAATCGCTTCCATGGCATTGATGGCATCCATGACCTTCTTGTATCCGGCGGACGGGCAGAAGGTGTTTTTGATAAGGTCGTCGTTGACCTCGGAGGCTTGCGGTGCGGCGTCGCAGAACTGGCGGATCTTGTGGTGCTGAGTGGAGACTGTCTGGTTTCCACATAGAGCGGACAAGCGGGAGTTGAACGTGGTAACGCAGTTGGACTGAAAAAGGAACAATTAGCTTGATGAACCGTTTTGTTTCTCAAATTTACCTTCTTGTCTTCGGCGGCGTCCTGGGCGGCAACCATGGCGAAGAAGGCTTTGACCTTCGGGGTGGGGCAGAAAGTGTTCTGCAGTGTCGAGTTATCCATCTGGGTCAGATCGACATTCAGGCTGCAGATCTCCGGAATCTTCTCCTCCTCCTGGACGACGGTGGCGTTTCCGCAAAGTTCCGTGATGCGGGCGTTGAAGATCTCAACACAGAGCTCCTGAAATTGAAGCATTACACCTAATCTCACAGTTATCACTCATTCAAACTCACTTTCTTAGTCTCATTCGCGGAATTCGCAGCATCTTCCTTGACGGGCATTGTCGAAGCAGTCGGAGCAGTCGGAGCAGTTGGAGCAGTCGCGGCAGTCGGAGCAGTCGGAGCAGTTGTAGCAGTCGCGGCAGTCGCAGAAGTCGGAGCAGTCGGAGCAGTTGGAGCAGTCGGAGCAGACGCGGCAGTCGCAGCCAAACAGGTAAGAGCCACAAGCACAACGAGAGAAGTCATGTCGCAAGTCAAGCCAAGCCTAAAAAATCCAAAAATGAGCAAGAAATCTAAGGAGAAAGCAGAAAACGGCGTCCTCTAACACTGACCCTCTCTTTTTATACCATTTCAAAAAATGGGCGGTGCTTTTCCGTGCCTGGCACGAGAGCCGCGGGCGTCAGGAGGGGCGGAGTCGTGCCAAGAGCTCAAGGGATCAGACAGGAGTCGGCACATCACAAGTGGGAGGAGCCAAACCCGACACATCACATGCTGTGTTTTAGACGTCAACAAACATACTTGGAATTAGGAATCATTCGGTTGAGGGTACAGGAGCATTGGACCGTTGTTTTGATGACAATAGCAGTTTGGATAATCTTACTGGACTAAAAAAAGACTAAAAACAAGTGATCCAGAGAAAATCATTGAAGGGCCAATTACCAGGAAAATAGGAGACCGTGTACATGATAAGGATCAAAACCAAAATGCTCACAGTTGTCGCAAAATGCCACATCTTTCTGGAAAACCCAAAAACCTGAGCAAATAGACAGTTAGACGTTTTTCTCTAGTTACAGGAAGATTCTACAAGAGCCGTATTGAAAAAGTTGTATTGAAAAAGAGCTGAAAACAATCTGAAAACATTGCAAAAGAGTTTGAAAAGTTATGATGGTAATGCTGGAGAATCCTGGAATCCAATTTCTTGCTTCATACCATTTGTGATCTATTAAAAAGTAATGTTTTTTGTTGTTTTTCAAGTCTTTCCGCGACCAATCATACACTTGTGGTTTCTCTTCACTGATGGATATCCTTATTTCAATACAAAATATATAGAAATTCTAAAAATATCTGAACTAACAGCGCTCGTTGGATGTCGTCAAGACGTCTCTCCAATTAGACATAGATTTTCTAATAATTTCTAGCCTAAATGTGCTTGTGGGATGTCTGAAGGTGCCTTTCTAATCGGCCATAGATTTTCTAATAACTTCTAACCTAGCTGTGCTTGTGGGATGTCTTCAATACCTCTCTCCAATTAGACATAGATTTTCTAATAATTTTTACTCTAATTGTGCTCGTGGGATGTCTGATGAACGTCTCTAAAATCAAATAAATGTCTCCCAAAAACAGATATTAGTATAACAAACACATTATGATTGTCTCACTCCTAATATTGCGTCTTCCAGGTACCGACAAGCCTTCTTCACTTCTTTCATCATTGTCCAGTTGATCCATCTTTCCTCTAGAATTGTGCTCTGCTCCCATTCTATTCCTGTCCTTTCTTCTTGGTCAGTTGGACTTGTTTACCTGATATTTCTTAGAATTTCTTTCGCTCTGACTAGCGATTATAGTCACGAGGCTCCGACGTGATGATGACTGAGCAGAGTCCTGTTTGGAGATCGGTCGGATTTCGAAAAGGTTTTGGTTTGGTTTCTTGAACTGAACACGTGATCTTCTCAGAAAGTAAAGCCCAGAAACAGTTGGAAAAGCACTGAAAAAGAAAGAGAAATTGAATATCAGTACTTCTTTTGCCTAAAAATGTGTTCAAAACAGCCTAATAACCCGTAAAACCACCCGCGCGGCGAAAAATTTTACTTCCGGGTTTTTCGTTAATTTCGGATATAATTCTATCGCACGCGCAAGATTCCCTCGCCTGCGATAGCTAATTACACCTTTTCACGTAGGTCTCTTCAGTTTTTAGCGCATAAATTGCCTATATAAGCTATCCGGACGGACGAAACCTTCCGCGTGCGTCGAGTGAAATTCAAATTATCTATTTTTGAGCCATTTTTCTGTATTTTTGTGGCTGGTTGTGTGTAGGATTGCTTTACAAAAAAGTTGGCAGTTGACGGGTCTTGCCATGAAATCTTTTTTCCCTGTTTCTTCGATTTTAGACAGATATTTCTGGACGTTTTTGATGAAAACGGATAGAAAAAAGAATTTTTAGTCGAGGAATATTCAGGTTTTTTCTAATGGAAAATTCTCCAAATTTGTTGTGTTTTTTGGAGGGAAATCACAAAAATGGGAAGTTTGCAATGAGAAACTGAAAACTTCTGGTCAAACTGACTGTCTCAAGATTTCCAATCTTCTTTTCTATCCGTTTTTTTCCGAGAAAGTTCGAGAAAATAGGTCTAAAAAACCATTTTGTGGTGAGACCCGACAAGCGCCACATTTTTTGACGTTTGTAGCATCTTTCTGGTGTATGGCTTAATTTTTGGCTTCTCTTCGAGAATTCTCGTTTCCGTTCTGAAAAAGATTAATAAAACCATCCAAATCCGCTGATAATCCGTTTCGAAAGTCATGCGTGCAGAAACCGAATTTCGGGCTTGGTTGAGCAGAGTTCTGTTTTGAGAGCAGTTTCGAGAGCAGTTTTTCGTGTGATCAGTCGCGTTTTACCAAGAGATTAGACAAGAATAGATATAGAAACCGAGTGAACCTTTGGCTTTCTTGTCTTTTCTCGAATGATCACTCATTTCGTTGGATAAAACAGGATTTCGAGTAGAAGAAAGGAAGGAAATTCGAGTTTTTGGGAGTTAGTTAGAAGTGAAAAAATGGGGAAAAAACCAGATGAAAACATGAATACCCAGGAATGTGACGTGTCAAATGGTGAAAATAGCTTGACTAGTCTAATCTGGACTCCCTAATCAGAAAAACAGTATAAACTACACAGTGCCAGATCATAAGTGAAACTGCGGCTACTTGAAATGGCACTCGCCGGGTCTCTCCACGACATAGGTTTTTAGGGTTTTTTCTTGTTTTTGGATTGATTATCCTACTTTTTTGGATGAACAAGGATAGAACTAAAAATTTGAAATCTAGGAATAGTCAATTTGACCGTAAATGTCGAGTATTTCATAGCGAATTTTCAGATTTCGTGTTTTTGGCAGAAAAAGTTACAAAAACTGGTGATTCGCGATGAAAAAGTAACAAATTTCGGTCAAATCAACTTTTTCTAAGTTACAAATCCGTTGTTCTATCCGTTTTCTTCAAAACAATGTCAGAACGGTCTGAAATCGTCGCAAGACCCGCTGTGTGCCACTTCCCGTGAACGCAGTCAATGAGATAAACATTGCCGATTGCCCCCCGAATTTGCTAGAGTTATTATCAAACATCGTTCATCGTAGAATCCGGAGAAGCTCTGCCTCCCTCATCTCCACTTTCATCCTTCCACATGGCAATGTCCTGCTTTGAGATAGTGATTTTGTTGTCTCCCTCCCCATAATCCATCACTTCCAACTGCAGAAAATGATCAGCGAATGGGTCATCTTGCTTCATCTTTCTATCCTGTAGAGACCAATCTCCCTCGTGATAGAATCTCCAGTTGCTGATTTCCCGATCCCCATCTTTCCACTGGCTGAGGTATCTTTCGATGAGATGTGGGGTTTGGTTTCGGATATTGATCTTGATTTTCAGGGTTTTGAGATTTCTAGAGTCTTCCAGGCAAAGTAGACTGTTGTATTCAGAGATTCCTTCGATTTCCAGGTCCTCGATCTGAAATATAAACGTCACTTTCTTCTTTGATTTTGAGAAATGGAAAATGACACAAATTACACGCTTCAACCTCAAGACAGAGTCCCACTGACAAACAACCCCAAGACGTCATGCTCGCTCTCTCCCTCGCCCACACATTCACACACTCTTCCTCTCTTTTTCCATTTTCCACTGCGGCGGCCGCAACGGATTATGTCTATCGAACGAGAGGGGTAGTGACTATGTGCCTCAATAGCTCAGTTGGGAGAGCGTTAGACTGAAGATCTAAAGGTCACCAGTTCGATCCTGGTTTGGGGCAATCCTTTTTGTTTTTTGAGAGGAAGCTGGGGATGATGAAATTTTGTATTTTTAGTTTTGATCTACCAATGAAAATCTCAAAAACTCACAGATCCCAGATCCCTGACTCCCAATGCCAATCCATCTCGCTCTCTGACCACTTTGACTTTCGATGCATTGAAGTGTGTGGCCAGGTCCACAACTTCATTTGAAAGGCAGATATTGTAGAGCGTGATCTTTGCCATGTCCAGATCTTGTCCGAAAATCGCGTGGATCTTTGGAATCACTCCTGGGTCCAAAAATTGGTCCTCACTTTCAATGTCCAGTGCAACTTTGCGAGTGTGGATGAGGAAATTGAGTGGGATTGGTAGCCGGATGGTTTCTACCGGGTTCCGAGGCGCTCCGTATTCACACATGAAGAGCTGAAAACTGGGTGAAGCTATCGGAATTGTTAAGATTTTGTTTTCTGATGTTTCCAATCGGAATTTCTATGACTTTCTTGGTGAAAATCGACAAAAAAAGAAGATTCGTAGCTTATCAATAGTTGAAGTGACCAGTAACTCCATTTTTGGTGAAGAAAAATTACAAAAAGGGGTGATTCGCAATGAAAAACAACTCAATTCTTGTCAAATCAACTATCAATCGGTTTCAAATTCTCTGTTCTATCTGTTTTCATTAGCGATTTCTCAACAAATTGACCCAGAACCGAGAAATCACCGAAAACCAAATCTGGTAAACTTTTTTGTCGTTATTTGTACCTCAATGATGTCTTCTCCTCGAGTTTTTATCACCACAGTGCACGGATTTGCTGGGATTCGGTTGGCGGGGTCCGAGAGTGCATACGGGATGCAAATTAGACAGTTGCTGACATCATGGGGCCAAGCATTCACACAAGCCATTCCATTCCAGTAGTGTTGGTAGTTTGGTTGGGGGTGATGATCCATACCTGAGATTTCAAAAGTTCAAAAAGCGTCAGAAACTTGGAAATGAGGATCTTAGACTCAAAACTCCATGAAAAACCAGTCTGCAAAACCAGAAAAGCCCAAAACCAGGCAAAAAGGTGCCAACGCGACGAAATATGGAAATTGTGAGAGAACTGTGAGGGGGAAGAGAAGAGCGGCCACGAGGCGAGCGATGTCATAAAACTGTGGCCCCGGTGGTGATAAAACAATACGTTTGGTGTTCTTTTTTTGAGCAGCGAAACGGGGAAGAATTGGGAAGTGAATGAGTGAAAAATGACTTTGTTTCTAGAGGATCGTAGACTATGGAAAAAATGCAGAGGCAGAATTTGCATACATATAGAAAAATGGGAAGAGGCATCTGTCAAAAAAGGTTATTATGAAGAGGGGAGAAGGGCTGAACCCTCGTGAACTCTCTAGAAAATGGCCCAAGGACAAGAAAAATGGCTCGAGGACCCATTATTTTGATGGTTTTTGAGAATTCCCTTGAAATTCTCAATTTGCGGCGTAATTTGGGGTAATAAAGCCTCAACATGCCGTTTTGCAGCTTTTCAAAGTGCTCAAATGTCCAGGAAATCGCGGGAAATTGGTATAAAAATTATGGATTTTCTACAAAATTTTGTGGAACTTCTAATGAAAGACAAAACACTCTGGGAGGTTCCTATAATCCTCAAAAAGTATGTTTTGAGTTCTTTCAAAAAAAGTTTCCAGTGGAAACTCAAAAACGTCAAAAACCCCTCCAAACCACAACTTCAATTATCATTTCAAAGTGAAGAACCAGTGAAAAACTCTCAAGTCCCGCTAGAAAAACTGAATTATAACGCAACAGCAAGCCAAAAGTGTGAATGTTGTCGTACTACGTTGAAAAAAGTCATACTCGTTTCATAGCAACCGCTTCTAATCCAGGGAAGCAACTCACATGTTACTACGTTGTGTTTTCAAGAGGAGCACTATAATTGGTGTATTTTCTCTTTTTCTTTGTCTTTTTTTGCCGTTTCCATCAAATTGTAGGGTGCCGTTTTTCTTTTCACATGCTCTTAGCTTCCTTCCAAACATGTACCCTCTACAGAAACTTTGTGTTCTTTGAGACAAAACCTCAGAAACCGTAAAAAGAGGTCACTGGTATGAATCATTATAATTACCCACTTGAGTTTGAAAACGAGAAATGAGGACAAAATATGTTTCGGAGGAGGGAAAAACTTCCAAGTTTTCGACATGTTTGTGTATTTTGTTTTGATTCTCTTCACTGATGCTCAGTTTTTTGATCCACAGCTTCCACTGCAGTTTGCTGGTGAGTGATTTCAATGCTGGGAGTGAGAGGGTCTCGCGAGGAAATCGGTTTTTGAGTGTTTTAGTGGTTTTGAGGTGATTTTCTTGTTGTTTTCACAGTAGAAAGGGTGCGAAATTCATATTTTGAACCTATTATGTCTGAATTACACGAAATGCAACTGTTTTCTGGTAGCGAAATGTTCTCTTACGGTGGTAACGCGAAGTGGCAATTGGCGGGTCTAGCCACGAAATTGGTTTTTCTCGTATTTTCTCAATTTCGGTTCGATTTTTAAAAATTTCTTAAATGAAATCAAATAGAACAGAGGATTCAGAACCGATTGACACTCATTTTCACCAAAATTTCTCAGTTTTTCATCGATTTTCCAACTGTCCATGCAAAAACAAAACATCTAAAAATTTTTTTATGGAAAACTCAAAATTTCTGTTTGAATGGACTCATTTTAGGCTCCAAATTTGCTTTTACATCTGTTTCTTTAACAAAATCCGTAGAAATCAGAGCAAAAACGATAAAACACCGGGTAACGTATCTCGTAGCGAGACCCACCACTAGGCCTTTTGTGAAAATGATCTTGAGTGGGGTCAGAAAACTTCTTTTCTACCTGGTTTTATCACAAAAACACAAAAGAAACACTCAAAAACACATTTCGTGGCATGATCCACAAAACACGCAAATTCCAGAGACTCATCACTTCTCAAAACTTCAATTTAGGTTTCGCCGCCATCAACATCCCATCCTCCGACACCGAAGAACTCTCTAACACCAACAACTACCCCTACTACCCCTATTCTCCCTTCCAACAATCATCCATCCGAAACCATATCGAACAACTTCAACAGCACCATCAGCAATTCATCCCCCAACAAGTCCCCATTCTACCCCAGCAACCTCAACTGATTTCCAACGCAATTTCAATTTCCAATTTGCCAAAACGTGAGAATGGAAATTCTTTGAAAAACCAAAACCAAAACTCTGATAAAGAACAGCAACAAGGTGATTAGAGCTGACTTTTTTCACTGAATTTGAATGAAATTGATAAGGAAAAATGGGATTTTCAGAGATTCCAGAAATTTCAAGAAGTGGGTCAACTTTGGAGCATGCCACGTATTTGAGCTTGATCAATGATAAAGAGAATTTTCAGGTGGGCGCCATTTTTTCGTATATTTTCAAACAAAAAGCTTACATTTTCAAGGCATCCGGGTGTGGTTGGGACCTAATACGTCTTCAATGCCATGATCTCTTCGGTCTTTGCAAAGGTGGATGTCGGGATTTCGCGATTGCTTTGAATTCTCCGATCCATGACTGCAGGTATCATTTGCTGATTGATATGATGGTTCCAAGCATATTTACAGATGTGTGCCATATGGATATCTTGCATTGGTGAAGTTGGCAGGGAAGTGAGAAGAAAGAACATTGAAAGAAATTTTGTTAATTGAAGTCAAGAGATATTTGATCAATAAATATGATTCAAATTTTCAACGAACTGAAGGAAAATGTGGATTAACATTTTATTTGACACGTTTTAACAAGAGATCAGGAAATTACTTGTTACCCGTATTTTCCTCGGTCACAGCGTCCTCGGGATACATTCTCTCGTAGGTCTGACGGGCCTCGATCAGGAACTTGAGACGCGTTGCGTGATCTTCGTCTTTTCTGGAATTCACTTTTTGAACCTGAATTTCAACTGAATTGTTTGATAAAACTGCCAGAAAACCTCATTAAAAAAATAAGTATGATGTTGATATTACTATTTTTTGAAAATTTGTCTGATTTTTTGGTTTTTGAGCAAAATACAAGGAAATTTCTCGTAAACTGCATGAATTTGGAGGTCTACACCATGACCAGCTCAGTGTGGAAAGTTTTTACTATCAGAATCGCTAAGATCGACTTCATAACCCTGACATCTCTACAGTTTTCTGTCGGAATTTCGAAAATGACGCCGATTTCACAATTTCCGACCGAATTTCTTGGAAATTTTTGGTCAAAAGATTCTTCTCATCTCTGTGAACCTTCTGGTTTATCAATTAATCCAAAATATCATTTCAACTTCTTCTAATCAGCTCGACAAAATCCGATAAATCGTTGTAAATTGCAAAATGCAAAGTGCGGCATGGCGATACGCAACCGCCGCACGGTTACTTTTTACGTTTGATTCATCAGGATTTGTTGGAAATTTACAAAAATGGCCGATAGAATTGCTGGGAAACCTCATTCGAACTATGGAAGAGGCGTAGTTTGTGCTTAATTTTCAAAAATTGCACTGATCATCTTGTTTTGAGCGTATAAGAGCGAGTTATTGTAGACTTCACAATATTCCGGTTTTAGAAATTGTGAATCATCCTACAAGGTCCGCCAAGGGTTCAAAACGTGACCAATTCGATCGACAGTGTTTTCATCATCAGAATCGGCAAGACCGACTTCATAAACCTAGTATTTTTACAGTTTTCTGCCAAAATACCGAAAATGACAGCGATTTCGCAAATTCTGATCGAATTTCATGAAGATTTTTGGTCAAAAGGAGCTTCTCATCTTGGATCATCTTCTAGTTATACAATTTTTGCAATTTATTACCAGAATTCCGCCTAATCAGCAAAAAAAAAATCAGAAAAGTTGGTGGAAAGAGACGAATGCAAAGTGCGGCATGGCAATGCGCAACCGCCGCACAGTCATTTTTCTTGTTTGGTTCATCCAAATTTGTCGGGAATTTAAAAAAAAGGCTGATAGAATTGCTCGAAAACCTTATTCAAACGGTGGAAGATGAGTAGACAGAGCTCATTTTTTGAAATTCGCTCTGATTCTATTGTTTTTGAGCATATCGGCGCAGATATTCCAAAAACAGATCAAATTCCAGTTTTTGGATAAAATCTCATCATACGTGGGTTCGTAGGTTTCTCAAAACTTGTTTACGTCATTGTCAAATGATTCGATTCACATAATTGGCATAAACAACTAGAAAACTTTGTTATTTTCCAAGTTTTCGTCTGACATACAAAACATGACAGCGATTCCTCATTTTCCGACCGAATTTAAAAAAATTTTCAGTGAAAAGATGCTTCTATCCTTGATTCATCTTCTGATACAGTAGTTTTTTGTACAATCACCATCGACATCGACGACACATCGCCATTCTTTTGTTTTGACTATTTCAAAGCCAAATTTTTCAAAAATAATCGACTTACGGGTAGAAGATGTTTGAAGGGAACTGTTTGAGCTGTAAGAAGAACCGCGAAGAGCCAACGTTAGCTCCGTTACGGCGAGTGGACTTCTCCAATCGAGCCTTGATCTCATCATTTTTCCAGCTTCGGAAAACTATAGGATCATAAGTGATCTCATCATTCGGGTGCTGGAAAGAAAATTATTAATTTTAGTAATTTTCGGTCTACTAACTCTGCGGAAAAGGTGATCGAGGTGCTCGATGCGCTCCTCAGCCCATTTCTCCGCGGAGCTCTTCTCGATCTTCGGCTCTGGAGGCTGCGAGCTAGTGCCGATCTTCAACTGCTCCAGATTCTGCAAAAACTCATTGGAATAGTAGTAACAAAGTGGAAAATTACCGTGTTAATCTGTTCGACGATCTCCCCGATGGCTGCCTTCTCTGTTGACCCTACCTGGGGGCCGTCAACAGTGATGACGATGTTGTAGAGGGAGATCAGCTCTTGGAATACCTTCTCTGGGCTCTTTTCCTTGTCCCAATCTGGCTGAAAAAACACGTACATATAAATACAAGAATCCTCCAGTTTTTTCACTTACAGTGGCCTCTACAACGATGAGACAAACCGAGTTGTCGAGGTTCTTCAAGTCCTCCTCCGAAATCTCTCTGCTGTCATAGATGATTTCTGAAAATCAATAACCGTTTTTAAAAGATGTTGGAAATGACTAACTGAATCCTTGACAGTTCTTCTTTGCAAGTCGGATCTTGAACCGTGGAACGACGGTTTTCAGGAAGAACTCCATTCCGTTCTTCTTGACGCCTTTCAACGGAACCTCCTTCACAACTCCTTCAAAGAAAACCTTCATTGCGCCGGTTTTACCTAAAAAAAGCGACGATTTTTAGTGTTCAGGATAGCAGAAATGGGAGAAAGCAAGAGAAAAACGAGTCGACATTCAGAAAAATCAAGTGGTCAGGCAAAACAGTCTAGAAACAGTGTTTCCTGGGTTAAAATCGGAAGTTTTCCAGAAATAATCGTTTGAATTTTGTAAAGCCCGGGAAGAGTGCTAGTTGCTCCGCCCTTTGGCAATATGCGGCACGGTTTTTTGCAACCTGAGCACTATCCTTATTCTTGTTCGATTGGACCATATTTCTCGGAATTTTACGAAATCGACAAGCTGAAAAGCTGAAGAAGACCAATATAGCTGTAAACGACGCGTAGATTGAACCTCTTGTTTGATTTTTGTTTTGATCCTGCTGTTTTTGAGCCAAATCCGCGCAAATTTTTCAAAAATGAAGGATTTCTGTTTTTTTTTTATATTCATGGAATTTTTTGAGGTTTATAAAAGTCTCAAAACTTGACCAGTTTGTTGTAGAATGTTTTGATCATTAGGGCGGCTAAGATCGACTTCATTTCTTCCATTTTGTTACAGTTTTTCGTCAATTTTCTGAAAATGACTGCGATTTTTTGTTTTCCAATTGAATTTCATCAAGATTTCCTCTCAAACTATGTCTTTTCTCTAGTTTTATCTTCGGATTTCACAATTGAGCGAATGATCAGCTCAAATGTGTCTTTTCAGCTCCGAAAAATCCGATAAATCGTTGTAAATTGCAAAATGCAAAGTGCGGCATGGCGATACGCAATCGCCGCACGCTCACTTTTTTCGAGCAATTTATCGGAATTTGATGAGAATTTATGGAATTGGTCGGGAGAATTGCTGTAAAACACAGATAGTATTTTTGAACAGGTGTATATTTAGCTTATTTTTCAAAAAAATTTCTGATTTCGATGTTTTTGAGCCGAATTCGCGCAAATTTTCCAAAAATTTTGGATTTTTGTATTTTTTTAGAATTCGTCAAATTTTTTGAGGGGTGAAAGAGTCTCAAAACTTGACCAGCTTGTTTGAGAATGTTTTGATCACTACGTCGGCCAAAATCGATGTCATTACTCTCATTTTGTTGCAGTTTTTCATCAATTTTCTGAAAATGACTGCGATTTTGTCTTTTCCGACTGAATTTTGTTGAGAGCTTTTCTCAAACTATGTCTCTTATTTAGTTTCGGCTTGTGGTCCGTCCATTTAGGCAAAACGTTAGCTGAATAACTGAAAATTTACATTTTCCGACAAAATGTTAAAGAAAAACTTCTCAAAAGATGCCTCTCCTCTTTTTTTTTCTGTGTTTTTTTCGCAATCAATTCTGTCTGTAAGATTATACTTTTTTTTCTTCAGATCTAGCTCATCATGTCTCGAGACGAATTCGGAGGAGGAGATCTCTCCTACTACTACACTTTTGAGAACAAGATCCAGTGAGTATCAGTTTGAAAACCAACGTTTTCTCGTATTTTTGAGGAAAATTAGAGAAATTATATGAAAACTTCTTGTTTTCAGCGGTCCGTACCCCGGGTACCAGGCTTTGCAATGGTTTCAAGCGGGATATTTCAAAGACGACTTGCAAGTGAGAATCACCGATAACGGAGAGAGAATCGGGGATCTCTTCACCTGGAATACATCAATTGGCACGTTGAGAGCGCACTTTGGAGGAACAATTCCCACTCACATCAACCAGATAAAGATGCGAGGATACAAAACCGAAAAAGACGCCGAGAAGACTTTGCCAACTCTCGGAAATCGTCTCTCGGAATCGTCGCAGAATCAAGGCACTACCGGAAAGAAGAGTGTGTTCGGTCGCTTGACTATGACATCCAATTCGTCCAATTCGTCACATTCGAACGGAAAAGAAGGCAAGCACTACCTGCCATTTTACGACGGATCCAATGGCACTGGAAAAACAAAGTTGGAAGGTGAGTCCCCATCAAAAAAGCGAGATATAAAAAATAATTTTTATTTTCAGTGGTCGTGGCAATCGAGCTCGGGTCAGTACTCTCCGGTTCTTATCAATCACTTTCCAAGGACAATAGAAGCAAGCTTTACGCCAAGCTCCAGGAAAATGATCTACCTGTAGGTTCCGTTTCAGCTGTCAAAAAATTGATCTAATATCATATCTATTCAGCAAAAATGCAAGTTCTGCGGTGTTCAATTTGACCAGGCAAAACACTACCTGGAACACGTACTCTGTCGCGATCATATCACAAAGGTAAGTCAATTTGAGTTATTCCAAGTTATGAAATTCCGATAGAAACAACTATTCATTTCAGAGTATCGTAAAGTACGATCTTGAGTTTACCTTCGAGAATGACTACGTTCCTCTGAAGGAACTGATTAGTGAAGTCCGGGAATCGAAATCGTCAACTTGGCCAACTTCATCTGCCCACTCGACTAGAAGCCGACATGAGACCCGATCGGATTGTGAGCAGCAATAAGTTTGTCCCCCCCCCCCCTTACCTCTTCCTCAAAGATTCTACCCATTCGTTCCCTGATCTTTCTGAAAATTTCTAAAAATTTTCGTTTTGAATCTCAACATAGTTTCTTATACTCTTCCTATCGTTCTTGATCTGGTAGAACTCGCAAAGACATTCCATTTCCTATCGAAACTATGACACCTTTTGTATCCGATATACTCTTGCTCCTTCTCCCACTTATCTAAAACAATGTTTCTAGAAGTTCATAATCCAAATCCCGAAAAATTTTCTGTTTTCCGATCGTCCATTGGTCTGAAAGTCTTCCGAAAAACATTTCATGTGCTAAGTATTCTATGAATCCGAATCCAACACGTTCTTTCCTTTTATCCCATTGTTTTGTCTGTTTCTATCTGTTTTCTCTTTTCTTCAAGTTTGTCTTGTTTGTTGAAGTTTGTTGAAGTTTGCATTCCCTTTTTTAAAGTTATCATGATTATGAAAACTGCTTGAAATAAACATTTTTTCCCATTTCTCCACATTCCAGTGTATTTTGGGTTTCAGCTAAATGAATCCCGTTTTTCTTTTTCAACTCAGTTCTCCTGAGGTGCTTAGGACTCCCAAAGATGACCAAATTGATGCAGAACGTTTTTATCGCCACGGCGGCCTACGTGGACTTCAAAACTTCCAACTTAATGCGAATTTTTGTCGAATCACAAAAAATGACGGCGATTTCACATTTTCCGACCGAACTTCATGAAGATTTTCGGTCAAAAGATATTTTTCCTATTGCTTCATCTTTTGGTTCAACAATTTCTGCGAATTTGATGCTCAAATTTGTCTAATAAGCTTGAAAAAGGGAAGAATATCAGCGAAAAAAGTAAAACGCAAGGTGCGGCATGGCGATACGCAACCGCCGCACACTCACATTTCTCGTTTAATTCGACAGGATTTGTTGGAAATTTTCGGAATCAAACGGTGAGATAATCGGAAAAAACTAATGAAAATGTCTCGGGAAGAACGATTAAGCTAATTTTTCAAAATTTGATCTGATTTTTTTACGTTTTTGAGGCAAATTTACGCAAGACTATCCAGTGCTGATGGGTTTCTGTTTCCTGAAGAGTTTTCGAATGTTTTGAGGCGTCTGGTAGTTTCAAGGCATGTTCAGCTTACGATGGCCAAGATCAACTTCATAACTTGCATTTTATGGAGTTTTCTCTGTCAGCATCCTGAAAATTACGAAGATTTCACTGTTGTCAAACAAATTCCATGAAATTTATCTCTAAAACAATGCCTGGGGAACAATTTTATTCTGAGTATCTGTCTTATGTTTTCAAACGGAGATTGTGAAGATCATGGAAGTCAAGAGGAGGTAGAACTGGCAGTGGATTGGCAATACTGATTGTCATGGGCCAGAAATAAAAAAAAAACAGGGTGGGGAAACGTCAGGTGAGTTACAGAAAATTAGAGGGAGGGGTGAAAAAAACAGGAAAAAATCTGGGTGGCGAAATGTCAAGTGGATCAAGAAAAATTTTAGGAAGAGGTAAAAGGACAGCAAAGAAAACCAAGGTGAGGAAATGTCAAATAAATAAGAAAAAGTTGTATGAAAAGGTGAAAAAACCAGCAAAAACTGTATGGGGAAATGTCAAGTGAATTGCAAAAAATCGTTTGGAAGGGGTAAAAAAGCCAGGAAAAGGACAGGGTGCGGGAAAAGTCAACTGAATTACGAAACATTGTAGAAACGGACGAGAAAGAAATGAATAACAAGGGTAAAAATTCAAAATGAAAGAGATAACAAAAAATTACGATTCATTATTGTTGATGGCGGCGTTTCTCTTCAGGTTCTCCGTGATCTCCATCAACTGCTCCACCGGATCAGTGACACCGGGAGTGGGGACAAGCTGTGGATCCTTCAGTTTCTGCAGCTCCTCCATAAACTCTCCAATCATCTTTGTGAAGCTGTTCAAATCTCCTTCGACGTTTTGAACAGGAGCGGGAATCACAGTTCCGGTTCTTCGAGCCACACGGGAGGACGACTTTTGGCGATTAGAGCCGATAAACGCAAAAGAAGACGACGACGAGGAAGACTCGCCAATGAGCGGAATAATGGAGCCCAACAGGTCGAATTTCGGAAGTCTAAACCCCTTTCTTTTAGCGATTTGGGATGGACGCTCTGGGACGTTTGGCGTGGAGGACGACGACGACGTTTCGGCAACAAACGGAGTAGAAGAAGATGACATTGGGGTCGATCTGCGAGCAACAGCACCATTCGATTTGTTCTGAAATGAAAAATTTGAAAATTCTGCAGACTGCTTATTGCGAACACTAACAAGTTGGCTGGTCTTGCCACGAAATCAATTTTTTGCAGTTTTTTGTTTTCGAACTGAGTTTCACGAATTTCGTGATGAAATCTGAGAAAGTAAAAAATTTGAACTATGCCAGAAATGAGAAAACATGAGACAACTGATTATGTGGGAAGACCCACTAACTTTTTTGTTGTTTGTAGTACAAAACGAATTGAAGCAAAAACTTACGGCTTTGGATTTCTTTGTCGGCGCATGTTCCTCCTCGTCACTTTCAATTTCTTCCAGGTAAGCAGTCCCGGTTCTTCTAGCCACGAGACCCGACGACGAGGAGCGAGTGATGGACGAAGTAGGAGAAGCTGACGTCTGAATTGATCTGCGAGCAACAGCACCATTCGAATTGTTCTGGAATGGAACGTTTCAGTTTTTCATAGAAGTCGTACTAAAAGCACCAATAAGGTTGGCAATCGGCGGTTCTAGCCACGAAATCAGTTTTCTGGTGTTTTTTTTCGTTTCTGTACCGATTTTCCCGAATCTTAAGGCAAAATCTGATAGAAAATTAGAATTGGAGTTTATAAATAGTCAAGTTGAAATAAATAAGGTTGTTTTCCAATGCAAATCACCCATGTTTGTAACTTTCTGCAGAAAACACGATATCTAAAAATTTGCTATGAAAAACTCAATGAATCTTGCCAAGTTGGCTATCATTTCCAGACTTCGAATGTTTTTCATACCCGTTTTCATCTAAAAACTTGTAAAAATCAGGATAGAGGTGAGCAAACACCAGAAAACTGATATCGTGACGAGTTCCACCATCTGCCGACTGTTTTGGTGTTTGTAGTAAACTGAATAAACAGCAAAAACTCACGGTCTTGGATTTCTTCGTTGGCGCGTGTTCCTCGTCGTCACTTTCGTCGTCTTCCAGGTCATACACAGTCTCTGTTCTTCTAGCCACGCGGCCCGACGACAAAGACCGGGCAATGGACGGAGCAGGGGAAGCTGGCATCTGGAACGATCTGCTGGCAACAGCGCCATTCGATTTGTTCTGGAATGAAAAATTTTGAATTTCTTTAGAATGTAAATCACAATCATCAACAAAGTTGAAGATTGGCGGGTCTCGCAACGATTGTCAACTTTTTTAAAAAACAAAAACTCACAGTCTTCGATTTCTTTGGCGGCACCTGCTCCTCTTCGTCACTTTCAACAGCGAACGGTCCATCAAACATCAACTCCATTGGTTCCTCGGAGACAACCAAATTGGCTCGGACACTTCGACGACGAGCATTCCGAACCATTCTCGACAAACTTGTCGGTTCATCTTCCGGAGTGTCTTCTAGCTCATAGGCAGCATTGGATCTCGATCTTCTAGCCACGCTTGACGATGCTCGACGCTCTGAGGTCGTTGGTATTGAGGAAGACGACGACTCGGCAATGGACGGAGCAGGAGAAGTTGACATCTCATCGTCGTCCATCTCCACCTCATACGACTCCTCTCTCGGCAGTTGTGGGGTTCGGAAAACTGGATTTTTCTTCTTCTTCCACTCCTTCGGCTCCTGGAGAGGTTTCCAGTAGACTTTGTCGGAGTAGGCGACGCAGTTGTCCGGGCATCTATACACTTCGACGTCAGGCTTCTGGAAGAAGAAGATCCAGTGGTGACACTCCACGCATTGCCTCCAGAAGTGACAGTCTTCCTCCATAGCCCGGGATTGCTTCGTCTCAATCTTCCAGTCAATCTTGGATACTGAGAAGATTGACTTTGAGTATCCAAACGTTTTCCAGAACTGGGAGAATGCGTCATCCGGAGTGGAGACACTGTCTTCTGGGACGTTGAAGTTCTCCACGATCAACTTTGGGAGAGCCTCTTCCCCGAGGAACCAAACGTACTTCTCCAAGCCATCGGAAACTCCACGGACCAACTTGTTGAAATCACTGTAATTCATTGTTATGCACTCTCGGTTTGTTTTTAAGAAACTAACTCTCTGTTCTCGAATTCCACCTTACTGCTGTTTGGTTTGAGGTTCAGATAGGTGAGATGGACGATTGCGCAGACTCCATTGAGATTCCTGAAAGATCAGTTATCAGTAAAACCAATGAATTTGATGCAGGAAAAGATAACTAACTTTTGGTTCTTGAAGATTCTCATCTCCTTGAAATTTCCAATGATGCGCCTTCCATTGACGTAGAAGTAGACACCGTTGTTGGATCTGAACACAAATCATCCATAGTCTTTCTCAAAACCTTCTCTACTCACCGATCCTTCACATTCAATCCGAACTGGACTTCAATTTTCCCTCCATTCAACCCTTGAGAAATCTTCTTCTTGTTCTGCATGCTCTCAAGTAGACTCGTGGTTGCTTCGTATTCGAAGTTGCGCTTCGGGAGTTCTTTTTTGAGCTCATTCTGTTGTTTCGTCACTGAAAAAAACGTCTTGTGTTGTATTTGATAATATTCTCTCAGCAACTCACGTGTCTCGACTTCCTTCGCAATATCTTGGCAGTACTTCTTCCACTGCTGCGGGAAGTACATTTTATCCACAGTTTTGGTTGTTTTGAACATCCAAAACTCTGGGAGAATGCGCGGCTTGACGAGTTTTCCTTGAATCCTGATCTGTAGAAGAATCGCAATTGCATGCTGTTGAAAAACAAACAACTCACGTTCATATTTGATTGATAGTACAGATTCGACATGTACTGTCTCAGAGACCTCTCCGATTCCTCCTTCGCTTTTCCTTCACTTTCCACAACAATATCTTTGTTCTGTGTGGAGGTGGTCAACTCGAGTACTCCCATGTAGACCCTCCTGAAAACTTGAACTTTACAACTAAAGTGCTCTCTAAAGACTCACTTCAATCGTTCAATGATGATCAGGGTACCAGAGGGTCCTTTGATTCTATCAAGCAGCATCTCCATGGTTTCGTCTCTGTTCAAGGGGCCGTACATCAAGATCGTCTTCACTTCGGCGTCGTGGATGGCTCGATTCTTGGTGATCGGCTGCTTGTTGGCGTCGAAACTCGGGATCGGGAAGAGGATCCGGTTATCAACGTCTTCTTTTCGATGGAACTCGGTGGACACGAGAAGAACGGTGGTGATCTCGTTCTTTTTCGTGACGACCATCATGTCACCACCGATTCGGAATCCTCCTGCCTTTAGACCATTTCCGTATCGCCCGATGTACTTCTCGTAATCCAGAATCTTGGTGGAGTGTCCGAACACCATCGTCTTCAGCAATTCATCCCTCGTCATTCCTATCCCATCGTCCAACACTTCAATCGTTTCCCGGCCATCCCGTCGAACTGAAATTAGTTATTTAGTTACGACAAAAAGGCAGAAAAGTTGGAATTTTTGGCAGGTTGCGCCACAAATTTTTCAGTAGTGTCTTCATTCCGGACCAATTTTTTCGACTTTTTGCTCTAAAAACCTCATGAGAAACCGGGTTCGGCGCAAGGAAATCGGCATTTTGACCGGAATTCTCGGATTTATCATGGAGAATGACCCAATTTTGTGAATTTTCAGTCAAAAAGCACAAAATCTCACTTTTTTGCTACTACAAACGCCAAAAAAGTTGGCATTTGGCAGGCCGCGAAACAAATTTTTCTGTGTTTTCTTGATTCAGGAGCACTTGTTGCGTTTATTTCTATGAAAACCTCATGAAAAACCGGATTTGGCGCTTGGAACTTGTCAGTTTGACCAAAATTCTTGAATTTTTCATAGAGAATGACCCACTTTTGTGATTTTTCGGCCAAAAAACACAAAATCTCAAATTTTTCTATGTAAACTTCTGTTACTCTTTTCAAATTGATCATGACTAGACTATGAAACCTAGTTTTTTCCCGATTTAAACAAAAATTTGAGAAATCGAGCCAGAGTTTTCAGATGTTCTGTTTTTGGACGAAACATCCCAAACTTTTGTGATTCGCTAAGGAAACTCAAAGATTCTGATCAAATTGGCGTTTTCTGAGTTCCACATCCGATTTTCCATCAGATTTTGCGCTTTGAAACCAAGAAAAAACCGAAAACCCGAAATTTTTTCGACATTTGATTCTTTTTGACATTTTTATTTAGCTGCAAGCCCACAATTGGCCTGGTTTCAAGAGAATAGAAAAAACCTCACCCAGATCAATAGAGACATTCTTTGCTCCAGCATCCCTCGAGTTGTCTGTGAGCTCGGCAAATGCAGTCAGTGGTGTCTTGTGGTTGGTGCTGAAAATTAAAGGAACTTCCAATAGAAACTGCCAAAGAAAAGACCTACCTGTGTCCCTTGAGGAACTCAAATGTTATGTCGGCGGCGAAGAACTGATGGAGCATTCCTCTGCTGAGATACTCGTACCCGGGTGCTGGCTGATGGCGACCGGGACGCATTTCGTCGTCTGAGGGATCACGTTCCATCTGAAAACAAGATTGCGGAACTGTATCTTGGAGGAAAAATAAAGAGAGGCGGCGGGCATAGGAGGTGACGTTCGAAAAAGTTAAAAACGTGGGAAAAAAGGAGCTTGAGACATTTTTCTTCTCGGTTTCACCAGGAAAACTGTTTTTTGCTGTTTTCTTTTTTCTGGACCAATTTTCTTGCGGTTTTCTTGGAAAATCTGGTAGAAACGATGATCAGATAGCCAGAACCGGTCATTTTGACCGGAATTGGTTTGTTTTTGATTGCAGCTCACCCATAATTCTAACTTTCCTCTCAAAAACACAGGAAACTTATTAGTTTTGGTCAATCTGGCTGTTCCTATGCTTCAAATCCTGTTCTCTACCAAGTTTCTATCGATGAAATTCAGGAAAACTGGTCCAGAAACAAGGAAACACAAGAATCCCGAACTTCTGAGCCACCGAGTGTGAAAAAACTTCCCACGAGCGACTTTCTGAGTGTCAAACAACACAGAGACATACGAACCCCCAGAGGTAAGAAGAGGACCTGTCGACGGAGACGTATACACACGTACACACAAGAAAATCAATGAAGAACAGACCACACGAGCCGGGAAACCGTAGACGACGGGGTGCGGGTCGGTCTCGTTGTCTGCCGTAGCCATTATCCTCTGCTATCTCGCTGCCAATGTGGTCGGACATCGTCTTATGCTATGTACAAAAAATCCGAGATCATTTTTTCACTCATATTCCGTAAAATTGTCGCGTTTTTCTTGAATGAATCTTCTGAAACCCGAAAAAACAGAAACAATTCGATGGGCGGAGTTTTGTTTGCAATACTGCCGCACGCTTTTTTGCAACCTCCGCACTCTTTTTTCTCTCGTGGCTCGCATTGATTCTCCTTCGATTTTCAGCTTTTTCCTCCAAGTTTTCAGCTTTTTTAGTGATTTCTTTGCAGATAACAACCATGTTCATTCGCTTCGGACTGAAAAAGATTGAGATGCCGTTGGCGGAGATTGTGGAGCGTGGTCTGGACCATGTCTACGAAGCCGTCACCGCCGAGAATATGGAGTACAAGTACTCGAAGGATTACTCAAATCTCCGTGAGTTTTTAGTTTTATGAAGGTTCCAAGATGTCTTCTGCTTTAGGCATCCACTACACCTTGAAGAAGGTGACCCTCGAGGAAATCGCCGAGCTCACCGATGACGACGTGCTTCACGTCTACGCCGATAAGGTGAGATTTTTGAAGAAAAATCTTCTTAAAACCAGGATTTTTCTCAGAGACCAACAAAGGAGGAGATTGAGGAGCTGGAGCAGGCCGCCGAGAAGACCAAGGTGCTGGCTGTGGCGTTCAGAAGGCTCGCCGATAAGAGAGATTATGGCTACAACATGATCTTCGGCGAGCCTTCCCACATGACCAAGATCATCAAGAAAAATCCTCACGTAAGAGCAATCACTTTGAAAACAATTCCAACAAAAATCTTCTTCCAGCTCATCCGAAACACGAAGTTCTTGGCCATCCTGAAGTCGTGGCCGCTCTTCAAGGCGTACTGCGTCAAAGATGAGTACGCGCACGACCCGAAGCGCAATGACTTCAAGGACATCCACTACCACAGATTCGTCCAGAAGTTCATCCCAAACTTGGCGAGGCACTATGGAGTGGACATCGTGAACCGTGGTGGCCAGGAGAACGGCGCCACGGTCCCGGCGCACCCGACTCTGGCGATCACGCAGGTTCAGCTGCAGAATGTGAGTTTTTGATTTGGAAGATGGGGGAAAATGTGGTTGGAAGCATTAAAAACAATGTGTGAAACGGGTGGCTTCGTGTGACTCGGGGGAATTTCGATATGGGCGAATCCAGTCGACGAGAAGAAGTTTTTGAGGGTAATGCTGAATAGCGAGCCGAAAAAGACAACTTCTCGTTATCTGAGGTGTACGAACACTAGGAATTAGCTGCAACAGAATCTCACAAAGTTATTCACCTTTTTCAACCGATTTGAGACCGGGAAGATTCCTCACGCGAAGAAATTGAGGTGCCTTGCTTCCCAACGAGACACTAGCTCACTTTTCGCGCCTTGCCGTCACTTTTTGGCTGAATCAGAATGTTTCCAAGTCCCAAACAGTCTTAAGAAGAGCCTGAACAATGTACTGATGCAGCAGATCACTCTGAGCGAAACAGAAACTCACAAAGCAATTCGCGAGCTCTAATGACTGCCAGTGAGGCCTTATCCAAGTTCAAAACGTCGCAGAAGCTTTGTTTCTCCTCTTGTTAAATGTGTCTTACTAGTTATTGTTAGAAACAGAGAATGAAAATCAGCAAACTGTTAACCAACAGATTTGACCGATCGAGAATCAGAATGCCTTCTCTCCAGCATGATAATTCATTTTTTCAGGCTCTCCAAGCCGCCATGGCGAACCTCGCGCCTGCTCCAGCCAACCGTGTCCCATCGCCGCCACCAAGAGCTCCAGCCAGCAACCAGCCGTCGACTTCGTCTGCGGGAGCTTCGTCGTCCAATGCCTCGTCGTCCGGTCCTTCGTCGTCCAATGCTCAGCCGTTCAGCTTGGACTTGTAAGTCATTTTTCTAAAGGTTCAGTTGAGTCGTAACGTCAGTTATGCGTTTTGTCTCGCGGACCTCAAAAACTATCTAATTGAATCCTTTTCAGCACCGAGCAAGCCGAGACCATCCGCAGCTTCGGATTCGTCGACGACGTGATGATCCAGTTGGCTCTGGAACAGACTGGAGGGCAGATCCAGGAGGCCGTCGAGTTTCTGCTCTCCCTCAACAACTAGAAAATGAGCAACTTCAACAAGAGCTCCCGTTCTCACTTGAATCTACTCACGATCATCTCTCCAAACCACACCCATTGAAGCCCCTTCCAACTCGAACTCCAGACAAAACTCTCCAAACCTAGGTTTCTGGCGCAAAATAACTCATTCTTCGCACCATTCTTTGTGTCCGCAGATTTCCAGATCTGAATCTCATCAGAAAAGCGCGCTCTCCTTGTCGAAATTCACAATAATGATGTTTCCTCTCCGCAAATTTTTTGTTTAAGTTATTCACTAGATCCCCTCTCCCCAATCATTTCATTCCCCCCCCCCCCTCTCTCTAATTTTCCTTTCTGCTGTTAATTTCCCGCTTTACCTTCTCTTCTACCCATCTCAAAACGTTCCTCCTTCTCTGGGATTTCCTTTGTAATTTTATGCATTCTTGTCCCTTCCTTTCTCTCTCATTCTTCCACGGTTCTCTGTCCCATTCTAATAATTTTCCAAATTACGTCTGTCTTTGTATCTCGGTAGAAACTTTTTGTAGTGTCTCAATCTTTTCTTGTTCAATAAATGAAATTATATCGCTCGTTTCACTTTTTTTGCTTTTCAGGTTTCTTCTTCTCTCATCACATTTCCGGGTGGTGTACACTCATTCTGTGAAAAATAGAAAAACGCCCAGAACTTTGTTGAAAATGAACCGATTTGGACGTTCTTACTACCAAAAAAACCGCATTTGACTGCTAGAAACTAACAACAAGAAAAGAATGCATTTTGAAGCTGAAATTGTCTGAAATTCCCCATATGATGCAGAAAATGCGCTCTGCTGCTAATCTACCGCGTCGCATGACCGCGACGCATTGAACAGAGAACAGCGGTCGACGGGCAGGGCAGCAGCACTGGGCATCGAAGCAAGGCAAGAACAGCGCTCTCCACTCTCCACACTCTTTTCCAACACAATCAAACACACACTCGCTTATCGACTGACCCGGCGATCAGAACCCCACGTTAAAAAGTGCGACGAGGATGCCTCCTCTGCTCCCAAACTCGCTCACAGAACACTCACACTCACGTATCGACCCGGCGCAAAGCGACGACGACGGGACGAAGCGAGCGGTCAGAGAAAATTTCTGCGTCTCTTGACGGGCTTCTCTATCGTTTGCCGGCGGAGGACGTAGTGGGAAGAGATGGAGGCGAGACGAGCCGTGCTAAAACTGGATATAGGAAGGCGGGGACACTTGGAAAGAATTTTTCAAAAATGAGAATGAATCGAGCATAGTATTAGCTGCAATTTGACACCAAACACTTGAGAAATTATTCAAGCAAAAGGTGCTTAAACTGGATAGAAAAACGTGGAGGTAAAAGCTGAAATTTGAGACCAAGCACGGTGGAAAAGTTTTTTGTAACAGGACTTGTAGTAAAATGCAAACAGATTCAGAACGAATTTGTGTTTTCCAAATTGTTTTCTTATTGTTTTCATTGCTATTAAATGATGAATCTGAGATTCGATAAAAATCTTAAACCTCTGACAAATTATTTATTGAGAAAATGCAAAGAAAAAAGAATGGATAGCGAAAGGTGATTAAACTGTATAAAAACACGGAGATAAAAGCTGGTTATATTATAAATTCCAAATCTGGTCCTTAGAACTCGATCAGAAGGCCATTGCTCCTCTTCTTCTGCTCAAGCTTTCGCAAATGTAAAGTCGTCCGTCTTCTTGGGCTGAAAAAGGACAAATAAAACAGAAATATGGAGAGGGAGCAGCATACTCAATAGCTATAAAACTACAATTTATATGAACATACTGCAGGCAATTCCAATGTACGAGCATCTTGACTCTTGATTCACAAATTCTTACTGCCACAAGGTATCGTGTTTTGATAAGCAAGACATCCTTGGCTGGATGGAGTTGCACTGGTGTTTGTCCTTTGTAGCGGAGGACCTCGTTGTAAAACACGATAAATAAAAGGAGAGGGGGATTCTAACTTCAGGGAAATCAAAGACCGACCGTCTTCGGACAGTCCAAGCGAGGAAGAATGAAGTAGAGCGCTCTCGAGCTTTGTGATAACATACATACAGAATTCAATCAAGATAGCAAAAAAAGGGTGTCAAAACATTCAGTGTTTCAATCATAGCATAAACTATACATATTCAACATCAATATCATTATAACATTCGTCATGACACCAAATATTGCAGCCCCATTACTCATCCACCTCGTTAATAAAAAGTCGGGGCATGGGAGACTCCTTAACGCATCTTAAAAGAGTTTTCAGGTACAAAACTAGACTCTGGTAACGCGTCTCTCCATTCTCCGCTGATTCCCTCCCCTTTCCCTAGTTCCCAGCGGGGTACTGTAAATATGGGAGATAAAACACCGAAACCATTATTCGATTAGCAAAAAAGGCCCGATGAGGGCAGAACAGCCCACAAACGAATCATTCCATCATTCGTTGCCTCAAGGAAGCACCGTCCTCTTCTTCTTCTCTGGTCTACAGCTCCCCGGTCATGAAATCTGGATGTCGACCTACCAACCCTGGATCTAAACTCGGATTCTGATCAAAGTGTTCAGAAGATCAAACTATATGTCATCAGAAAACAGTTTCCCATCCCGATCTTGAGAAATCTTCAGTTTCCCTGGCATATTTTTGCATCTCATCGTTTTTTTCTGAAAATTCTCAACACTGCTCGCATTAAAGGCGTCCGCTGGGGTCCTGTAACAGTCATCTTCAACTTCTTCCTCTTCTCTCCTCTCCTCCTCTTCTGCTGCTGAACCCCTGCTGATGGTATATTTTCCAGAACCATGAACATGCTCATTCTCATCGCAATTCTGTGCATTGGAGCGCACGCCACCTATATGCAAGATCCAAAGATCACCGTCGAGAAAACGATCGAGCTCGTCAAGGCCGCTGTGGACTCCAATGACATCGCCACCCTCCGTCTTCTCATCGATTTCCGTGATGTTGAGAGTGAGTTGACTAACAGCTACAAACCCGCATTAGCAATTTTTAGCGGACAAAGTCATCAAAGGAGTAGCAAGAAGACTCGTCGAATCGGAGATCCAGTCTGTGACTCTTCTATCCAACAACTACCGTGTCGTCCTCATCGATTCCACGAAGAAGAAATACGAAATCGAGTTGATCCCGGTAAACAAAAGATCAAAAACCTGTCCTCTAAAGTATCTTTCCAGAACGACAAGAGCCCGTCAATGTTGAAAATCAACCTCTACCCATCAAAGAAGCCATCGACTCCTCGCTTCTAATTGTTTCTCCCGTTGATTAAATAAAGTTTCTAAGCGCAATTTGTTTTTTTTTTCATTTTTCTGTGCGATCAGAACTCTATATAGAGTACCTTTTGTGTCACACTGTATCACTTTTCTTCTTCTTGCCGACGACAAAACAATCAAAATATCCTTGAAAGACAAGAATAGCAAGCTGGAATGTTCCTTCAACCTTTCCTGCAGACACTGAAACCATTGATACTCAGCGAACCCGTTTACCGACGTCCTTCTTGAACTCCTTCTACTAGCTCATGATCGCGAAATTTATTATTCTTCGGAAGGAGCCGATTTTCTTGAAAATTTGTTGTCAATGAGCGTTTTTTGCTGTGTTCCATCTTCTGGTCCAGCAATTTTTACAAATCACAGGCCCTAGTTCGTCTAATCAGCCAAAAAATACATGAAAATCAATGATCGCAAAGTGCGGCACGGCGATACGCAACCGCCGCATGCTTTCATTTCTCGTTCAAGTTTGATTGTATTTGATGGAAATAGGCAATTTTTCTTCAAAAAGATCTGCTTAAGTTCAAAAAAAATGTAATAAGCGGCACTGTTTAAGACCCACTTTCTGTAATTCCGAAACTTTTTGTGAAGAGGCTTGGCACTAGCGCCGAAAGTTTCTCCGATTTGGCTGATTTTTGGCACAAACATGCACCCAGATGAGGTCTTTCAAAAAATGTAACCAAAAAGTTTGTACCATGTCCCTACCAGATTTGGCATCAACGAAACAACTTTTTGGGTCAAAAAATCTAAAAAATTCAAAGTTTGAGATTTTGTTCTGAAACTTTGTACATATGTTTTAGGGTACAAAAACCATGTTTAAAAATATTTTGAGCTCATGAAACCATCTGGAAGTGTGATTTTTGACATCACTGTTTTGGTTTTCTCCTCAAAACTCGGTGACGAAGTGAAGCTGTATACAAATTTTATTTTTTCATTTTATTTGTCATGTCTTTGTGCACATTTTGATAGTAAAACCAATTCGCAACTCTCCGTCCATCTGGAGATATATAGCTTTAAAGGTGACCCACTTTTCGAAAAAAGCGTCACACCAAAAAATAAAAATCTTCATTTTTTGTCAAATTTTATTTTTCAAAATGGAATCTTGTAGCGCATTTCCTGCTGATCATTTTTCTGTTTAGCACTTGTTAATAGCTGCACTGGTTCATGAGTTATAGTCGTTTTCCCGAGACGTGTCTAAAGTCTGCGCGCGGCGGCCGACCGGTCGGTGGGCGGCGGGGGCAAGTCGGCGCCTCAAAGTGGGGTGTGCAAGATTGATCCTAACTCGGCGGCCAGGCAATATTTTTACAAACGGTCAACTACAAAGTTGTAGCTCTAGGAATAAACTATCGATTGATGTTAATTTTCAATAATTTTAATCAAAAAACAAACCAATACAACTGACAGAACTTTGGCAAGTTTATCAAACGTGTTACTTGTTGTATTCAAGAAAAGCTATATAACAATTTTACTCAATCGATAGCTTATTCCTAGAGCTACAACTTTGTAGTTGACCGTTTGTAAAAATATTGCCTGGCCGCCGAGTTAGGATCAATCTTGCACACCCCACTTTGAGGCGCCGACTTGCCCCCGCCGCCCACCGACCGGTCGGCCGCCGCGCGCAGACTTTAGACACGTCTCGGGAAAACGACTATAACTCATGAACCAGTGCAGCTATTAACAAGTGCTAAACAGAAAAATGATCAGGAGGAAATGCCCTACTCATTTCCAGTTTGAAAAATAAGATTTAACAAAAAATGAAGATTTTTATTTTTTGATGCGACGCTTTTTTCGAAAAGTGGGTCACCTTTAAAGCTATATATCTCCAGATGGACGGAGAGTTGCGAATTGGTTTTACTATCAAAATGTGCACAAAGACATGACAAATAAAATGAAAAAATAAAATTTGTATACAGCTTCACTTCGTCACCGAGTTTTGAGGAGAAAACCAAAACAGTGATGTCAAAAATCACACTTCCAGATGGTTTCATGAGCTCAAAATATTTTTAAACATGGTTTTTGTACCCTAAAACATATGTACAAAGTTTCAGAACAAAATCTCAAACTTTGAATTTTTTAGATTTTTTGACCCAAAAAGTTGTTTCGTTGATGCCAAATCTGGTAGGGACATGGTACAAACTTTTTGGTTACATTTTTTGAAAGACCTCATCTGGGTGCATGTTTGTGCCAAAAATCAGCCAGATCGGAAAAACTTTCGGCGCTAGTGCCAAGGGAAGTTTGGGTTTTACAGAAAGTGGGTCTTAAAACTCTCGCACACTTTTCTCTCGTTGTTCCCATTGTTTTCGTTAGGGGTTTTCGATATACTTTATATTCAGTGTTTTTTGCAGATTAATCGTGGTGAATATCTATCAGCAGGGAAAATACGTGAAGATACCGTTGGTGGACCTGCTGGAGAAAGGAATGGACTTTGCTTTCGCTTCTGTTTCGGCTAATGACACCAAGTACAAGGACTCTAAGGATTACTCAGATTTGCGTGAGTTTTGAAAACTTATGAAAAATCAAGTGCGTTTTTTATACTAGGAATGTTCCACTGGGGCAAGCCAATTGACATGGAAGGCATTAAAAAACTGACGGACGACGATTTGCTCCACATTGATTCCGCCCCGGAAGAGGTAGAATCAATTGAAGCTGAAGCTAATGAATTTCTCGTTTTTCAGAATGAAACCAGATACATTCCAGAGGTTACTGAGCTTCTACAGTCGCTAGACAAAGCATACATATGTTATTGCAAAAAAAACAGGACAAAAGAAACATCTTGAATCGCATGTCAGTTTCATAATCCCTTCTTTCAGGTCCTCATCGCTCTCAATCGAGACCTTGGCCTGAAGGGAGACTCTTCGTCTCGCAAGTTCCAGAAGATGTTCGAGAAGCGGGCCAACTTACCTATCACACCACCGGATTCACCGCCTGGCATGGAACTCATTGAGCAAGTGAAGATTCCGTGCTTCCATGCTCCTCCACCACGCTCCCGGAAGAGATCGAAAGACGAGAAGCCAGAAAACGAAGAAGAGCAGGATGAAATGCTTGGTCCATCTACTTCTTGCTCACAATCGCCAGGATCTCCGAATGATCTGAAAGCTGCTCGTTTGTCGGTTCCCAAGAAAGACACACCGCTTCTGGGACGGATTCTGCCGTCATGTGGACTACTCGGCAGGGAACCGTGGCATTCGTATCGATTTGGAGCTCCTTTTGACAGCCGTATCAACTATGAAAAGGTAAATACTTTTAGTACAATGTGTCCATGAACTTGTGAATTTAACAGACAACAGTTTCACTGTGAAACTGAAAGTTTCGTGAACAAAAACGTTTTTTCTAAGACACGAGAAACGTTCAACCAAAAACCAGAATATAGGTCATATTCGATCTTCATCCATAATTTCAGGATTTCCGAAATTTCAATGTCGACCTGCTCCCAAGAAGTCGTGCGTCATCGGCACCACCAAGATATTCAGCCGACAACCAGCCATCGACGTCGTCCACCGATGCTTCTTTGTCTCATTCTCCAAATCAGATGGCCGACGGAGACTCGTGAGTTGACTTCTTCTTTTGCTAAATAATCAGAACGTCACTTTCTCTCGAAGCAGCATGTTTCCAGCACCGAGCAATAGCCACATCACACAGCTTCGGACTAAACCAGACTAGAATGGAGACCGTGGTCATCGTCGACTTCCTACACCATCAACAACTACTAAACAATTACATTTACTTTTTCTTGCTTTCAGTTGTTGACTTTACTCTCACCAAAAACCTCCCTAAAACATCATACTCACTAGTTTTTATTTTTGGGAACTCAAAGCATTCTTGTGTATTCCCTTCTGCCGTTTTCACGACTTTCAAAATTTTCTTTTCTAACTGTAATGTTCTGTTTCTTCTTTGCAACGTAAAACATCGATAAATAAGTCAACACTGCTAAATATCGTTCGACAATGTCAATTGCGGCCTTTGCTCGCGTTCATCTCCTCATTAGTCCTCTCCTCATCACTCACTGTCCCCTTCTTGGTACTCATTCAAGGGACCTTCTCATTGTCTTTTCTCCCCATACAATGTCCGTCCAACCAATTTTCGCTCATCTTCCGTGGTTCGTCAAGCAAAATATCGTCGACCATGTTGATGCCGTTGACAAGTAAGTTTCAAACCTCGTTTTTGCAAGTTAGATGAATAGATGATGAAAAGTTGTCAACTACAAAGTTATAGCTCTTAGATAGTCGTACATTTTATTAGTTGGCGGTTTTCCGATAACTGTCTTGGTTTCAAAGTTACAGCTCAATAAAAGTCTACATTTCCAGATTGTCAGTCCGCCGTTGCTCCAAAGAACTCAACACCTTCGTTTCCAAATCCCCAACTCAATACCAACTCCTTACAATCAATCTTTATCAAGACTGCGTAGCAATTCTTTTGGCAATTGGTTATGAAAAACCCATCATCCTCAAGTTTCAAACCAACGCTGATGGAGTTGGGTACACAATGAAAGAGGAGAAGACAAAATGGGAAAAGAAGTACGAAGAAGGGAATGATGTCAGTGGAGTTGTCGAATACCTGATGAGAAAGGTGTTTTCAAACGAGAAAATCGCATTTTTAACCTGCAAGTTCGAGTTGGCTTCAACCCATGAGAATTTGGAATATCAACAGAGAAGCAAGAGATTCCTGAGCCTCTTGAAAACAAGTCTTCTGGAGCTGAACCACCAAATCTCAGTGGAGGAGGTCTTTATCAAGTACTACGACAGCCATGAAGACGTGGTGAACATCCTTTCCCTTTTGACGCCTGGATACTTGAAGAAGATTAATTTGTACGGAAGATCGGAAGAAATGGAGGAGGTAATGAAGCTAGAGCAGTGGAAAAGAGCAAAGAAACTGGAAGCTTCGGATTATCAGCAAGCACTCATCACTGGATACTCAGGGATGAGCAATTTCGAAGAGGTCATCTGGAATGTTCCTATTTGGTGCTGCGACATTTCAAAGACTTGATGGAGTTGATGTCTGAAAACTTGGAAATGCAGAGAATCAATGCTGCTGTTCTTCTTCAATTGGAAAAGAAGGAGATCAAGCAGTATCTGAAGCAATTGAAAGCATCAGGGACCTATCCGGATCTTAAGATAACGTTCTTTGAAAACTTGGAGATTTATATCGAAAGAGTGAAGAATAACTGCTGAAGTTTTACTGTTTTTTTTTATAATGAATAAAGTTTTCTAAATGAAAAACCTTTGTCAAAAGAGTTGTCAAGTACGAAACTAGACTTTATCAACGTATCTTCCCATTTTTCCGCTGATTCTCTCCCCTTTTCCTGGTTCCCAGTGGGGTACTGTAAATATGGGTGATAAAACACCGAAACCATTATTCGATTAGCAAAAAAGGCCCGATGAACGCGGAACAGACAACAAACAAATCATTCCATCATTCGTCGCCCCAAGGAAGCATCGTCCGCATTCCCCTAGAACCATCAGAGATGCGTCTCCTCACTTCTCTCTTCTTCCTTCTCCTCCTTGACCATGCCACGTCGCAAGTGCCGAGGAATCTTATGCAGAAGTTTATCAAGACCCACGTGGATTTTAGCATAGATCCTTGTGACGATTTCTACTCTCATGCCTGCCCGGATGGTCCAAACAGGAACTTTCTAAATGGATGGGTAATACCTGCCGAGGATAAGATCTTCGAGAGGAATAAGAGAATGTATGTTGGAGATGAGGATATGGTGAGTGTCATGAGAAAACTATCTATGTCCCATTTGTTTCACAGCACCCAAAACGAGCGTCAAAGACTGTGAAACTTCTTATGGAATACTTGAAATCGGACAACCTACTGAAATTGTAAGTTGTCAGCGAAAACCTTCCGCAAAAATGCTAAATGCTATGCATTGCAGCTGTGAAATGAACAGAAACGCATTTGATAAGCTTGCTGATGACGTTTTCCCTGCTAAGAATGAGTCTTGGAGCAAGATGAGTTGTACCCAAAAAGTGTTGGAAAATAGAACGATGGAGAGAATAGTGAGAATAAGTACTACTGACTACTAGGAGTCACGTTTTTCTTCAGATGCTGACGCGCAAAGTGATGTTGGGTGCATTCTACTTCACCGTTGTGAATATGGAGCTAGGAGGGGCGGATAAGAGAATTCGAGAGCTATACGAAGAAATGAAATTGGCAGTTCAAGAGGAATTCATGAAAACTCCTTGGGCTAGAAACAAGAAAGTGCTGGACAAGTTCCTAGAACACCTGAAGGTCTTTCCGATTTGGACTCTTCTGGACTATCGGGAATGGATCCTGCATGCTCTGGACGTTTATCAGAAAGAGCTGGAAAGATGGAACAGGATTCTGAAGGTCCCTGGAGCCGACAAGAACACTTCTTATGCTATAGCCAGCACATTAGCATTGCAAAGTGCTAGTGGACCAAGTGAACTTTTCCCCCTCGTCTTTCCTGAGAATCCGCAGTTCTCTTCAAAGTTTTTTACCTATCTTGCAACTGGCATTTCACCGTTCAATGTTGAAGCACCTGATGATAAGAAGATAGTGCATGTAAGTTAACGAACCGTTCAAGCAGAATAACAATGCAATTTTCAGTCCGCAATGGGAGTCAGCAATGTTCTACTGATCCTTGCAAACACGGACTATGCCTCGGATCTTTATGGAGGTGTTGGAACGATTCTGCTTCACGAATTCATGCACTCTTTCGTGTTCAGCGACAAGGATGAGTCTCATCTCAAGCCATTCTGGACGAATAGCTCGGATTGTGTGAAAAGGCAGATGGAGAAGACCTGCACCACTTTCCCCGTTGAGGAGTGTCAAAACTCCTCTTACACCTTTGAAGAGGACGCTGCGGATATAGCGGCGTACCGTATTGCTTGGAAGATTTATCAAAACAGAATCAAGGAAGAAAAAAGCTTTGGAAACCCGTCAAAACCCCGTCAATTAGACAAAAAGGAGCTGTTCTTCTACGCCTTTCCCACATTATTCTGTCTGCCATGGTGGGGAGTCGGTGGGAATGGAGAACCAGATGTTCACAGCAGTCATCATCATCGTGTCAACTCAATGATGTCTCAAATGGATGAGTTCGCAGAGGTTTTCCAGTGCAAACCAACGGATCGGATGGTCAGAAACAAGGCGGAACACTGTGTTCTCTATGGGAAAGACGCACCGGAGTATAAGATGTTTAGAGGCTTTGGGGATGTTCATTTTTAATTTTTTTGAATGAATAAAGTGTTGAAAACTTTCTAGAGAGTTGAAAAAAAGAAGTTCACCGTGAAAGATGAAACAACTGCGACATCAAGGTTGCAGAGCTAATTTTCTCTACTTTCCGGTACATTTTCCATGTTTTTACACTTTGTATTGCTCCCGAGATCTTTCATTCTTATGTCTGCTTGGATCTAGATCAATTTGATGACATTGCAGTGGTTGGCAAAGTGACGAATGTAGAAATTGTAACTGAAAATGATGAATTGGAAAATTAAACTTGCAGTAGTGAATTGGTGGTTGGATAGGGATGTTTTCCTAAAAGCACATGTTTGGAATAATGCGAAAACAACCGCCTTCTTGATGATTGCATTGAATATGTTCAACACTTTCGTAACTTCTGGATCAAAGTTCTGAAACTCAATCCATAATTCCTGCCATTAAAGTAAAACGAACCATTCCGTCAAGCCAATCCTACGCGCACCAGTGAAAGAGTGGAGACGGGCAAAAGGAATATGAATAGAAGAAACAACTGCTGAAGTTTCACATGTTTTCTTACAATGAATAAAGTTTTCTAAATGAAAACCCCTAGCCCAAAGAGTTCTTAGATATGAAACTAGACTTTAGTAACGTTTCTTCCATTTTTTCCGCTGATTCCCTCCCTTTTCCATAGTTCCCAGTGGGGTACTGTAAACATGGGAGATAAAACACCAAAACCCTTATTCGATTAAGAGAAAAGACTCGATGAGCGTGGAACAGCCCACAAACAAATCATTCTATCATCCGTCGCCTCAAGGAACCACCGTCTTCTTTTTTCTCCGGTCTATTGCTCTCCGGTCTTGGAATCTGGATGTCGACGTACCAATACTTCATCTAAACTCGGATCCTGATCAAAGTGTTCAAAAGATCAAACGATCTGTCATCAGTAAACAGTTTCCCGTCCAGCTCTTGAGAAATCTTCAGTTTCCCTGGCAAATGTTTTGCATCTCATTGTTTTTTTCGTAAATTTCTCACCACGGTTTGCATAAAAGGCGTCCGCTGGGGCACAGAAACAGTCGTCTTCCACTGCTTCTTCTCCTCTCCTCCTCTTCTTCTCCTGCTCAACACTTGCTAACGGAATATTTTCCAGGAACCATGAACATTTTGCTCCTCATCGTTTTCGTCTGCGCCGCAGGAACCCACACCGTCTTCTCGAAAACTTTCGAATTAGTTCCAGAATATGAGTTCAACAAAACAATGCAGTTCATGAAAACCGCCGTTGACTCAAACGATATCGCTACCCTCCGCCTCCTCATCGATTACCCTTACAGAGCAAGTGAGTTGATTAACAGCTACAAACTCGCACTAGACATTTTTTTCAGTGGACAAGGTGATGAAAGGAGAAGCCAGAAGACTCCTCGGATCAACGGTTCAATCTTTTTTCATTCCTCCGATCATCAACCGCTTCCTTGCTAATCTTACTGACTCAACATCAAAGAAGTACGAAATCGAGTTCAATGTGGTAAGTGAAAGATCTAGAAGCTGCCTGCTCAAAATATATTTTCAGAACCCGGAGAGCCCGTCATTGTGGACTATCAACCTCCACCCAACTAAGAATTCATCGACTTCTCGCATCTAACTGTTTCCTCCGTTGAATAAACTTTTAAACGCATTTAGTTTTTAATTTTTTTCCGGTACGATTAGAACTCTATGTAAAGTGCCTTTTCGTTTCAGTTGGTTCTGGTATCACGTATCAACTTTTGACCAATGTAACATTTATTCAACGTGAAACAAGATATAAAGAATTTAAATGAATTATTGAAAACCCGCCTCACTCCTCCCCTTCGTCAATTTCGTCGTCGTTTGAAAAATCGCCGTAATCTTCGCCTTCGTCAGTTTTGTCGTCTTCCTTGTGAGTTGTCTTATAAACGAGGGCCGTTTGTGGGTTCAGCGAGGAAGCCTCCGGATGATCATCCAGTTTGCGGCGGGTCGTGACAAAGAAGGATGAGCGAGTCATGACATTGCAGTGGTTGGCGAAGTGACGAACGTAGAAGTTTTAGCTGGTAATGATGAATTGAAGGAATCGACTTGCATTGAGGACGTCAATCTTACATCGGTTCAAGGACAATGGTATTCGGTCTATTGTAGTGATTTGGTGGTTGGAGTGGGCCTTCTGGATCAAAGTTCTGAAACTCAATCCATAGTTCCTGCCATTAAAGTAGAACCGACCATTCTGCAAGCCAATTCTTTGCGAACCAGTGGAAGAGTGAAGACGGGCAAAAGCAATGCAAATAGAAGTAACACCTGCTGGAGTCTTACATGTCTTTTTGCAATTAATAAAGTTTTCCAAATAAAAAACTCTTGCCAAAAGAGTTGTCAGGTACAAAACTAGACTCTATTCACCTATCTTTTCATTTTTCCACTGATTCCTTCCCCTTTCCCTGGTTCCCATCGGGGTACTGTAAATAAGGGTGGGAGATAAAGCCCAAACCCCTCATTCGATTAGGAAAAGAGACCCAATGGGCGCGGAACAGCCCATGGACGAATCATTCCATCATTTGTCGCCCCAAGGAAACACCGTGTTCTCCCTTCTCCGGTCTCCATTTGCCATGATCGTGGACTCTGGACGTCTACTCACCTGTTTTGGATCTAGAGGTTCTGATTTGGACACGGATTCTGATCAGAGAGTGTAGTTCGGGAGATCAAACGATCTATCATCAGTTTTCCCATCCAGCTCTTGAGAAATCTTCAGTTTCCCTGGCATATGTTTTGCATCTCATTGTTTTTTTCGTAAATTTCTCACCACGGCTTGCATAAAAGGCGTCCGCTGGGGTACAGAAACAGTCGTCTTCCACTGCTTCCTCTTCTCTCCTCCTCTTCTTTTCCTGCTCAACACCTGCTAATGGAATATTTTCCAGGAACCATGAACATTTTAATCCTCATTGCTTTCGTCTGCGCAGGAACTCACACCGTCTTCTCAAACACTTACGTCTTAGTTCCAGCGAATGAGTTCAACGAAACAATGCAATTCATCAGAACCGCCGTTGACTCGAACGATATCGCCCTCCTCCACCTCCTCATCGATTTCCCTGACAGTGAAAGTGAGTTGATTAACAGCTACAAACTCGCACTAGCAATTTTCCAGTGGACAAGGTGATCAAAGGAGAAGCCAGAAGACTCCTCGGATCAACGGTTCAATCCTTTTTCATTCCTAAGATCGGCAACCGCTTCCTCGCTAATCTTACTGACTCCACATCGAAGAAGTATGAAATCGAGTTCAATGTGGTAAGTAAAAGATCTAAAACCTGCCTGCTTAAAATATATTTTCAGAACCCGAAGAGCCCGTCATTGTGGACTATCAACCTCCACCCAAAGAAGGATTCATCGACTTCTCGCATCTAAATGTTTCCTCTGTGAAATAAATAAAACTTTTAAACGCATTTAGTTTCTTTTTTTTGGTACGATCAGAACTCTATGTGAAGTGCCTTTTCGTTTCCGTTGGTTCTGGTATCACGTATCAACTTTTGGCCAACGTAACATTTATTCAACGTGAAACAAGATATAAAGAATTGAAATGAATTATTGAAAACCCGCCTCACTCCTCCCCTTCGTCAATTTCGTCGTCGTTTGAAAAATCGCCGTAATCTTCGCCTTCGTCAGTTTTGTCGTCTTCCTTGTGAGTTGTCTTATAAACGAGGGCCGTTTGTGGGTTCAGCGAGGAAGCCTCCGGATGATCTTCCAGTTTGCGGCGGGTCGTGACGAAGAAGGAGGAGCGAGTGATGACATTGCAGTGGTTGGCGAAGTGACGGACGTAGAAGTTGTAGCTGGAAATGATCAATTAAGAAAATCAACTTGCATTGAAGACGTCAAGCTTACATCGGTTCAAGGACAATGGTATCCGGTCTCTTGTAGTGGATTGGTGGTTGGAGGGGGATGTTGTGCTGCTCACGGATGTTGTGCCAGTGGTAGTTCCTAAAACACAGATTTGGAATATTGCGAGAAGTTTTGTGTTACATACATATTTTCAGCCTTGTTCATATTCTCAACGGCCTTCTTGGTGATTGCATTGAATATGTTCAACTTTTCCATATCTTCTGGATCAAAGTTCTGAAACTGAATCCATAGTCTCGGCTAATAAAGTAACAACTAACCATTCCGTCAAGCCAATCCTGCGCGAACCAATGGACATCCACACATCTCCGGGTCAACATGACGACCTTCTTCCAGAACCTGTAAACTGACACACTTTCTAGACAAAACTCACGGGAACTCACGCAGTGAAGTCTGGAATCGTGAACATTGGAGATCCACCAAATGCAAAAATGATTGTTCGGATTTCAAGGTTCGGATCGAGCAGGAGTTTTGTTAAGTAGGTCAGCATGGATTCGCTGAATTCAAATCTTCTCTTTATCTGCCTAATGTTCCCTACTACTCACAAGAAGACAGGTCCGATCTGTGAAGGCAAGAATTTGATTGTGGCGTTGGGGATAGATTGCGTTTCCAAGTGAGCTAAGCGCCAGTCGGTGAGGAGAAGCACACTTGACATGTGCCCGGTCCATCCCTCGCTCCTGAATCTGCAAAAAAACCAGAAAATTGAGAATTGAAATCAAATTGTCTACTTTCTGATTTTCCCATCGTTTCCGGTAGTTTCCTTGTATGGCCGGAAAGTGCCTCGATGCATGTCATGTCTCATCTCTTCCCAGTCGTTCTTGAAAACGTCAGCGAGCTGAAACAGTTTCTCGTCACAGTTTCCATCTTGTGCACAAAACTTTACTCACATCTTTCTGTGTGACATATCGCAGAACACCGTGGAGATTGCGGGAATTCTGGTAGCGCTCCATATCTTCCCTCTTGTTGCTATCCTCAGCATTTTCTTTGTCCAATTCTGGGTATCGCTGATACCAGAATCGTCCAAGAAGGTTCCCTTGATGCCCAATCATCCCTGAATAGGAATAGAAGCAGTCACTAAAAGTAAATGGACTAAACAACTTACAATTTTGCACGGGGTTTGCGAGTCTTTGGACCAAGCTCGATTGCCGTGCATAGTTGACCACATCAAAGACTGCACCTTTTATGATAAGCGGAAACTTGATCCGTTTGTTCAACAAGACCTGCCAAGCTTTTTTCACTTGATAATCCACCCAGAGATGGGTCGGACCGTCGTCACAATCACATCCATCAATCGCACTCAACGCCATGTTGGGTTTCATGAAGATCCGCATTGTGTTGAGAGGACTATCGTACGCTGGAATTTCAAAAGTTGAAAATGTGGTGAATTTTTAGAATAACTTACGGGCAATAGAAACCTTCTTCTTTCTCGGAAGTTCCGAATCTTGCTGATTTTTCCAGTCTTTTAATGCTTCTATGAACAGCGGGTGAGATTGGTCTTTGGGCAGGTAGTACAAGTGTTTCTCAGACAATTCTGCTTTCGATTTCTCCACGATTTCATTTATGCGACGCTCGTATTCTTCTAGAAGCGCTTCGTCACGAGGATTTTCTTGTTGTTCGGCGTTGTCTTCTGGGCTCTTGTTATTCTTGTCGTGACAAGAATAGTCCGTTCCTTTTGTATACAACTTCCCGTGTTCTTTTCCGACTTGAACTTCCATTGTTTCGTAGTTCTCGTTATCATCGGAATCATCATCCCTGATGGTGGGTATGTGGTTCCGCGGATCTTGCAACGCAGCCATCATGAAGGCTCCATCTTCGCCGTCGTCACTAGAATCAGAGTCACTCTCGTCCATTCGTTCTCCAAAATCTTGATCTTCGAGATTCGACGTTGTTCCAGGAAGATTGCGAACTGCACTATCGACTTTGAACCGGTTGCACATAGTCGTGATACATTCAAGAGACTCTTTCGACAAATTGTGACGAGTTGGACTCGAACGACCTCCCGCCGATTCTTCAATTTCTCGGATCACGGAATTCTGGAAAAAAAAAACAAATTTACAACGTCTGTGGTGTGATTCTCTCACCGAAATGTCGCGGGCGAGATTCACACTTCCAGCTACATTACCGATTTGGCAACTGACAAGTTTTGCAGTGATGGTGTCGACGATTTCCTGCATCTTCTGCTTTTCTTTGCTGAATTGAATATTGAATACACCTTTTCCTTCATTCATAAATTGATTCTTACTCCAATCTCTTTCGCTCCTGATCTCGATACATTTTGAAACTGTCCCTCTCCAGCAGATTCCTTCTTGCGTCGTCGAATACATTTCCAGATTCCACTTCAATGATCACAGTGTCTTTCGGAATCTTCGTCAGGGCCATCAATGCACTAACAACTTGTTTCTGGTAGTTTACAAGAAAGTTGTGAAGATTCATGTTCTCTTCGGTTTCCTCCGAATCTTTCTTCGTTGTAATTCGCTGGTGGGCAGTGCGGATCAAGTGGAGAAGCTGGCTTTTGTCTGAATTACACTTTTTGGACGTTTTCCATAACCCATTATTACCATCCATGCTAGCAATCTGATTGAAACCCGGGCAGCTCTCAAAGTGGAACACAACCTTCATCATCATACCATTGAACTCTTCTTTCTGCTCCGGCGACATGAAGATCGTTTTCTTTCCGAGAATCGTCGTGAGTGTCTCTGGCTCCATTTCTGAACATAAAACTTAATTCTGAAGGTAAATTTTTCAACGCACTTGTGACTTTTTTGAATCGACCGTTCTCATAATCTTCTCTGGCTGCTCGTCGTCTTCTCGAAGTCTCTTCCGCCTCCGCTTTCAGTCTCGCAAGTTTCGCCTGTCTCGCTATCTCGGCCTGTTGCTTAGCTTCTTCACTTTCATCATCGGACGAATCACTAGATGCAAAAGGAAAATCCATAAATTGTTCTGAATTATTTGTCGAGAAATAAGAAAAAATCAGAAGAAAGCAGAATATAGATATGAAACAAACGGTTCACAGGACCGGATTCAGAAAACAATGAGAAAGAAAAATTGAGAATTAAATTTCACGTTTATTTTTGTGAAATACAACGACTACAAGTATCATTTGAATGTTCTGTTACTGAACAACGACAAATAACTGATTCGATCAGTGTTGCGAACTGACCCAGCTGTCAGACTGGCAGTTTGTCGTTCTCCCAACTCTGTTGCTCATAGATGCATGCGGTTCTGAGTAACGTTCTTCAAAGTTCCTATCCATATAATTTATGAACTAATCACTGATATGCTTTTTCCAGTGTCCAGTAACAATCTTCATAGACCTCCCGGAATCCCTTAACTTCTATCGTTCATTCACGGCTTCCCGATTCCGTGATCAACGTCGTATCATTGAAAAATTGACTGGATGTCCTCAATGGCTCTGTAAAAGCTCTAAACCTTTCCAATATCGAGTGTAGTCCCAGTCAAGCTATCCCCCGACGAACAACGAACGGCGCAGCGGTGCTCGGAATACCTCCGAACGTAGCCCTTTTTGTTTTTCTCGTCATTTTTCTGGTTGAACGACGGTCCTCGCGGTATTCGAAGTTGCTCCTCATCATCACTGCTTTACTCCTAAACGACGAGACAAAGACAAAGAGAGAGATTATCATTCAACATCATATTTCATCTTTATTCCGGAGAAATACGCCGAATCCACTGATTCTCGAGAGCTTTTCTTAGCGCCTCCTTATCAGCAGATACAAAGGATAACAAAGGATAACAAGAGGGTTCAGACAGTTCACGTAGTACACACAAAAACGGACAAAGACAGGACGGGATGTGACGGGAGGTGATGGGACGGTGCTTTCATCTCTTCTTCAATGTAGCAATCATGCAACTTCCTGTGGAGCAGATCTGGAAATCAACTTGTTGCAATCCCGTTACAGTTGATAACCCACTCACCATCAAAATGTTTGATCTGACAGTGTTCTTCACAGTCGGCTCATTTGCGTCGACTTCCCGTACAGAATCACACTGTGGGTTTTGGAGTACTTGAAGATTGGCCGGCTTGTCGTTGAGAAACATCTGTTGGGCAAGTTGTGAATGAAGATGTCCAGCACCTGGACTGTCCATGATTACAGGTGCTGAACAGTCGTTCGGACTGGCTTCGGGTCGCATTTCTAACACTTATCATTGTTTATGGTCAGAATGACTTCTCTCTGCTGGGCTTCAGCCTTGAATGGCGTCTGCACATCCGTCTCCACGTTGGTTGGCCACCTCGGCGTACTGAATGACGAGTTCGTCGTCCTTGACGTAGAGGCGAACGATCTCAAGATTGCTCTTCTGTTTGGCGTCAACGAAGAGACTGGACGCACACGGTAGTGTTTGTTGTTCGACGATTTCACCTTGAAGATAATCCTCGAATCGCTCTCAGAGACGACATTGTGTGTGGCGTTGCCACCGGAAACAGAAAATGTGGCAGTCGGCGGTTCGATGTTGATCATTTCGTCGAAAGGTTGCTTTCGTCGCTTGAAACTGCGGATTTGTCAACGAACGTGACTGGGATGTCTGACTCAAGACGACGAGATCATTGCTTTCGAGTCTCATGGTGAGAATGCTGCCGTGATGAGGAGGATGGTACCGGCGATGGCCTCTTCACAATTGCAGTCGTTCAGATCTGCTTTTTGTCTTGGTGGACGACGTTCGTCTTTTCTGCATGATTTCGGGCTTCTGAAAAAGAAAGATGTGTTTCTTCACAGTTTTTTGTAATTAAATAACTCACTCATGCTATCCACCACATTTGGCACCCATTCAAATCCGTTTCAGATGCCGATATTGGACCTTTCCTTGAAGATTTTTGTTTGAGCAGAAATCAAAGGTTTTTCCAGGCAGAACTTCATGACGACTCTTGTGAACGTTGTGGCAATGCGGCTGAACCTCCTTGCATAGCATACATTGTCAGATTCCGTTGATGAGGCCGATTTCTTCCGAATCAAACTGAAAAACTGCATTTTTTAACAATTTTTTGAGACGTATTGTTTCACTCACCTTATGAACTTTGCGATATCCCGTCAATGCTAATTTTTGAACAGCTCACAAATATTTAGACCGGTTCTGAGGCTCAGAAATCAAGAAAACTGAGTTAAAAAAAACGAAGTTACGCGCGCTTATTTTTTTGAAAAACGGGGCTTCATAATGCGCTCTACTGCTAATCTACCGCTCCGCATGACCGCGACGCGAACAGAGAACAGCGGGTCGACGGGCAGGGCAGCAGCAGCGGGCATCGAGACAAAGCGAGAACAGCGCTCTCTTCACTCTCCACACTCTTTTCCAACACGGCGAAACACACACACTCGCTTATCGGATGGCCCGCGGACGCCACCACACGTTAAAAGGTGCGACGAGGAGGCCTCCTCGGGCTGCCACACTCGCTCACAAGACACTCACACTCGCGTATCGACCCGGGGCAGAGCGACGACGACGACGGCTTGGAGCGGGCTGGTCAGAGAAGGTTTCTGCGTCTCTTGGCGGGCTTCTCTATCGTTTGCGGCCGAGATGACGTAGTGGGGAGAGATGTCGGCGAGGCAAGCGTTACTGAAGCTGGAAAAAAGAAGGCGGAGATACTTGGAAGCAATTTTTGAGAAGTGTCAATGAATTGAGAACAAAATCAGCTGCAATTTGACACCAAACAAGTGGAGATATCGTCTGAAAAATTTTATAGCCGAAACCCTACTAAATTAGATTGAAATATAAAGAAAATTTCTGGTTTTTGACATTGAAGCTCTTTATTTACATCAAAATTTAGTACATGGGAACATGGGCAATAATAACAAAATACACAGAAAAACTTAGGGTAAAGGTAGACAGGATAACAAATTCGAATGTACATTGGAACAGTAATTACTTCAAACTATGTACACAAAATTATTGTTTTGGTATTCTGTAACTAAGCGACTCGGGAATGGGGGATAAAGTTTGGCGGAGATAACCCATGAAGCAGAAGCAACGAATTATGACACTATAATTTAATGACCAATCTCTTTAAGATAATCGTTAACTTCCTCTTGATTCGGGGCATCCGGAACCTCCCAGGAAGACTCAATGGGGTTCCGGATTTTAGTCTTGCAGATCGGACAGGCGAAATCCGTTCGGTATTCCATTTCGGCAACAATGCACCTTATGCAGAACGAATGGAGGCAGGGAAGAAGGAGCTGGAAAGATTAGTAGATTTTCCGATTTTTTTTAAAGTTCATGTTGGAGCTTGTTTTGGCCTGTTTCAGTGCCGAAATGATCAGTATTCAATGGTTTTTGAGCTCATCATATGAGGTTTTCCGGTTTTGGAAGATTAGGAGACAAAAACAATGTTTTTAGCACAAAAAAGATCGAAGTTAGGCTCAAACCACTCAAAGAGGTTCCCCCAACCAGCTAACAACTTGAAGTGTGCGAAAACTCACATCATTGACATTCTCCATGCAGATGACGCAGTTTCCCTCAATGTCTGATCTGAAATTAGACTTTTTTGGTGTTACGGAGACCCCTATTTCGAGAGTCTTTAGTTTGGATGAGTACTCGTCACTGATCAGTCGTAAACTTATTATTTTCTCGGGAAAAGTTGCGAAATGTGTGAGTCACGTAGAGCGATAACAGAAAACCTGTTCTCTGATAAGGAAATAGGAATCAGCTGTGGGTTTTCGGGTTCCTGGTCTGAGAAAAACAGGGGAATATAACCCGGGGAAAAGTTGGGATTGTTCGAAAAGATTTGGAGAGCACTCTAGTCATTTTTCAGTGTGTTTCCGAGGACGACGATATATCGTCGTCATCTAGACTCGCAAATTTGGTTTCCAGCTCAATTTCGTTAAATTTCTTAGATTTTCGAGTGAGTAAGGTTAGAAGGTGTTTCCTAACACAAGGATTAAAATCCAGAGCAAGATTCAGTCAAAATTCAGTCGAAAATAGCTGATAAGCATCTAGATTCCATGTTACTCCCCCCGATTTTTTTTTAAAATACGCATTTTTTCATCAAAAAATCTCCGTAATTTCTCATTTTTCGTTAATTTTCATTAGAAACACTCACGTCTGTGTCATAATATACTGGCTCGTCGTCATAGGATCCACAATCTTCTTCTGCGCTTCCTTATTCGTCACCATGAGCTTGTGCAGATCGTAAGCCGACAGAAACTCTCGGAAACAGAGAGTTTTCGTGGTCGCAACGGACTTTTTGTCGAGTACTATCTGGAAAATATCATTTATTATGATTTCTTCTATAGAAAAGGGAATTTTGACTCACTTTGCAGCAAATAATCGGAATTTCCTCTTTCCATCGTTGATACGGCCCTCTTTCCATGGTATCTCGCCGAAGGGCAAAAGTAAGGTATTCTCCATTTTCCACGAGTAAATTCCGATAACTGGAACACAAAAAACAATTGAAAATCTGCAAATTTCAAAAGAAAAACTCACTTTCTATTCATTTCCTTCATATTCTCAATAAACGTGTCCCAGGAGCATGATTCGTACCGCGGATGACGTTTCGAAGGTCCGTTCCCCATTCTGAAAGATATTTTCAGCATAAAAATTACAGGAATTCGTGAAAAATCAAGGTTTTTAGTGAAAAATATGTCGAAAAATTAGCACATGACGCGGTAGTATTTACGGGAAACAAGGCGCGCGCGTAATATTGGAGTGTCGTAGTGGAGAGAGTGGAAGCGGCCCTCGGCTTTGGTTCGAGGGCGAATGAATGCGAAAAAACAACACAGTGGGCTTATTAGCGAAAGTTATACATTTTTTGACAATCGGAACGTTAGATTCGTAAAGACAGATTTATAGAAACAAGGTTAATTGGAGGGCTTCGATCAGCCAGCGTCCTCTTCGTGAAGTTTTGCATAAACCCATCAAACTGAGTGTTATAACAGTTTATTGAGAGTAAAATTGAGTTTTTGTACAAAATAAAAGAGGGAAAGAGGAGAGAAAGAAAAAAAAAGGAAGGATAGACTAGAAGAAAGCAATTGAGCAAAGACAGGTGCGATGTTTGGAAGCCAATCGGGAGGAAAAGAAAAGAGAAGGAGAGGAAAAGTTAAAAGATACTCAAAGATAAAAAAGCAGGCAGATGCTAGTAGAATGGGGCTATCGAGACGAGCAGAAAGCGGGTTGAGATCAAGTGATTCGATGAAATGTAAAGGGATATCGAAAACTCGAAGAGATATCAGAAATTTCGAGATCAGAAAGTGTCCTGCTGTTCTTATTTGTGCCGTGTTGAGGTAGTTGTCAGTCCCTTGTGGCGTAGAAAAAAATGATTCCACTCTGAAACACGCAATTTTAACTCTGTTTATGAGAGTTTTCAGTCCACCAACTTACTTTGACAGCTCTTTGACCAGTTGAGGTTGGAAAATTGAAGCATAGTGACGTCGAAAGGCTGATGATGATTTGAGACGATTTGAGATTGAGTTTTCAGAAGAAGGAGATAGTAACGGTGGCAAGCTAGGCAGTCCTAAAAAGTCCTAATATGTCAAAAAATCATGTTTTGACTTACTTGTGAAAAAGAGCGAAGCTGTTGATTAGCGGTGGAAGACAATTGTCGTGATTTGCGCAGTTCATCAACATAATTGGTTATTTTAAAAGAGATTTTGTTCTGAAAAAACAGTATTTTTGAACTGAAAAGCGTCTGAACGCTGTACCTTTCAAAGATTCCATAGAACTTTGAAGATGGAGATAGTTTTGGGTAAATGGTGTTAAAGGAATGAAGAAATACAAAAAAATACTACAATTGAGATGAAATAAGTGAAGTTAACATAATTAGGATAAATAATACAAAGACTGAACTCTAGAAAAAAGTCCTATCGCAGGTTGAACGCGTCGAGGAATTCTCTCGACGCGTGGCAGCAGCTTTTCTTGCAGCAGATAATTGACATGGACTATGCCATTGTGAGCTTTCCAGCTTACAGTGACATAGACCATGCCATTGTAAGCTTTTCAGCTCACTTTGACATGGACTATGCCATTGTGAGCTCAACAGCTCACAATGGCAAAGTCTCTACCAGGCATGTAAAGAAACGCATGCCTGGCAATATTTACTCCAGCACAAAAGTGTGGCGGAGCTTTTTTAATTGGTTCCCCTAACGCACGGCTCATTTCCAGCCCCAGGTTTTAGTTTCTTGGAAGAAACAGTAGTTGCCAAGTGAACTTGGCCTCAGAGTCAAACGCAAAAACCTCAGTGACCCTATTAGTCATTGAGAAGCTCTTTTTCTAACCTACACCTGAAATCAAAGAAACTTCAACTCACGTGTAGGGAGTCGCCGTGCCTTAGGCTGAATATTCAGGCAAACTGAATCAAGAATATGGTTCTCGAGCTCCATCCCGCAAGCCCCGCCCAATCTAACTGCTCAGAAAGAAGGTGTGCGGAGCCAGGAGACGCAGAATTCGTATAGTCGGCGCCAGACCCGAGAGAGTACTACGAAACAAGAGGATTCCCGAAAATGGGAGGTAATATAAGGACGCCAGAAAGTGCGCGCTCACTTTCTCTCCCGAATGCACACTACCAGGCACGGCGGTGCCACGGAGGAAAAGAAAGACAATGGGGAATGGAGAGGAACCCCTGAATCGGGGGATTTACGAGGACGATTTGGCTGTCAGCTCTCATTGGAAGTGCTCTCGGAGATGGATGGCTGAATTTATGGTCGTATAGTTACCGTAGTGGATTTATGGAGCACTTTGAATAAGATGACGTATTCAGCTCTCGTTTTCCAAAGCAGGAAAAAGCCAAATCTAGAATGTTCTGTGTCTTGGAGGGAACTCCTTCGACAATGAAAACAAGACTTGTATGAAGATAACAAGGACATCACTTTGGCCAAGAGGAACCAAAAAATGATCCTTTTTTATAACACTTTTAGTCGAACATCTTTGATAACGGAGATTGGCAGTTGGAGCATTGTACTTTATCGTACATCAAACTTCAGTGATTTCCTGCCTGATACACTACCGTAACCTTCTCCAAAACCAAAAACCACTGCGATAATTTTATGAACACTAATAAAATTTCAAGTAAAAGACCCCTGTCATCAAATGAAATGTGCTTTTTATGACCGATTTGACTGTTTATGAGTTCTCGAAAAAGTATAAAATGCGAAGAAGCCAGAGAAGAGCACTGACCTGACTGCTATCAGCAGAATCAAGATGAAAATTGCCCTTCTCTTCTTGTTGCTGCTGGTTGCTTCTGCCGCTGCTAAAGGAACTGTCAAAGCGAGGGACAACGTCAAAGGCACTTCCAAGGATGTCGAAACTGTTCTGTATCGACTGCAGACAGTGCGTGATTGCCTCGACGGAACGATCACTCGATTTTATGAACCTTGTCATTATAACGGATGGTTGAAAAAGTGTAAGAATAACAGTCTAAAAATGAGTTCAATTGTCCTGAATTTACAGCGCCAGGGTATAGTTTTCTGAAGGGTTATATCAACAGAGTCGACTATACAATTGAGTTAGTATATGCAAAGCTTAACCCTTATTCAAACGACCTTTACGATATCCATGCGAACGTCACGACAGAAAGGGGAAGTTTGAAATGTCGAGCGGACGTGGACTTCGAACGAGAATGGTTTGAATTTATGGCTCACAACTGGTCGTTTTAGTTTTCTAATCAGTTTTTTCTAATAAACAACGTATGAACATCGAACAATCGTTTTTGTAGTCTCATTTTGAATTGTTCTGAGGAGAGCGATAAGTTACAAAGATCCGAAGCATTTTTCTTTGAAAATTGCATCGACCGTGCCCGTTGGTTGTTATGAATGAGGATGCGGAGTGAACACGGAATACGTAATTAAGAATTATTTTATAATAAAAAAGAGATTGAATGAGAGGTAGACGCAAGGCTCTGGCTGCGGAGGCAAGTAAGGATGCCTTAACAAAATAATGGTAGGTGTTATAAACAGGGGTGCTGGCGGGTCAATGTATTGTTCTGCGATGGGAACAACTTTTGTCAGATGAGGAAGGGCGTAGCAATGTTGGCTGGTATGAATGCATAAAGACCTATCCACTTTTAGAATCTTTGTGTGTGCATTGAATAACTCTTTGAGATTATTGGTAAGGAGATGACATTGAATGATCGTTTTTAAAAGACTTTGTTTTTGTAGTCTTTTCTACAGAAAAAAAACGTTTGATCGTTATGACTGGATATGCGGTGTGAACACAGAATACGTGGTTAGGGTTCATCACAAATATAATCAGAGAGAAAATGACAATACCTAGTTAGGGTTGGTTTATAAACATGAGCATCTCATCAGATACTCAGATAGGACCACATTGTGGTCGTTAATTGTGAGACTGATTGAAAAATTCTTACTATCCTGGTTGTGAATGCAAAGTGATTCACAATAAGTTTTTAGAAATTTCAAACTTGAATGAATTCAAAAAAAAATTGGTTTTGACGATTTTTTAGTCCGAAATCGGATTTCTCACTATTTTTGCTCCACTGTTCTGACTTATTCTGGACTTTTAGTGCGTAATCAAGTTCTATTGTTTTCTTTCGAATGTTTTCTATGATAGTATTTTGTCTTTGTTTCATAGTTGTTTTTATAACGACGTTAAACAACCTTCCTCTATTAGGAGATCCATACATTGACATTCATGTCAATCAATAGACTCTCTGTTCAAATTTGAACGCGGTGCAAACAACGCGACAGAGTGGTCCAACGCGTTCTCGACGGACCTCATCGACTAACCGACTCACAGACAATTCATTCACATCGTCTTCTGGTCGCGTCGTCAGTCGTCGTCTGTATCGTCTCCTCCTCATTGACTTCTCGCCGTCTCCTCATTGGTTTCCGTGTTCTCTAGTACTTAGTGCCGTGGCCCTCTTTGACTTGTCGTGAAATCTCTCGATCTCCGAATAGTTGTTCATCTTGATTCAATTCCTTTTCTGAATTCTATCATAATGGCTCAACCAAGTCTTTCTGGTCTCCCTATCTTCGTCCTCGAGAATCTTCTGAAACAATGTACTCTCCCTGTTCTGTAAGTTCCAGCCATATCGTTCTCTGTAATAGCCTTATTTTTCAGCGTTGACTTGGCAAACTGTAATAAAACACTTCTCTCTATCATTAGGTCTCTGAGATTCTCCCCTCCCACCCTTGACATCCTGGTTAGGGACTACCATACTGTAGTTAGTGCGGAAAAGAGTATGTGGATTCTACAGAACCATGATAGCCTTGGAAATTATCCCAGCTGCAACCCTGTGGCTGATTTTGATCTTGGCGGGGTCCAAGTTTCAGTTATGTAAGTTAGCAAGTGTCTCAGCTTTTCGAATAGTTCCGTTACAGAAGAGACGATTTCTACAACCAACCGTTGTACCAGGTTTTCCATGATTGTCATGTCAAGCTTGCTGCCCATTTCTTGTCTCACTTGAAAAATCTCTTCCCTAGATCTCTCAAGTTCAACTTCAGATTTGAGAACCTCTCGGAGGAAATCTCATCTAAAGTTGTCACGTTGTTGCCGCTGACTGAGGCGGAAACTCTGGACGTGGATGACTTGCAGTTGTCGAAAAAGGCTCTGGACAAAATTCTCGAAGCGCTGAATGTGGAAACATTTAAAAAATACTCTTCCCGTCTAACTCTCAAAGATCTGAGTAGGATCATTGAGACGTTCCGTAGTCATGAATACCAGAAACTTAGATATATGTCTATCGGGGTTTATGGGCTTGTTCCCTTCCCAGTTGTCACGCATCCCGACCGTCCAAAGTTTTTCATCACGTAAGTTAAATCCGAGACACATCTTCTTTCCAAAATCTTGTTTTTTCAGGCCAGAAGGGGAGCGCATCGACTGCACCGGGGGATGGGATGGGGCCAGGAAAGACGGAACAGTTTACACTGTTTTGTTGACCCCACGCGACGGTTCTCATCTCTTTCATTTCATGGTCTGGCCACGAGAGTTGGTTCAAGGGCCAGTTTATCGCGATTGAATGTTTCCCAGTTTGGGATGGTTATTATCTCTTGTCAAATGAATTCTTGATCTTATCTCGCTGTTATCTAATCCCCCCCTCCACCTTGCTTACTATAACTTATCTGATCTTTCTTCACTTTTTTACTGGATTTTATGGGCTCCATTAGGGAAGAGAAAAGTAGTACACATATTATTAGAATCGTCAAAGATAGCTGAGTTTTAGAATGATCAAAATAAGTCATAGAATTAGGGATAAGAACGAAAAAACACAGAACATTATAGAATTCATGGAAATCTTAGTACCCATCGTCGATTAGTTCTTGCTTGATATCTTTGAGTGCCACTGGTAGGGGTATTGGTCGTTTATCATCCAGTTCTCGGAACGGAGCGTTACTATTTCTGAATGAGTGTTTGCTTTCCAACGGCTCTTGTCTGATATCTCCAAGTGTAACTGGTAGTGGAACTGGTCTTTTATCATACTGCTTTTGAGACGGTGCGTTACCATTTCTAAATACGCGTTTAGTTTCAAAGTTTCACTAATAAGAATAAGTCTCACATTTGCTGAAAAGATTTTCTCTTTTTTGGAACTTTTAGTCCATCTATCCAGGAATTAGGAGGCGATCCGATGTTAGATGTGGATTTTAGTGGGGAACTGAAACGGCAGTAACACAGTTTTCGAGTTTCAAGCTACCTTTTCACTCACTTGTTCTCAATTTTGATGCTTTTGAGCAGCGTCGGCAGGTCTATTTGTACCTTGAAGCCATCGAACTTTGTATTATGGGCGATATAGCTGGAAATTGGAAATTTTTCTACAGAAAAATCGGTTTTTGGTTTACTTGATTGTAGTAGCAAGGGAGTTTAGAACAACACAGGTGGATTCTTGTGGGGAAGGGTTCGTATTCACTGAAACACTGTCGAAGTCTCCAACTGTCTCCCAGAACTGCTTAGTGTGGATCAGTTCAGTGAGATCTGGATTGCAGAGTAACTCCAGATGAGTAGAATCCATGACGAGTCTTTGAACTAGTGGGTTTTGAGAAATTCCAAGGAGTACTGGGTCATCGAGAACTCGAGGAATAAATTTGACATGACTTTCTGTGAGAATGGAAGACCGCATGTATCTGAGTAAGCGCTCCCAGGAATAATCGCTTTTGACCAACCTGATAAGATATTTTATTGTTTTTAAAAAATTATGAAAATGTAACTTACTGTTCGAAATTCTTGTCAACAAATGACAAACTGCTTCTTTTGTCTTGAGGAAGTTGTAGGTTGAAAACCATCAGACTCAACAAGAAGTTAGGATTGGTTAAGTTCTTCAGAATCTTAGGATCAGTAAAATTTCTATGAAAACACGGACTGATAACGAGAAATAGAAGGTCCAGGTCACTGAAGATGTTTATCAGGCCATGGGGTTCGGTGGAATCAGTGCGACTGAATTTGATGGCTCTCATGAAGTTGTAGATTGGTTTCCAGTGCGTTTTCATTTTCTGAAATAAGTGAAATTAACGAATTGAGACAGGAATGGCTTGGAAAACAGTGTAGACAGTCAAGACAGCTACAAATAGCATCCCAAAAAAGCAGGAAATGAAGAACCGAACAGTTTGCTCCTACAACAAAAAAAGGTGCTTACAGCAGACGAAAACAAAACAAAGAAGCGCAGTGTATTTTGTAAATGAATGGTCCAACCAAGCGGCGCATGTGAGCGGGAAGGGTTGATGATAGGGAGAGAGCTCTGGTAATTATGGGATTCGTGACCGGAGCAGGCTTTTTTGGGGAAATAGACAGGTGGGCTCTAGGTAAAGGGAATCGGAAGGTTGCATGCAAAAAAGGATCGAAAAAAAACCAAAAAAGATCAAGAATAGACTGAAAAAGTTTACTACAGAACTTGCACTAATGACTTCAGATAAAATCTTATTCAGATGATTGCTAGTGTGTCCCTCATTTTTGAAAATGATATTCCAAGATTCAGATGATTACATTATCATCTATAACTTCCGAGTTTTCCAGATTCCCGAAGATCCCCGGTTTTTTTTGCATTTCTACCCCATTTATCCAAGCCTGCAATTTGTTCAGAATCCCTGCAAACAATCCATAAGATTCTCTAGATTTTGCTAATAAACTGCTCTTCTCCCTTTCTGTTTTCATAACGTCAATCCTCCCCTTCTCATTCCCCATTTTTTTTCATTTCCCCTTCCCGCCTTCTCTCCAAAAAAACAAATGAAGACAAATGAATTTTTCTTCCCGTCTTTTATTTAGTGTTTTATTGCCAAGAAGCAATATGTTACGACATTTTGGAAGAAGCATTGTGTACAAGCCTACTATTTTTATTCGTCTGTGTTTTATTTGTATTCTTGTACTGTCTGCCTGTCTGTATTGCGGATCAAAAATCTGGCAACCCACCAAGCCGATAGAGCCGTTATCTATGCGGTTCATCGAGCTTTGTCGGTTGCCAGACCTATGATCCGTTTCTTCTAATTATCTCAGAGAACAGGTGGTTTTTTGTAACCGGTTAAGCGGTGAGTAATTATTATTACTACGAGTGTGTATGAGATTGTCCTGTGTTTAAAAAAAGAAAGAAAGCGAGATTTCGCCGAATACAGAAAAAGGATGGAAGAAGATGATAAGGGACTCTTAGCGGTGAAATTGAACAGAAAAAGGTTGATAGAAATGATAAGAAAGTCAAGATTAGATGTTATTGAAGTTTTAACCGAATTGCAAGTGAAATTAAACTTTTCAAAAAGAAGATCTAACCTTTAAAAAAAAGAAAAAAAGAATGGGCCGAACCGGGGATTGAACCCGGGACCTCTAGCACCCAAAGCGAGAATCATACCACTAGACCATTCGGCCACATTGAAAACGCACCTCCTATGACATGAAATTTGCAGTGACACCTTGCTGATAACAAGTTTTTGATTTCGGAGAGATATAAACGTTTTTTTTCGATTTTTCTGATCGAACTGGAGATGTCAATCCGAATCAAGTTTTTTTTAGGGAAAAATCGCATTCTTTATCGTTTCCCTATCAGCTTTCACATGTGGCCGAATGGTCTAGTGGTATGATTCTCGCTTTGGGTGCGAGAGGTCCCGGGTTCAATCCCCGGTTCGGCCCATTCTTTTTTCTTAAGTCAAATACTCTTTTTAGATGGTTTGATTTCTTCTTCAATTTACTCAGAACTTCCATTCCATCTTCTTCTGCCTTTCTTATCAACATTATCAACCCTTCCTCGTTCTATTTCACCGCCAAAAGTGTCTTATCAAATTCTCCCGTCATTTTTTTTCCGTCTTTCAATGCTTCGCGCTATGCCGTCGTATCAATTCACCCTTTTTTTTCGCCCCGAAGACAGAGTTCTGCGTCTCTTCTTAGTGCCCGCTCTCTCGCTACAAGGCAGGCCAGCGACAGCGGTCTTCTCCGCATCGAGAAGTCTCCCCGCTGGCCAGCAAACCGACAAACAATGCAAATATGCTCCATTGCTGATTTCCGTCGATATTGGAACACCAACGACGACGAACGCTTTTCTCCTGTTTTTGAAGCCGTTTTTCACCATTTTTTATGAATATTTTGAGTAATTCGTGTTAGAAAGAGATTAGAAATGTTATTTACTGCATTTTCCTCTAGTTTCCCGTAGATTCGTCGATTATTTTCTGTAGAACGTTGGTTTTTTAGAATCACAGAAGAAATGTCGAATCAAGGAATGCTACCGGTTCACGACGATAAAGCGGAGAGCGATGGCGAGCAGGATTTTCAAGTGAGTATTCTGAAAATTCAGTAGAAAAAACGAGGAAAACACGGAAAACAGTGAAATTTTTGCAGATAAATGACATGATGGTCGACGGACGAATGCGTCAGATGATCATCGATCTTCAACAGCATTGGCTTCAAGATTACCACAACTCCCGGGAAAAAGTGCTAGTCGAGCTAACGGAGAAGGTAGGATTCCTTTCAATTCATCCGATTTTCCGCACGAAAACATAGTTTCCTTCAGTTACACCAAGAATTCCTCACCGATCAACAAAAAATCCGTAACGAGCTACTCCAACAATTCAAAGATGAGCTGGAGACAACGAGAGTTGAATTGGAGCAGAAGTACCGAGACGATTTGAAAGCGGAGGGTGTGAAACTGATAGAAAAACACAGAAAGGAGCTGTCAGCGGCAAAGAAGAAGCAATGGTGCTGGAATTGCGACAATGAGGTGTGTTTTGATCGTTCTAAATTCCGTAAGAGTGATTGTAGAAAATCATCAGGAAATCTACTAGTTTTCTGATGAGTTGAAGACAAATCGAGAAAACATGGCAAATGTCGTCAAAATTTTTTTTAAAAATTGTGACTACCGTTTCTCAGACACTGACAGAAAAGACAGTTTCGCGGTGTTCTAATCAGCAAATTGTTCATATTCCGGTCATGCTCTGTGTTTTTGCTACAAAGCCCAACCACATGTGAAACGCAATTCGTACCAGAACATAGTTTACCGGAGCTTATACACGACTTGCTGTATTAGAAAGTTTTCATGCAAACTATACTGATCATTCATAAAAGTATCATGTAAGGGTGCATGGAAACATCTTGCGTCCATTTTTAAAAAAACAAAGAGGTGTATTAGCTCTGGTACGTCAAGGTACAGTCACGATTTGAATAGATGACACTTTATAAACTTATTCTGAAACAACCCATTCCCTATTCCAGGCAATCTACCACTGCTGCTGGAATACTGCATACTGCAGCGTCGACTGCCAACAAAAACACTGGTCTGCTCATCGCAAGTTTTGCCGTCGCAAGAAAGCCAATGGTGGAGCTCCACAAGTGCCAGCGCAGTCCACTCCAAGCTCAACATCCCACTAATTTGATCTCATCTTATTATTAGAACTACCTTAGAAGGAATGTCCTCCAGATGCTCGGTCGGTTTTTGAACGAAACCTAGTGCGTTCGAAGGACCCTTATGAGAATAGATTTATCCCAAAATATTAGAACCGGGACTTTCTTCTAACCCGAGTTATGGTCGAAAACGTGTTTTTTTGAAAATTTTTGGATTTTCAACTTCAAAAAATCGTAAAAAATTGTAGAATGCATATTTTTACTTGGTTAAACGACCAAATTGTAGCTGATTTCTTTGTCTACAAACGCCTTTTAACCGTTTTTGTTGAAAATGCACCCTGATTTTTTTATAGCAAATTTAGTAACCATGGTCCGGACCCAAAAAAAATTTTCTCAAAAACTGACCGTTAACTTTTGTTCTAACTAGTGCCAAAAAATGCAGCGCATTTTTTTCTGCAACTTTTTCGTTGACATACCCCGGGGCAAATGAATATGAACTAGTCAAAAAAATCACTTTTCCTTTCAAAATTTTGCCTTTTTTGACCAAAACTTATCTGGAGCCGCCGATTATTTTTTTCATTACACCAAATTGCTTGCAGAATGTAGCCAGATAACTGTTCTATCGATTCCTTGCAGTTTCTAATTAACCCCAGTACAAAATTTTTGAGTTACGGGCCTCCGAAAATGAAAGACATTCTAGGCCTATTTTGGCAATGTTCCTGGGTAGTAATCAGAAAGTGATGTACTACATTGTTGTAGAGCTAGAAAAGTTCTATATGATAACGTTTTAGTTTGTAACTTTTGCTCAAACAATTCTTGAGAAACTTGATTTTTTCGAAATTTCCCTGTTCTAGCATCTGACCCAGTTTTTCAACGTACCCCTATACGTTCAAAAAAAGTTGAAAAATGAATTGTCTCGAAAACTTCAGATATGCACTTTTCACTTACTTTGTGCATAAAGACAACAAAAAAACATGATTTGGAAGTTTTTGAGATTTTTCATTTTTCGACTTTTTTTGAACGTATAGGGGTACGTTGAAAAACTGGGTCAGATGTTAGAACAGGGAAATTTCGAAAAATCTAAGTTTCTCAAGAACTATTTGAGCAAAAGTTACAAACTAAAACGTTATCATATAGAACTTTTCTAGCTCTACAACAATGTAGTACATCACTTTCTGATTACTACCCAGGAACATTGCCAAAATAGGCCTAGAATGTCTTTCATTTTCGAAGGCCCGTAACTCAAAAATTTTGTACTGGGGTTAATTAGAAACTGCAAGGAATCGATAGAACAGTTATCTGGCTACATTCTGCAAGCAATTTGGTGTAATGAAAAAAATAATCGGCGGCTCCAGATAAGTTTTGGTCAAAAAAGGCAAAATTTTGAAAGGAAAAGTGATTTTTTTGACTAGTTCATATTCATTTGCCCCGGGGTATGTCAACGAGAAAGTTGCAGAAAAAAATGCGCTGCATTTTTTGGCACTAGTTAGAACAAAAGTTAACGGTCAGTTTTTGAGAAAATTTTTTTTGGGTCCGGACCATGGTTACTAAATTTGCTATAAAAAAATCAGGGTGCATTTTCAACAAAAACGGTTAAAAGGCGTTTGTAGACAAAGAAATCAGCTACAATTTGGTCGTTTAACCAAGTAAAAATATGCATTCTACAATTTTTTACGATTTTTTGAAGTTGAAAATCCAAAAATTTTCAAAAAAACACGTTTTCGACCATAACTCGGGTTAGAAGAAAGTCCCGGTTCTAATATTTTGGGATAAATCTATTCTCATAAGGGTCCTTCGAACGCACTAGGTTTCGTTCAAAAACCGACCGAGCATCTGGAGGACATTCCTTCTTAGTCCTTACCGCCAAAATATTTTCCTTTGATGTACACTAACTTAGTATCTATCCACCCGGAACTACAAAATAAAAATTGAAAGTAAATTCAACACTTTAGGAAACTACTGAAAGCTTTTTTTGATTACGGACACATCCTATGAACTTTCTCAAATGAAAAAAGACACAGTTTTTCTTCCTAAATCTTTATTATTCTATTTTCAAAAAATTTTCAGATTTCGATTGGGAGTTCTGGGTCAATAACCATAACATTGGTTTCGCTTTTTTTTGGCGGCCCCTGGGAGATTCTCGATGCTGTCGCCGCCCGCGATGTCACCTCCATTGCTAGCTGTTTTGCCGGCGGCTGAAATAAACAGAATTCTTTCAAATAATCTACATTTATCACTCAAACTTACCATTTGGGAGTTGAACAATGCTGTCACCGCCCGCGATGTCACCGCCGTTGCTCGCAGTTTTGCCGACGGCTGAAATAAGTACAATTCTTTGAAACAGTCAAGATTTGTAACACAAACTCACCTTTTCCGAGATGCTCGAGGCTGTTGCCGCCTGCAATGTCACCTCCATTGCTAGCCGTTTTGCCGACGGCTGAAATAAGTACATTTCTTGCAAACAGTCTACTTTCATAACTCAAACTCACCAGTCGAGAGATGTTCAATGACATTGGCTCCTTTTGGTGACGCTCCGGCAGCCCCAATGTTAGCAGATAAAGCACCATCTTTGGAGATGTCTGAATAACACTTCCAAGTTTTCTTCTTTGAGCTCCGCTTACTGAATAGAGTTGCATTGGTGGTTCCGATTGCGAGTAGAAGAGCACTTGAAGACTGGCAAATGGACGGCATCTCGGATCAAGTTTTTTCTTACTGAAATTTGACTGATTTGTCAGATCCAGAAAAAGAAATAGAAGAGAAGTCACAAAATTTTTTTCCCTTCCTCTCTTCGAGAGGGCCTTATAAAGGTTCTCTCCGACTGAAGATCAAGAATCGTACAAAACTTTCCAAATCTCAATGTAACAATAGTCTGTGAGAGTTTTACTATACGATTTCGAATCACAAAAGAAAATCTGTAGACAAGGAACTAGCTTTGACAATGAGGCGTGGGAAAAAACTGTACGATTTTTTTTGTGAAAAGGTGTAGAAACCGAGTGTTAGTTTTACGCCTTCAAGTGCTCAACTGTACAAAGTTTCGACAGTTTTGAAAGGAAACTGATCACATCCAGATGATGAAATTTTGTCGTCACGTGAACCACTCTATTTTGATGCCAAGGTCTACAGAAAACAAGGAGCAAATCACAAACACATACATCGCTAACAAAAACGAGGTGTCTGGCTTACTTGTGATAAGGAACCGTCTAGCTCAGATTGGACTTTCTAGAAGTTATAACCTATGTTTTTGATCAATTGAGCATGATATACGTGTCATTTTCAGACAAAAATAAGTCAGATGATCGCGAACATTTTTGATTGGCAGTAAGCCAGACATGAATAGCTCACTTGTATCCAAACTATATTTGCGGTCGGGACAATACACACATCATATTATAAAAAGCATCTGATTACCAGTCATTCACAAGAAGGCAATGAGTCTGGAATGGTCTTTGGGAGTTTCTGCATTTATTTGCTCTATGATTTCTATATTCCTCAACATGCTAATCTTCATTTCGTGTTCACGTACCGCTTCACCATGCTAGTTTTCCTGCTGGTTGTTTCATTTACAGCCATTTCCGCGTACTCGGTACAAAGTTTTCATTTATGTTGTGTGTAAGTTGGGACTTCCTGAAAGCTTTTTTTGGGCTCCCTGTAATATCTGTGCCGAAAAACCCGCTGTACCTCAAAAACCAGAAAGAATTTCGAAAAGTTATCAGCTACTGAAATGCTACTCATGTCTTTTTCTATCACCTCAGCAGCTGCCCCCTCCTCCCTGGCGCCCTCCCTGGCGCCCTCCCAGGCGCCTCAGCGCCCTCCCAGGCGCCCCAGCGCCCTTCCTGGCGCC
>LR538256.1:494169-510027 GCA_900883565.2 Caenorhabditis panamensis
GATCCTAAAAGAACTATATACTAAACAACTACTCAAAAAAGGCTACATTACGGAGAAGAACGGGAGAACGGGGCGAAAGGGGAAGGTGGATAGGATATGATGAATGCATCGAGAACTGTGGGATGTGACCAGTGGGCGGAGCATGCACACGAGAGCAGGAAAGGTCAAAAGACGCAGAGACCCTCTTGCCGCCCACCTGTGACCCTGGTGCATCTCTCCTTACCAGTTGAGGCTCGACGGTGCATATTACATCATACTGGCACTCTGCCAACTCCATTTTTCTCTCGTATCTCTTCAGAACCGTACGGATCCGTATGCGTCTCTAGTCGATCTGCATAGGCATCTAACCCAACGAGCCACAGCTGGGGAGACCACCGATTTTTATTGGAAGGCAGCTATACAGAGACGAATGGGATGGAAGGTTGCAAAATTTGCAACGATCTTCTGTAAACAGAAAGAAAGAGCATCAAGAAGTGATGAAACTGGAGATTAGGACTATAAGTATGGCTCGTAAAGATGGAGACAGGGTTTTATAAATCAAATTCATGAACTTTCTACTATAATATGAGAATTTATCAAACCGTATTTCCTCTATTTTATTCCAAACTTTCTAACTTTGAAAACCCCTTTGACAAATAGATTTCCACCTCCACCATAATCAGAAACCTCGAGGATCTTATCATTCACCTACACCGTCATCAGGAGCATCAGACGTCTTGAGTCACACTTTCTCTATTCGAAAAAAACCATATGACACCTTGATTTTTACCTCGACCATCATTAGAAGCCTCGAGGATCATATCACCCATCTACACTTTCATCAAAACCAACAGACATCTCGTTTAAATTCTAATCCACTCTAAAAAATAATTTGACACTCTGATTCCACCACGACCATCATCAGAAGCCTCGAAGATCTGATCATTCACCTACACCGTCATCGGAAGCATCAGACATCATGATCCCAACTTTCCCCACTCTAACAAACCCTTTGACACCTTGATTTACACCTCGACCATCATCAGAAGCCTCGAGGATCGGATCATCCACCTACACCGTCATCAGAAGCATCAGGCCTTTGAATTCCAACCTTCCTCACTCTAAAAAACCATATGACACCTTTATTTCCACCTCGACCATCATCAGAAGCCTCGGGGATCTGATCATCCACCTACACCGTCATCAGTAGCATCAGGCATCTTGAATCCGACTACCCCACTCTATAAAACCCTTTGACACCTCGATTTCCACCTCGACCATGATCAGAAGCCTCGGGGATCTGATCATCCACCTACACCGTCATCAGAAGCACCTGTCCACTCGACATCCATCAATTCCAACTAATTTCAGTCATTGGCACTATTCGATCCACCATATTTACCATCGGCAGCTGTCAGAACCTTATCATCCAACGACATCATGATCCGAAGCCTCAAGGATCATAACATCTGACTACGACACCAACGGAAGTTTTTGGTACCTTGTTATCTATCTATACAGTGTACCTCAACCATTAGAATCATCCAACTCACCAAAGGGCTCATCGTTTGCTATCAGTACCTCATCATCTAACTACACCATATTCCGAAGCTTCGAGGATCGTAACATCCACCAAAACCACTACCAGAAAAATCTAAATCCAGATGCTGCATCTACGCCACCATAAGAAACCACAAGTAACTTATAAGACACTCACGACCTTTTTATCCACCTACACCATCATCCGATGCTTCAAGGATCATAACATCCACCAACGTCATCATCGGAAGCTATTGGCAACTGAATATCTCTCCATACAATCTACGTCAACCATTAGAATCATCTAATCCACCAAAAGACTCATCGTTTGCTCTTAGTACCTTATCATCCAACTACACCATATTCCGAACTTTCAAGGATCGTAACATCCACCAAAACCACTATCAGAAGAATCTAAGACCAGATGCTGCGTCGACACCACCATCAGAAACCCCATGCCAATTTTCAGCCAATTTCATCATCATTGAAGAGAAGTTTACCTCAAACGTGGGTAATTGAACCGGAATTTCAGTGTTATTATCATGATTATGGCTTCATTATAACAGAAAGTACCTTTTAGAATGATCCTGAAGCTTCCCATATGATTCTATAGGAAGTCCAGAACCACCCCGGGGGTACCCCCGTTGTGTTTGGATGTTTTTTTTTTTGGAAAGCTATTCTTATTGGATGGCTAATCGCGCATTAAGACCGCTGTCTGGAGGTCCAAAAATCTATGTCCCGACACCGAGAAATCCCCGCGAGCGCGGGGTTTCACTTTTTTTTATAGCGTGTGGCAAGGTTTTTTGGCTCTAACTTCCTCAATTTTTGAGCTTTTTTGGATTTTTAAAGTGTTAATCGGTAGTACTCGATGAGATCTATTCAATTGTTATTAGTTTCAATTGAATTTCAATTGAGAAAATTTTCAAAAATTCAAGAATTCAAAAGAAGAACACATGAAAGTTGCTGTGGTCATTTTGAGGGGAGCAGCGGGATCTAGTGAGGTAAATTGAGGGGTTTATGGATCTGATTACACGCTGACATCATCTGACATCATTGAAAAAAAAGAATACAGTTACTAATTGAAAACCGCAACTTCTGGGCTTATTTCCAGCATGGTCACCTGAAAGCAGTTATGGTCACTTTGAAAGGGAGAAAATGGGTCTGATAAGGCGTAATGAGGGTTTATGAATTTGAAATCACGTTTTCATAATTTGACATTTTTTTTTCAAGTATAAAGAAGTACAGTTACCACATAGAAATCGCGACTTCTGGGTTCATTTCCAGCATGCACACCTGAATGTTGTTCGGGTCACTTTGAGGGAGAGCAGATGGGTCTGATGGAGTGAAATGAGAATTTGTGAGTTGAAAATCACATTCACATCAGTTGACGTCACTTTTTGAGAAAGAAAAAACGCAGTTACTCTTTGAAAACCGCGACTTCTCGGCTCATTTCCAACATGGACACCTAGAAGCTGTTATGGTCACTTTGAGGGGGAGCAGATGGGTCTGGCTGGGTGTAATGGAGATTTTTCGGTTTGAAATCACGCTAACTTTATTTTCTGATAATGAAACGTTACACTTACTTTTCAAAAAATGCCCCTTTTCCGCTCATTTCAAGCGGAGGGAAGATGGAGTCACTGCATCTGGAAATGTGAGGTTTCTGATAAGATCTTTAACTTTCAGCTCAATCAATCTTTTTTCCCTTGTTCTTCCAGGTGTTTGCCAGCGTGATTCATCTGCTTCTCAATATCATCAACTGTTTTGAAATGGCTTGGTTGCGGCGCAAAGCAGAAGGAAAAGAGGGGGTCGGTGCCGGCAGAATATGTATGGGGACGAGAACACAGGTATTGAATGGAATGGCCGAGTTTTTGCAACAGATGTTTTTGCGCCCCACTGAACTCTGACGGAAAGCTAACAGTATCTGACGATTTTTCCGCGGAAACTTTTATTTTTTCTGGTTTTTCACTAGTTTTCGATCTATGAAGTTTCCGATTTGTTATTGGCAATATCGTTTTATTCCAGTTTTCAAACCAGCAGTTTCTCGTCAAATTTCAAAGAATCTCTCAAAAATAGGAAAACGAATGAAAAATTTAAGAAAATTCTTATTTTTCTATTTATTATTTTTATTGTGCACTGTTTACCGATTTCTCACACTTTCTCATCACCAAATCCGCTGAAAAACTTTATTTTCAAGATGAACTCCGCAAACCCCAAGTACCCAAAGATCCTTGGCCATCAGTACAAAAAAGGCGGACCCACCCTCTTCAAGGTCCACTACGCCAACGGAACCGTCGTCAAGATGACCGAGATTGAGATGGACCGTGATCTCCAGTTCAAACTCGTCGTTTACAAGAACGAGAGGACTGGACAAAACTGGAACGGCCAATCCACCACTTGCCGTATCCGTAAGATTCTGGGACACCGCTATTTCAACGGTGTCCTGTATTACTTCGTCGCTTGGGGCGAACCATGGACCAACCAGCTCTGGAATTCCGAGGAAAAAGAGGACGACATGGTGGTAAGAGAAGAAAAATGTCATGGATTGATTGAGTTTGTTTTTCATTGCAGGACACCCCAATGCTCCGCCACTACAAGGCCAAAAAAGGGCTGTAGAGCCTTCGTTTTCTGTAGTAATTTCTCATAGTATTTCCTATTTTCCAGTTCTCCTCTGATGATCTTTTCCTCCTCCCAATCTCTTTAATTATCCTGTGAGTTCTACAACGCAATCTCAATTTTTCTTCCCCTTCTTCCTTCTGATCAATCCGAAACAACCCCCTTATCCCTCTCCTCAATTTTCGAATAGAACCAATGTTCATTGCCAGAATCTAGACCCAAATGAAAAACAGGAAGACAAGGACTAGTTTTACATCAGATTTATTGAGATTGATTTAAAAATAACAAAAATTTAGATTCTCCAAATGCTCATGAACTGTACAGGATCGGCAGTGTGGACGGCGGGGACTTCCTGAGCAGCTTGTTCGGCCGAGCAGTCGATGCCTGAAATCATATAGAATCTCTATACACCAAGCTGTTTTGAAGAACACTGTCCTGAACTCTATGCTTCAGAAAGATAAAAATAAACTTACACAGAAACATGTCAAATGTTCCAACGGTGTCCATGAGGTAGATGGCAGCAAAACTGGTCCTGACATGTATTCCTGGGTCTGTAAAACGAAAGAATGATGCAGAAACAAACTGCAGCTCAACATTATCCTTTTGAAAACTTTTACTATCCCCCTTGACCAGAATCTAACAAAAAACTCACAATTTCTCATCGTCTTCTCGTTTCGGGTAGGATACAAACGAAGCGGCAGCTCTACGAGAGGCATCACAGGAGTCATGTGGAGTGGTCCAGACTAGTCCATTTGCGCTTCAAGAGTTGGAATGACTGGCTTCCGGAGAGTGCATTGAAATCACCGCATTGGTGACACTGTGGGTGTTCTCTGAAAATAGAAGTTATCTAAAAAATTGGGGAGGAAAATTACAGATTCCGTGAAGCAAAGGCATGCAGGAAGTTCATGCATGGCTGCCAGTGAAGAGGTCCTAAATCAGCGCTTCGGATACGTTAGGAAGGTCTGAAGTTTGAAAATTAGGAATTAGAAACAGGGTTTTCCTACTAGAATCGGGTGTTCCGTGCTGAACGGAAGAACGTCCTGAACTTTCACTGAGATCCTGTCGTCGTTGATCGGAGCAGAACTACCTCCGAAGTTTCCGAAACACTAGAAATTCTGGTTGTACACATCATTTTTGAGAAAAAAGGCTTACCTTCAATTTTTCCAAACTCGAATCAAAGTACAAAACAATGAATCAAACTTTTTAGGGAATGGAACTAATTACTAGGGTTTTGAAGGGGATACATTTTAAATAAGCGAAACTCAGAAACATCAAGATCTAGCGGCCTTCTCTGAAAGCCCAATGGGAAAAAACAGAAAAAAAAACAAGGTAAACATCGAAGAAATCTAAAAGCCGCGACTTTCACCGGAAAGCCCAAGATTCCTAGGGGGGGGGGGAGATACTAAAAGAAATATATGATAAACAACTACTCAAAAAGGCTACATTACGGAGAAGAACAGGAAAACGGGGGGAAGGGGAAGGTGGATAGGATATAATGAATGCACCAAGGACTGTGGGCTGTGACCAGTGGGCGGAGCATGCACACGAGAGCAAGAAAGGTCAAGAGACGCAGATACCCTCTTGCCGCCTACCTGTGACCCCGGTGCATCTCTCCTTACCAGTTGGGCCTCAACGGTGCATGTTACATCATACTGGCACTCTGCCAACTCCCTTTTTCTCTCGTATCTCTTCAGAACCGTACGAATGTCTTATGCCTCTCTAGCCGATCTGCACAGGCATCCTTCCCGACGAGCCACAGCTGGGGAGAACATCGATTTTTATTGGAAGGCAGCTGAACAGAGTTATTAATTTCTCACTATAAAAACGAGAATTCATCAAACTAAATAAAGCTTTGGACAACTGCGAAGCAAATGAGCAAAATGAGTTCCATTGTTGATCTGTAAATGACAAGTTATGTAAATGGATCAACTAAAAATTTGCAAGGCCTGAAAGAAAACTCCTATTTTCTCGACTTACCTCAATTTGCACGATTTTTTCGCGATAGATGAAAACTGGTTGGATCTGAGAGTTGCCATAATATCTATAAACTTTGAGCTTGCCTAAAAACGAGGAAGATCTAGCAGTACCTGGTACTTTGTTGTCATGAAAATTTCACTTCCATTTGACTTGGTTTCCTTTTGTTGTTTTTAGGCTTCGATTTTCTGGAGACGCGTGATGTTGAAGGGTTCTCTTAAACTGAGAAAATTTAAAAAAAACACCAAAGCAAAGCTCACCATTTCCTTTACAATGAGCTCCTTTGCCAATTCCGTTATTTATGTGAAAGTCGACTGGGATAGGAAGCAAAGAATTTCTCCTCTTCTCTAAATCTTGAAAAAGCATGATTCATTTCAACAATTTCCGACTCAAAATCACTTACTTCATGTTCTCAGACAAGATGCACATGTCGATAACAGAATAACAGTAGGTGGTGGTGCATGATTTCCAGTGGTTGATGAGTTTTTTTCAAGAATAGGGTGAGTTACTGGATTTCAAGAGGCGGACTAACTCATGGGAAGAACAGAAAAAAAGGGACACTCGGATAAATCAAGAAGACACGACTTTCACCAGAAAATCCAAGATTCCTAGGAGGGGGGGGGGATACTAAAGGAACTGCATACTAGACGAAAATTTCAAGAAAAGGTTACATTACAAAAAAGAACGGGATGACCAAAGGGAAGGGGAACAGGAATGAAGACTAAAAACGGGGGGAATCAGAAAAATCAAAAGACACGACTTTCATCAGAAAGTTCTAGACTCCTAGAAGAAAAGCTATAACTATATACTAGAGAATTACTGGAAAATGGCTACATTACAAAATAAGACAAGAGAAATGGGGGAGAACAACTGTAAATTACGAAATAAGACGGGGTGACTAGAAGAACGGGGGAAAGGACGAGGGCAGGGTGATAGAATGGGGAATGGCAAAGGAATCGCGGACAGTGTGTTATGCAAAACACTCTCGTCGTCTGCCTTCTGCCATGGTTGCAGCTCCCCCTAGCCTGTGGGCATTGTGAACGCGACTTTCAACGTAGTGGCACACTCTGCCAACTCGCTAGTTCTCTCGCGTCTCTTCAGAACCGTACGAATGGGCTCTGCGTCTCTGTCTGATCTAAAGAAGCCTTCTTTTTGACGGAGATCACTAGCAACGCGCAAAAGAAGTGATGGGCGCACTTCTCGTGTTGGCGCTCTTTTTCCGTCACGAAAAAGGGACAACTGATGATGGTGCATGGGGATAGGAGGGAAAATGGAACACAATCGGAGTGTTCAGGTTATTTTGAGAAAGAAGAGAAGAGGGTTTCCTCTTCATGTGACGACAATTCAATTGTCTGAGGATTTGAGTGGAAATTTTTATTGAATAGGAAAAGAGATTTTTATACAAGTTGGCTTGAAGAACTTCTTAAAGGATGTCGTGCTGCTGCATCGTAAAGCATAGTGGTAGAGAAGAGATCCGCAACGAGGTGGGTGCTGGCTTCAATCGCTGACGTGGAAATGTCGTGTGGTGTCGAGGCAGGCGTTTGAGGCAAGCAGTCGAGCTGTAAATGCAAATATGAATCATTGGTTTTTTGAATTTCTTTGAACTTACGTTGTCAAGCATATTGTCCAGTATCACCAATCTTGCTGTCGACGACAAACTCCCGGAGCTTTTGAACGACCGCTTTAGCATTTCATCTTTTCTTGTGCCGTCTTCGTGAGTATCTCCATAAGTTCCACAACCTCCAAAACATGTCTAAAGTTTCCGACGATTTCGTTGATTGGGAGCACAACGTTGTACTTGTGACGAAAGTGGAGCAGGTGCATGAAGATCTTGGCTTTGGTCACAATTCATCCCGCCGGAAGATTGGCGCCAGTGAAAAAGGGTTCCTTGTGACCAAGAGTACGGACATCTCGTTGAAGCTGAGGAAAGCAGTCCCGACATTTGATGGGATACCAAGACGGGGTTCCAATACGATACGTGAGAGTAGCTACTTGATTCTTGGTGACGAATGCCGTCTGGATACAGAGCTTGCGGATCTCCTTGATGCTTTCCTTGTTCTCCTCCTTTCCATCTCTCAAGTGTTTTTGGATAGTTCCAGGACGGATGTGATCCTCGTTGCTTTAGCCGACACAACTCGAATCACAGCCATGAACTGGTTACCACAAAACAGGTTGATACGTGGCGTCGACTGGATTATGAATCCATCCCAGAAAGCATACTTGAGCTCCTCTCCTTTGCTGATGAAGATTGCAGGATCGAGAAAGGTAGCAACCTTTACCGGCAGCTTATCGGAACCGTAGACGTGACCACAAACGGAAATGTTCAAAACCTAGGTTTTACCGTCTTGTTGCGACGTAAAACCTTTGGTATCAAATATCTACCGCAATCTATGTTCTAGAAATAGAGCACTAGAACATAGCAATAAGAAACATCAGAAACATCGAGACCCGGTTTCTACCGAGAAACCCAAGAGAATGGTGGAATGGCCTGTGGCAGCGGCTATTTATAGTCTGGAAAGGGGCGGAGAGACGCCCTCTGGGACGTTCCCTCCTCCCCTAGGGGCGTGCCCTCTGTTGCTGGGACATCTGTCACATGAATCAGCATCTGGCAAGGGTAATTGAACCCTACAGTGACCGGGGAAAGTGCTATAAGTAGAGAGATTCTGGTACACTATCATGTCAGTAAGAGGGCAAGTGAATTGAGAGGTGACAGATGGATACACAGATTGCTAAGCGTCTGGGAAAACGAGCTGGTTTATATGAGAACCCTTTTGGTGTTTCAACGAAAAGGTAATGAAAGAGAAATGTTTATAGAGTTTCAAAACATTAGAAAAGATCAGAGCTCAGTACAAAAGTTTAGAAAAGATTAGATTTTACAGTTGGTATTCTGAATTTCCGTTTGTTCACACAATGAAAATGCTGCTCTCTATGTAGAATTCGTGTTGCTTGGAACTGGTTCTTGGTTAAACCTACTCATTTTCCCAGAAAAGAAGCAAACAATGTATTTTTCTACCATCTGTCCACTTGCCCTCCACTCGCCCTCATCACTGACATGTCAGTGTACGAAAGTACCCCCATTTGTTGCTCTTTCCCCGGTTATTGCAGGGTTCAATGACCACTATTAGGTGCTAGTGAGTATTTCTATAAGTGACAGATGACTATTAGCCACGTCACTTTTCAAAAAAACACTGAAAAAGGCTACAGCCTTCTCCAAGAATTGCAATGTTACGTTTTGAAGGAAAATTATGTGTTTCTGAAATTGAAGTTTCAAGGAAAGCAGTGTATTCATATGAAATGTTTGGACCAATCTCAGTCCTTTTTGACTTTGAAGCGGCAAGATGTTTTCGAATCTCTCACGAATAGAGAAGTAAAGTGATGCAATTGTCTTATCAAGTTCACATTACACATTTGTGTTCTGTGCCTGGCTCTTGGCAGCTGGCGCAGGCGTCAGTTGTTTATGTGTGTTGCAAGAGAGATAGTGTAGAAAGAAAGGAGAAAAGAAGAACCTTGACTCAACTGACTTCTTTCTTATCATTCTTAACTCGGGAACTCAGGAGAGTGCCGGCCTTTGATTTTACTAAAGTTTCCCACTATATTATACTCTAATTTTGTTGATTATTCGTGATTTTGTTGTTCAAGAACAGAACGAAGAACGAAGGTGAGCATTTGTACTAGATTTAGAATAGATTGAAAGCTTGGGAAAATGGGTAAAAGAAATGAGACAGTTTTATGTAGTTTATCTTGTAGTGAGCCCTTTGCTTTCCTTTTTTTCTAGTTCTTTTTGCAAATAGTTTTTTTCAGAACGAAAGCACCATCAGCTGATCTGTCAGTTCCTCGCAGATATATCCAAAGTTGTTGGACCAGTTACAGAATGTGGTGGCTTTGATTGGAATATGGTGTTGAAAGAGTGAGTATTAGCTTCGACTTTGGGGCTCTTTGTGAGACTTTTAGACTTATCTAAAACGTCTGTCACTGTCAGGAAATCAAAACCTGAAATGAAAAACTTTTTTCAGCCAAAAAGTGGAAGATGGTGAAAGTTTTCTTTCTTTCGGTCCGTTTGGAATTCGTCTTCCCATGCAGTGAACAGTGCAAGTGGAAGTGGATTCTGGATAAACAAGCAAGATGTTAGAATTCCATGTCTGCAAAACTGTATGCTTCACTCATTATCAGTTAATTTTCAAAGATTATCTTTTTCAGACCTTGGCCAATTGTTCCGCGTACTTCAACATCTTCTCCTTTGTTTTGGAGCCGTGAGAAGAAAATATCGTTCTTCAGGACATCAAAGCCAAGCAGTTCCAAGAACTACTCGAGTTTTTGTACCACAAATCGAAGATATATGGTTGGTTTCTGAAATTTATGTAGGATTCCAAAAATCAAGGAAGATGAGACGGTTTTAACAAAGCTTTTTTCAGTCTCAACTGCCTGGATCTCTTGGAGATCGCTACGAATCTGCGCCAATTGGACATTGTCAAAAAATGCGAGCAATTCCTGCTAAAAATTAATTTTGATTGTGAATAAACACATTCACATTTTGATTGGTATGCTATATGTAATGCGCATAAACTATCAAAAATCACTACAGTTAGCTTGTTCAGTCAGAACCACTGTTCAGACGAAGCTATTTCAGAGTCAAAAAGCGGAAAAGAATAATGAAGGCGTAATTTCAAACACACAAACCCCCATTCTACTTCACCAGATCCCGCTGTTCCCCATAAAATGGCCATAATAGCTTCCAGCTGTCTTTCTTCAGAATTCTTGAATTTTTGAAAAATGTTTCAACTAAAGACTGATTGAAACTAACGTTATTCAAATAGACCTCATTGAGTACTACCGATTGAGAATCATTCTCCCCAATCTGAAACGCAGTCAACGAAAAGACATATTCGTTTTCTAGCTACTGACAGAGTTTTTAGACTGTGATTTTTTTCTCTCCCTCTGTCTGAGAAACAAAGAAAAACAAGGTTCGGAGTGGTATTCAGATTCATCAGAGATAAATTAAAAAAAAACATTTAAACCGCAACACTATCCAGCTCATCTAACTTCTCATCCATCTTGCAGTCGAATCGTTTCAAAATTCATAGTTGATGGTTTTCTCTGTAAAAAGGAATAAATTAACGAAAGCAGCTAGAAACTCATTTTTCTTTGCGATACTCAATTCCCATTCTACCCTATTCTAAAAAGTTATAAAATTTAACTTACGGTATTCCGACAATTCATCATTTTGACACCTTTCGAAGCAGGTTGGTGTGCTTGTTCTTGTGTAGATTCTGGAAGACACATTGAATTTCTTTCTACTTGAAAACCGGGCCTGATATTTCTGAAATACCGCAAAAAAAAAAGAAAACTCACATCTATGATTCTTATAGTCGTTGTGGCATACATCTTGCGTTCCAGAATTTTTCGGCTTTCTGAAAAATGTTTGGTGAAAAAACTAGAAAACTGGAAACCTACTTACCAAATGTTTTTTGAGCAGATTGTAGCGGTGAGACTAGATTAGAATAATAGAAAATATAAAAATTGGGTCGTAGATGTATGTGTGGTTGAAGGGGGTTATTTTTGGGAAATCGTAGAATAAGGCGGAATAGTAAGAAAATTTCAAAAAACTTAGACTAGATTAGAATAACAAAAAATATAAACAGCGGGTCATGGAGGTACTTATAGCAAATAATTCTAACTCTACAAACTAAATAAAACATACGAAGTCGATTTTACAGACGCAAGTAAATAAACAATTAAAAAATTACAACTAAAAAACAGAAATTGAACAAAGGAAGATAATTTACAAGGTAAGTATTCGAAAACTATAATAAAAGAAAAAGTGACAAGAAAAAGGGATTATACCAACAAAATTTACAAAGTTCCCAAGAGAATCACCAAATGTTATACAATCAATCGCAGAAACTTGGCTACTGTGGATTCAAAACTAGTAGAAATGTTTAAAAAAAACAATAAAATGAGTGGAGCAATGAACATTTGACCTATGTCGTTACTATTTTCTTCACAAATGAGTATTACTGTAGTCGCGTGAAGCAGAACTCATAAGGACTAGCTGCGAAATTGATTTTCGAGTGTTTTCTCAATTTTAGACCAAATTTTCCCAATTTTTCCGGTAAAATCAAATTGAAAAAAGAATTTGGAATCTAGAAACAGTCAATTAGACCAAAATTATAGAGTTTTTCATTGCGAATTACCAATTTTTGTAATTTTTCAGCCAAAAACACAAAATCTGAGAATTCGCGATGAAAAACTCTATAATTCTGGTCAAATTGACTATTTCTAGGTTTCAAATCCTTTTTCCTATCTGTTTTTATCAGAAAAATGAGAAAATCGGGGTCAAAAATTGAGATAATACCCAAAAACTGATTTCGTTGCGAGACCTGCAGAGTGCCACTTTCTGTGACCGCACTAATATTTCTTTTACAATCATCAAAGTTCAGGATACTTCAGAGAATTCTAGATTTAGCTTTTAATGGATGCTCAGAATAAATTTTAAAAAAAGGTTAATTACAATCAGAAAAATCAATACGCGGTTTTCACCAGAAAACCCTAGATTCCCTAAAGATAACACAGATAATGATGGAGGACAAGTACTCGAGGAACTACTAGATAACTGAAAAACTACTACAATACAAAAAGAGACAAAGGGAGGCTAAAGGGACGGGGAGGGACGATGGGGATGGGGAATGGGGAATGATAACTGTCCGCGAACGGCCGGTTCGGAAAAGCGGAGAGGCGCAGACAACACTCTGGTCGTCTAACCCTACCCCGGACGTGGCTCCTCTTGCAAGTGTTCATCATACTGGCACCATGCCAACCGTCCCATTTCTCTCGCGTCTCTTCAGGACCGTAAAAATGGGGTTCTGCGTCTCTAGCCGACCTGCCGCCGCAAGCTTTCTTTGCCACGATTCGCGACGGGGCGCAAAGGGAAGAAACGATCGATAGCTAACTATTGGAAGAAAGGAGACTAGAAGCCAGAGGGGTATAAAAGAACAGTTTGAAAGTGGTAATTGGGAACAGTGGAAGAGAGAAAGAGATGTTGTGCAATTTGAGATTCTCCGTCTTCAATATCTCGACAGCTTCTAATTGAAGGGCTCTTCTAGCAAATGGACTTTTGGAACAAGTCGTTTTCTTCGATTTTTATGCGGTTCAGTCTGATTTTTCATGAAATTTTGATAATTTTCGTCAAAAAATTTAGTCTGGAAAATACAAGATTTTCTAATACAAGGGCGATCAAAAGTTCTTTATGGCTCAATTTTTCAGTTTTCATCCAATTTCAGTTTTTCTAGCAGTTCTTGTCCAAAGTTCTGTTTGTGTTCCTCTCCAAAAAATGACCTCCCTAAACCTACATATTTCTATCAAAACACTGGTATAAAAAGCTAAAAGATTCTGTAATTTGTGATTAGAAGACCCTAAACAATTCACCTTCTTCCACCCCTTTTCCCTCATTTCCCACACTTATTTTTCCCTTTTCTCTTGCACTTTGTTGACATTCCCAGGTCGTTTCAATCTAGGGCCGAAGTTGTCGCTCGAAAACAAAGTTGTTGACGTTTCAACCTGTGCTATGTGCCTGGGACGGACCGGCACAAACAAAAGGTACTTGTCAATTGATTTTTTTTTATTATGAACAAAAAATTCAAAAAAAACACGTACAATGGTGTTGAAATAGAGGTAAAGAGCAGATCACAGAGGCTTGGATAGAGATGATAAGCATTTGGAGTTAAATTGAGAATCAAAAAATTTTATTAGGCGTTGGCGGCTTGTAGTATCTTTCTCATTTGCCTGGTAGAGCTCCATGTCCTGGCATCATTCCGTATTCGTAGCCCTGAAAAAATTCCTGTTATAAGTTTCTCGAGATTTTGGTGAAACTTACGTTAGACAGAGGCATATTCTGGTTTTGAGATGGTGGTGGTAGAATTGGGACGACCGGCATGTTCTGAGATCCTCGCAGCAACACTCGAGCGTGAACGGCGTCGTAGAACAAGTCATGATAGGTGTTTACCGGAACGTAGTTTGCGGTGATGACTTGGCGATGGACGGGCATTTCACATAGACGTTTCCTTGACTCGATCTTTTGTCCACAAACACTGCTCGATAACGTCCTCGCGGATTTCATCAACGGATCGAACATGTTGGAGAGAAGGAAGCACTGCGTGGCGATCGAAGGAATTTTGAACAGATAGTCTTCTTGAGCTATTTCAGAATACAAAGAAAGACGGACGAACTTCAGAAATATCAAAACCAGACATCCACCTGGAGTCTCTGGGAAAAAAGGGGACACTCAGATAAATCTAAAAGACGCGACCTTCACCAGAAGGCCCTGGATCCCTAGAGCAAACTGGGCTAACTAGATAACTACTAAAGAAATTAACTACATTACAAAAGAAGAAGGACGACTAAAGGAAGAGGGAATGAGGACAGCAATTGAACTGCGAACGGTGGGTTATGAAGAGAAGGCGGAGCTTGCAAAGAGAGATAGAAGCGTAGACGCAGACTCTTCTTTTTTGCACTTATGCTTCCTCTCTCTCATGCACTTTGTTGGCATTTCACAGGTCGTTAGTACCTGGGGTCGCGAGGGCCGGGGGCGCAAAGTGCATGGGACTGACAGGGACAGACAGGGACGGACAAAAGGGCATTTGGAGAAGGTCTTTCTTTTTATTTTCCTGTTAGAGAGGAGGGAAGGGTTTGTTGAACTTAGGGAAGGATGTTCTGGAAGTGGAATTCTGAAATCTCTTTTTTCTCTCTCTCTCTTTCTCTCTGTCTCTCTTTCTCAAAAAAACAGAAAAACAGGTTTTCGAATTTTATCAAATTTTTATTCAAACTATCAAACAATATTTATTCAACCATCAGTGATCTTCCGGTTCTTAGCCTCCAATACTTCGTTGAACTCTTCGATCTCTGAAAAATTATCAAATTGTTTTCAAACCTAAAAAATTGACGTGCATACCTTTGCCTAACTCCACTTGTCTTAGTAATAGCAAGCGCTTGGGATCCGGCTTCTACAATCTTTCCGTCCAGCTCATTCATCTTATTGGTGAGCATCTCTTCTCAGCGGTGTAGGAGAATTTGGAGTTTTCGAACATCTACAGCATTACAATGATAACTTTTCCAAGTTTTCCAAAACCCACTTTTCGAAATCTGCTCTCTCTGGAATCCTTCTCTCGAGCGATTTGGTCTCTCAAGATACGATTCTCGTTCTCTGCCACATTGAGATCTTGTTGAAGCCGATTGTTTGCATCATTGACTGAATTGAGCTGATAAAGTTCTAAAAAGGAAAGTTATTCTATAGTTATTGTTTCTAATTCTAATTACCGAATGCCTCTTGCTTTCTATCTCTCTTGAGTACCTCGATTCTTCGATTCTCAAACACCTTGGCGTGGTTTCTTCTGATGCCGACGAGGTGTTGCGTGAAGATTCTGTAGACCCGTTCGCGGCGTCGTTGCAAAACTGAAAAAAAATCCATATCAACTTTTTTGCAAAAAACTCCAAAACATACTTTTCCGTCATCTCGTACCAATCCCTTGTTGAACTCTGTCCAGGCTGCCATTGCTACATCTGATCCGAGCAAAAGTGTTCGATGTCATTGATCAGTTTCTGAAAACAAGAACTAGATGGTTGTTAGATCCGAGTTCAACTTACTAAGATCAAATGGACTTCCATCGTTTTTTCCTCACATAGTGATTACAGAATATCAGAAGTACAACAAAAAAGGGGGGGGGACATCAAAAACATCAAGAAACGATTTCCTCTGGAAAC
>LR538256.1:510193-525786 GCA_900883565.2 Caenorhabditis panamensis
GGATAGGATATTGTGAGTGCACCGAGGACTGTGGGATGTGACCAGTGGGCGGAGTATGCACACGAGAGCAAGGAAGGTCAAGAGACGCAGAGAACCTCTTGCCGGCTACCTGTAACCCCTGGTGCAACTCTCCTTACCAGTTGGGCCTCAACGATGCATATTACTAGAGAACAATAATTATAGACACAATATCCTCAGGAGGTCCCAATATCCCAAAAAAGGAGGAGATGACTAGAAAAACAGAGCTACATTAGAAAAATGGGGAGGGGGACTAAAATGAGGGGACAGGGAGGATGGAGAATGATTTTGGATTGGGGGTTATTAGGAGGACTCTAAACAGATAACTGAAAAGGAAAAACTACATTATGAAAGAGGACGGGGAGGCTCGCGGGTCGGTGGTAAGGGATAGGAATGATGACAACGCAAACGGGCCGTGCAGATGGAAGAGATCCGGAGACGCAGAGGCAAGCACTGGTGGTCACAGGTTGCCATGCCAGTAGACCTCGTGGATGCACACTCTCTCGTTTCTCTCGCGTCTCTTCAGAACTGTACAGATCTATTCTGCGTGTCTGGCCGATCCGGGCGGGCTGCCATCGCGACCGACCAGCCACATCACCTAAGCAAAAAACGGCGAAGAGCGCGCTCTGCGTGCTGCCATCCGATTTGCGTGGTTGGGGAAAGGAGAAATCGATGATCATAAGAAGGCAGCAAAACTGAAGAATCGGGGGAAATTTTAAATTGCTGAAAACTTCTGAAATCCTGAGAGTCAAAAACACCGGTTTTTTGGATGATTGAATAAGCATACAATGTTCCAGAAAAGTTTCGAAGGTACAAAATCTAGGTCACAAGTCCATTTTTCAGAAATCTCGACAGCCAGGTATCATAATCTTTCTCTCTTTTTCTCGAAAGTCTCCCTCCTTTATTTTACCCATTCTCCTCTTTCCCATGCACTTTTTGACATTTTTCAGGTCATTTCTATCTAGGGCCGGGAAGGGCAAAAGGTCTTTCTCTCTCCCTCTCTCGTTCTCTCTAGCTTTCACAAACAACAAGAAAGAACTTGAATTTTATCAGATTTATTTACACTTAAAAAATTTGACATAAATTACACTAATTGCATAATTTATCGTCAGCTGATCGCATTGTTCTTCTGCTTTTCCAGATCTGAAAGTGTATTTATAGCGGAAAAACACATTGATTTCATACCTTTTGATGTGGAGCTTCCTGAGCTGGTTGACCATCTTCTTCAACTCCTCTCCTTGATGAATTCGCTAGCATTGACTGAAAGATGGATTGAACATGAAAGAGCCAAGCTAAGTTCAAAACTCACTATCGACAGGGATACCAGTCACAATCTGTAGGCTTCACGGACTCGACGAATGAGATCGATGCGGTCTGAAAAGTTTCATATGAGCACCTTATCGTTAGAAAAAGACTCACTTGATGGCATTATTTGGTTTGGAGGGAGTTTTCGCATGCAGCTTCATAGACTTTGAACTCCATCTGAAAATCGGAGGGCTCATAAGTTGAAAAGCGAGAGGAAATCTAACTAACTTTTTTCCAACTTGGTTACTGCTCTCTCCACATAGCCAAGATGCGTCTGATGACCATATTTGTCATTTGCCGTGTTCTTCTCCTTCTCTGCAAAGTGGGAATTCAAGTCAATATCTACTATTTTTAAAAAAACCTACCATTCTAACATTTCTGACTCTCTCAACTAGCGCAATTACTAACTGAACTTCTTCGTGTCTGCAAACATCTAAAAAAAGGGACTATGTAATTGTTAGCTCTAATCCAACTTACCAAGATCTAATCGAATTCCGACGTCTTTTCTTTACATTGTAATAACATAGTAAAATAAATATAACAAATACAACAATTGGAACTTCAGGAACATCAAGACACGGCTCTCACCAGAGATCCCTAGATTCCTAATGGGGATTATTATATTTAAAAACAATGAAACACTAAGAAAATCAAGGCACGACTTCCTCAGGAGGTCCTAGTATACTAAAAAGGGAGGGGATGACTAGAAAAACAGAGCTACATTGGGATAATGGATGGGGGAACTAAACTAAGGAAACGGTAGGATGAGAAGGATAGTGTAGTGGGGTTATTAGGGAGACTGTAAAACATATAACCAAGAGGGGAAAGAGGAAAAGGAAAACTACATTATGAAACAGGACAGGGAGGCTGGCAGGTCGGGGGTTGGGGATAGGAATGATGGCAGCCCGGAAAACAGCAGGCCGTGAACAGTGGGCGTGTCTAGTCGAACTCTGCGTGTATGCCCACACTACAGTTCCCTTGCGGCCCTCCAAGATGCACCTTCTTTTGTTTCTCTCGCGTCTCTTCAGAATCGTACAGATCTGCTCTGCGCGTGTGGGCGATCCGAGCGGGCTGCCATCGCGACCGACCAGCACATCACCTAAGCAAAAAACGGCGGAGAGCGCGCTCCGCGTGCTGCCTTCCCTCGCTGTGTCCCGAAAGTGGAAAAAAATCAATGGTTATATGAAAGAGACCAGCCTAAAGGATAGTGGGACTGAAGGAAACCGTTTGACAACGAGGGTTGAAGAACTATGGAAGGAAGGGAAGAGATGATAAAAGCAAGAACAAACGAAATCGTATCAAGGAGATGTTTATTGAATAAAAATGGTAATATTAAAAATGGGAAAATTTATGAATTATTATAGAATGGTCAGAAATAATAATTTGTTAGCACAGCTCTTTTCTTCAATTGCGTCTTCTCTTTGTCGAAAGATCGCTCTTTTCCCAGACGACAAATTTCACATCGACCATTCGACGAGATTCGCTGTTTTGCTTGATTATCAGAGTCGCCATTGTTCCATCGGGTCTAGTGTAATCGACACCATCTTGGCAATCAATCTCTCTGTTATCATACCTGTAAAATGAACATAAAAAACGGCCAGTAACAAAAAACCTCACGTTCTGAAGACAGCTGGTCTTCTGGTAGTCTCTTCAGCCTCTTTCACAACAATGTTGCGTTTGTAGACCATTCCAAGTTCCAGAGATTTCAGTTTTCCATAATGTCCATTCCTCCAGTTCTCCACAAAATCATCGATGTCAACGCCATTGATGAAATGTACTGGGAACACATTCAGGTGGCGTACATCAATCTCCAAAAGATGTTGTCTGGTGAGGAACATAATTTTCGATACTACAAAAGTGTCCACAACGATTTTCTGTGGTGGTGGCCAGACGTAGAAGGCGGACTGTTGCACTTTAAATTCCACAACAGATTCCTGGCCAATTGACGAGAAAACCTCTTGGAAGTAATCGGCAATGTAACAGTCCTCCACGATCAACTTTTTGCAGTAGGAAAGAGGAAGAAGAGAAACAGCGTTGTTGCATCTGCGCTTCAATTTCTTCAATGTAATGTTGAAGACAGTGTTTGGCATGATTCTCCGAAAGTAGCCAAGCATTTTCTGAGCCAAGAGCATGTGGCATTCTGCGAACAACTGTGTAGGTGTGTTGTTTGAGCAATTTTTCCTGTGAAAAAAACCAATTAGCAGAGGGAAATTTAAAACAAAAATTTACAAAGCAATGACTTTACACCCGTGGAAAGACAAGGAAAAGGAAGGGACATCCGTGGTTTTCATCTCCGAAGGATCCAGAAGTACCCAGCTACTCGGCGACGGAGTCTTGCACTCGATGATGGTACTGGTTTTTTCCACAATCACGTTTAGAGTGTGAGTTGGGTATCTAACCATTTCGAGCATTTTTCTAACTTTTTTGGTGGGGAGCATAAGGTTTAACCTGAAAAAATTGAAAATTAAGACCATTGAGAACACAAAAAAACACTTACAAATCGGTAAGGGGAAGATTCCTGAAGATTTCGTCTCTTGGAACTCTAGGCAGGTCGAGAAATGGGAAAGAGGACATATTGACAAAACACGAGAAAGGAATACTGGAGGAGACAATGACCGAGATAGTCTGAGGAATGAGAGATTCCTGGGGTATTGCCACTCTCGACAACCGTCCTTCCCTGCGAAGATGTGTAGCTAAGGAGAATTTGCGTCATGAGGTGTACAAAATGTGACAGTTATTGGCTGTCAAGATAGTGGCAATTAGAAGTGCAGATGACGACATAAACAGAAACAAAAATGTCAGCATTATGATTTTGATTCACTTAAAGATAAGCATCTTGAAGAGAAGTGTTATCAGTGATTCCAGTTATCCACAAAACCTAAATCAGATCTCTTGGCTCCATCTTTTCATGGTCTTTATCTTGTATCCAAACTGTTATGTTCAAAAAATCACGTCCCCAGTTCTGTTTACCGTTCCCTATGTACTATGACAACGTTTCCCATGTTGTTTTTCACTGGTGCCAGTCCGAAAAAGTATCGTCAACATTCAATCGGTGCCTTGAACCTGGCGGCACACACTAGGACGAGTGGAATGTTTTGCAGCAGAGTCTATCTCTCAACTGTCAACAGTTTAGTTACTGGTTGGAATGTAAGGAACTGTTTGTTTAAAAAATGGGAGTCTGGAGAGCCATTTGCGTAAACAAGGAGAAAAAACGGTTCACCATGACGATCCCAATCAAGATTCTCAGATATCCTATCAAATTCAGAACATTTGAATTCAAATCAGCACGCCAGATGGCACATGGCATCGGAAAAACTTCAAACGTCTCAATCCGAGTATGTTTGGGTTCTTGATGTCGTAATCCGCCAGACGCCATCTGTTCAAGGTCACTGGTGTCAAGTTACCGTTTTTTGAAACTCGGAATGTTTCGAGAGTATCAAAACAAAACAGTCTGCCCTCTCAATCTCTCCTTCCCCATCTCTCACTCTCTCACAGAACACATTGAACAATGATTGGGGTGTTATACATATTTATTGATAGTAAAAACAAAATTTAAAAAACTACGTTTTCTTCAGATCCTTCATCAGCTTCAATATTGTGGCGGCTCGACTCTGTAAATATTGCTCAGTTAAGATAAGCTGAAGATAGCTAAAAAAACTCTTCTAAAATCTATTCTAGCTGAAAAAAACACTAGCTAAAGGAAGCTAATTGTAAGATAACAAATCTAGATTTTCATCAGCAAGTTCCCGCTCATCCCCATATCATTCAAAAAAATAGGCTTACCTTATATTTTTATGGCTCTCTCTTGCTCTCATTCGACCATCCTCTGTGCCAGTATTGCGAGTTGGCTTTCATTGTGAGAGTACATTTCTGTAAACTGTTCTCAGTAAAAGTAAACAGGGAATAGCTAAAAATATCATATTAAAGTCTAGAGCCTCATCTACCCAAATTCGTTTCTTTAAAATAGCAAGTATGACTTACCAAAGACTCCGATGGTTCGATTCTTCTTTTCTCCAACAATCCTACGACGCGATGAGTCTCATCATTTGTTATGGTCGCAATACATTTCTGTTAAAAATTATTGGTAAAAATGCGCACGGAAACCATTCGGAATACAATTCTCGGAATCTCTCTTTTTCTCTCTCTCTCTCTCCCCCTTATCTTTCAAAAAAGCAAGTCTTACCGAGAATCTCAATGGTATCATCCTTCTTCTTTCTTTCATCAGGGTATCGTGTTCCTATTCTGTAAAAACATGCATATAAAACTCAATTTGACATTAAGATTCACTTACGGTTCATACTATCACATAAACTTTTGGGTGGGCATCACAGGGTTCAAAATCACAGGTAGGAATATCACGGGGCAAGAAATGGCTAATAAATGGGATGGGAATGGGGGTAAAATGACTAGATTAACAAACAATTGCGTGGCTGCTTCTTAATTACTATCATACTAACAATACAAAAAAGTCATGCAGAATATAGGGGGACTAGTGAAATGACAAAAAACAATAAAAAGTAAGGGGCAAAATACATTTTTCATACGATCTCAGTGCTTCCTTCAACTACAAATATTACTGTGGACACTTGAAAGAGATTGCGTTATTTTTTCATTTTTGCATGAGTTTGCGCAATTGCTGTGTAAAATCTGACTGAAAAGAGAATTTGGAATCTAGAAACAGTCAATTAGACCAAAATTATAGAGTTTTTCATTGCGATTTACTCATTTTTGTGATTTTCCAGCCAAAAACACAAAATCTGAAAATTCGTTATGAAAAAACTCAATAATTCTGGTCAAATTGACTATTTCTAGGCTTCAAATCCTTTTTCCGAACCATTTTTTACCCAAAAAATTGGGAAAACCGGCACAAAAACGAGTAAATACCGGGAAACTGATTTCGTTGCCTTTCAGTGATCGCAATAATATTTCTATTACAAATCATATAACATCATAAAAACTTAGTAACATCAAAAAAATCAAGACACAACTTTCATCAGAAAGCTCAAAAAAAAAAAAGAGTCAACTACAGTCAGAAACATCAAAACGCGACTTTCACCGGAAAGCCCTAGATTCCCTAAAGATTACAGAAAGAAAGTTGAAGGATAAGCACTTGGGTAACTAACTACTAGATAACTACAAAAACTACTACATTACAAAAAGGGACAAGGGGGACTAAAGGGTCGGGGAGGGACGGGAAGGGACTATGGGGACGAGTAAGGGGGAAGGAACGCCGAATGACCCGCAAACAGCCCGACTTTGAAAATGGGCGGAGTTTGGAAAGTGTGGTAGAGGGGTGGAGACGCAGAAAAACTCTCGTCGTCTGTCTCTGACCCTGCCCGCAGCTCTTCTCCGCTAGTGAGGCCTTGCGGGTGCACTTTTCATCATACTGGCACTCTGCCAACTCGCTTGTTGTCTCCCGTCTCTTCAGGATCGTACGAAAGAGGCTCTGCGTCTCTCGCTGATCTGGACAGGCCTTCCTTACGACGACGATCATGAACGATGCGCAAAAGAGACGAGGTGCGCGTTTCTCGTGCTGGCGCTTCCTTTGCGTTGAATCGCAAAAAATGGAGATAGTAATGATGATGAAAAGGGAGAGGAACAGTTGTAAAAAAACGCCTCAAGCGAAATGGGAAACAACCGAGGTGTTAAGACATTTTCTCAGACATTGAAACTAATCATGATGAAAAGAGACAAGAACCATTGTAAAAATGCAAATCTCAAACAAAGTGAAACACAATCCAGCTAACTAGGCATTTGTATGAAAAAAGGCGTAGAAAAAATAGAAGAATCCAGACAAAAAAGTCACATTCGAATCAGCAGATACAATTCTCATAGTTTCCAACCAAATAATAACTCGAATCAAAAAATCTATGCTATCCGTTAGCCTCATAGACATGTTTCTCTTCTCCATCATGTTATTTCCATCATCCTGCTCAAAGAAATGATACCTTGTTTTCCTTTCCATCAATAAATTATAGTATGTAGCTATGGTTATCGCATCCGACAGGAAAACGTTTGTTTTTTGCTGTCCAACGTTCAAATTCAAGGAAAAAATGATCTGCATGCCGCGCGCCCCTTTTTTTTCGCCAATGGCGCCAAATCACCTCGCGTCCCCTCGCTCTCGTCATCGCTGCGCGATTTGTCATCATTTCTTCTCGAACAGTTCTCAGTGTTCATTTCGCCCTTTATTTCCATTTTCGGCTGTTTTTCTTGTGAAAATATCTTTTATTTAACAATGTTTTTTCGTTCTAGGTTGACAGTTTCGTTCTTGTTCCTTATTACCGTTTTTCTGCTCTTTTCTCGCCCGAAATCTCATGTTTTTCTCATGTTTCTCTTCTCTACAGACCATTTTTTTAGGCTCACCAACCATGCCGTTGTCCCGCCCTTCGCGTCCAGCCCGTCTGCCTTCTCCGCCAAGAATTTTTACTTTTACTTTCACCAACGGTAAGTTCTTTTCTGAAAACAGAGGCGTCCCAGATACGAAATTCGTCAAAAACATTTTGAAAAAAGAAACTGTTTTTTGTTCGCGATGTTCTCTCGCTTTTGAAACCGCGTTTTTTTTCCAAAAACTATCACAATATTTATCAAAAATTCATTTTCCAGCCTCCCCAACGATGCGTCATGTTCAACCGTTCGACTACGAGCTGCTGTCGCCTCTTCCGCCGGTTCCCATCTTGGGTCTCCCTGGTTAGTTCCTTTTTCAATCTAATCATAGATATTTCTAAGCGCAATTAGAGAAAAATTTAGACTAGCTTTAGTTGATTCCAAACTCTGCAAAATTATGAAAAAACTGAGTTTTTATCAATTGAATCAAGCGTAAAGCGAAATTACCTTTTGAAAAGTGACAACAAATTGTGAGAAACTTATGTGGAAATTAGGATTTTTGTGTCTACCGTGTTCCTTCTATTACATTAAGAAGGACCCTCCTATTTTTCAAGCCACCTCTCAATCGGCTTTAGAGGCACTCTTGTATTTTTCAAAACTGAATTTTTCTGCTGAAAATCACCGAAATTTTATGAAAAATTGAGCTAAATTGCACGAAAATAGAAAAAAATATGCTTGTTCAGAGGCCCTCCTATCGAAAAGGCTTTTCTACTAGGAAATGAATCCGTTTCGATCAACGTTTCGCAGATTTTGCAAATGACAAAAACTAAAAGATTTGTTCCTAACTTCCTAGAGTGTTTTCAAAAGTTTGCGCTTGTTTTCTCTTCAGTTTTTTTGCTTTTTTTCAAGTAGAATGATGGTAGAGATGTGTGAATTCATCTGTTTTGGAAGGCGTTTGTTATAAGTTCTGTTTACCTTCAAAAACAGAAATTGCAGTTTATTAAAACAATCATTCTTTTCAGGCACTTTGGGTGCTGGCAGAGCTGGATCGCCAAGTGTCGTGCCACCCATCGTCCAGGCTCCATCGACAACGACACCGACTTCTCCGATGGTCACCCGTTCCTCGGCTGTGCCTCGTGCTCCGCCGCCGTCGCCAGCGAGTGCACCCTCGCCGGATTCCGTCCGCCCGTCCGTCGCCGAGCCCTCTTTCTGGTCGACGCCTCCCCAAACGTACCCTTGGGTGCGGCGTTCTTGATTCTCTCCCCTTTTCCATCTCCCCTATTTTCACTTCTTTCCCCCAATTCCCACTTTCTCCCCGGTTTTCTTTTCTTTATGAATTTTCCCCCAAACTACTTTCTTCCTTTCCACCCTTTTCCATTCTTTTTTCACATTTTTGAAACAAGTTAATAAATATTTCACCTCTATTCTTTTTTTCAAAAACAACTTGAAAACACTCTCAACATTACCAATTTCCTTCTCATTGCCGAATCAAAGGATGTACAGAAAAGACAACTTCAAACCCGTCTTTGAATGATCGTTTGTTGTGCATGTCTTGTCTTTCGAAAATTGCTTCAATTTCAAATCACTCTAAAGACAGGAATCGTCAGTGATTTACAAAATGGACTAGCACAATGTTTTCGATTTGGTTTCTTTTGTTTCTACCTAGACTTTCTGTTGTTTGAGAATCACTCCCAATTTCAGTTGAAAAAGGTTCTTCAAATAACACTAATCTAACGATAAACTGGGGTTTTCAATTTGAAAAACGTTTGATGTTCACTGTCCTTTTTTTAACAAATTTTCTCCGGAACTTCTTCACGCATTCCTTCGTTTTCTGTTACATTCTTATCAGCACTCTCACACATACCAATTCTTGACTTCTCATCTGTGCAGTGCTCTCTAAAACACCTTCAAGTACAATTTAGTTACCGGTACAAAGTCCAGGTCGTAATTTCCTCACGTGTTCCTAACATGCAGCAACTATAGTTTCTGATCTTCTTCATATTTCAACTGATAAACTTATGAATTCCTTATTTTATTGACATTTTTCCTTATCTCCGTTGTGGAGCAAACAGTACAAAAGTTCATCTCCGCTTTGCTTTTTCGGAATTCTTTCTTTTTTCCCTTCTTTGGCACAGAAATGTTGAAGCTCCTAACACTTTTTTGTGCTGTTTTTGCTGTCAATGCAGCAGTTATTGCACCGTCTAGTAAGTCTTATGATCCAGATTCTTCTTCAAAAGCTTTTTTCTCAGATCTCGCCACCTACACCGATGCATTTGCTCGAAATGACATGCTCGTTTTGGCCTCTGCCGCTTACTCCACCAATCCTCAAAAATGTCTGACAAAGCGGTTCCAAACTGCAACTCTCAAGCGTCAAATCAACGTTCCGCACTGTGCAGCTCTGAAAGACGATGTGTGCTCTGGATACACTGCTGTTCTGCATGCTGACAAGGCAATTGTGATCAGTTTCCGTGGAACACAGGGCTTTTTGCAATTGATTTCTGAGGCGAATAAGAGCATTTTCGAGTCTCAGATGTCTTGGGTTGCGGGAGGAAAGGTTTCGAAGTACTTTGGGGATGCTTTCACTAAAGTTTGGAATGCTGGGATGAAGGATGACTTTTCTGCGTTGTTGGCACAGAATCCTGGGTATGATATTTGGGTGAGTTGGAGTAAAAAGCTGGTACAGTTTTTTTTTCACACACAGTTTGGTTTCAGGTGGTCGGACACTCTCTCGGAGGATCCTTGGCATCTCTCGCTGCTTCTTACATCATTGCCACCAAACAAGTCGCAGGAACCCGTGTCAAACTCATTACTTACGGAGAACCCCGCACTGGAAACACTGATTACGCCCATGCACATGATGGCCAGCTAGCCTACTCCTTCCGTGTCACCCATAACCGTGATGTGGTGCCTCATATCCCAAATGAGAACGTTCTTGGCTATTATCACAACAAGTTTGAAGTTTTCTACCGCCAAAATATGAACGCTGGGGCCAAGTTTACTGTGTGCAGTGCCGATGAGGATAAGAACTGCTCTGATGGCTTGGATATTACTGTTTCTATTCCGGATCATCTTCATTATTTCGATAGAGACATTAGTGATTGGGGAGACAAGGGATGTGCGTAAATATGTCAAGATTGGATTGAAATAAAGCAGATTATGATGAGATTACATGAGCTTCTACACTATTAGGAGCATAATCAAATAAACGCTTTCGAAGCCAGGGAATTGGGACAAACTTTTGCACCTCGGGGTTTACAGACAAATAGATGATAGAGTTTGATGAACTGTTGAGAGTTACTAGTAATGGGACCATCACAAACCATTCGACTTGTCCAGGAACCACATGTGGGAGGATTTCAAATGAGATCCATGTGAAGATGTAGAAGATGGAAATTGAGACGAATTGTATCAGATATCTAAAAGTTGAGGAGTTTAGAGCATATGAAACTGGTTTTCTAGCTACCTAACATCTTGCTTATTTCTATCTTGGCTTGTATTTGTTGCTACCCTTGCTCCAGCAATTCTAATAGTGATGAACACTATTATGTAGCAAATTGAAGATGCAAAATTGCTGAATAAGTTGTACCACATTAACACTAGGTTTGAGTAGTTATAGGGGCTGTCTTCAGCCCCTAAAGCTTCAGAAGTCAAAAACCGGAATGACAACACCTGATGATCAATTACAAGTCTAGAAAGCAAAATACCTATCAAAATAGCTTGAGCTGACTTACACACAACAAGAAAACACCTTCTGATCCAAAAACGCTGTTACAGCCGAGCAAACAACCACGATGAAAAAAATGAGCATGGTGAAGCGGTAAGTGAATACGTCGTATTTTTGAAAAGTGATAATGACCAATCGGTTTGCAGCCATTACCACTTGAATCAAACATTCTATGTACCAGGCACAAAACCAACATCCACCGATGAAGACACTCAACTGACTGTCTATTTCACCGGTTAGGACATATTCCTGTAATTTTGAAATCAATCCTTTGTCAGTTTTGGCTGATTCCTTACATTTGCCATAATGGAAAACGACAAATAGAAAGCAATCATCGCGAGTAAGCACAAGTCATTGATAATGTTTACTAGGGCTATTATGTAAACGCTGGATTTCTTGGAAGAGAATGCGAGTCGGTAGACCGGCTTGAAGATGAGCAAGTTTAGGAAGATGGCGGATGTAGAGAGAATGAAGGTGAGGGCTCCGAGATACCATTTTAGAGTCATTTTTGAAGCTTATTCGGTTTAGCTAAAGCTCTTTTTGTAGTCGACGTAAACTGTCCTTGTTATTGAAAACTTTGTCGTCAAGATCTGTAGTTCTGAAAGATTTTGATAGGAGATATGTCTCAAGTGAGCTAGAAGTTTGCGGATTTTTGGTGTTCTTTGAGTACTTGTAACAAAACACGAGCTGTGGTCTTGTACGTATTGAAAAATAAAAGCTGAAAGAGAATTTCTGAGTCTATCAGAGATCTTCATTATGATCATACACCTACAAGTGTCATATGGTTACGCATACATTCATTTCCTGTGCTGATGCATGCAAGTGAGGAAACACGGAAACAAGAAAAGTATGCACAGGAAGTCCACATCGTGTGTTGTCTAGACTTATACGATAACAGGAATTAGGAATTTGTATGTTTTCTGATGTATTACAATAGATGCTACATACTACAAACGATATACATCAAACAGTCAGTTCCATGCATCAATTATTAGGGACTACAGCTGCAATACTATCCAAAGTCGATTTGCAGAGCTTTTTCCGAAGCCATGGAATCGGAACAGTCTTCTGTATCTCTCGATTTACTGATAAATAGATGACAGAGTTTGAGGAACTGTTCAAGGTGATCAATATCGGGACCAAGACGAACCATTCCACTTGTCCACTTGGAACAACATAAGGAAGGATCTCAAATGAGATCCAAGTAAAGATGTAGAAGATGGAGATGAACACGAATTGGACTAGGTACCTGAAAACAATTAGCTCTAATCAAGAATGATATGGCTTAGTACTTGACGTCTTGCTTGTTTTTGTCTTGGCTTACATGTCCTGCAACACTAGCTTCTGCGTGTCGGATTGTTATGAAGACGATCATGTAGCTGATGGAAGGGGTGAAAGTGCAGACGATATTGTAGCTCATGAGTAAGAAGTTGGAGTAGTTATAGACTCCTTCTTTGTGAATGAAACTGAAGGAGAGGTAGCGGTGATCGATGATGAAACTGAAAACAAAGCTTTGGAGCGTTCTTTCCAGTAAATTCTACTTACACACAACACGGCATCATTGTCTGATCAATGAACGACGAGATAGTTGCCAAAACCACCACAAGCAGATAAACTAGCATAGTAAAACGGTACGTGAACACGTTATACTTCCGAAAAGTGATAATGACCAATCGGTTTGTAGCCATGACAACTTGAGTCATGCATTCTATGTGCCAGATACAAAACCAGATCCCTGTCACAAAGACACTTGTGAAACTATCAGGTGCTCCGCCAAGGAACTTCTAAAAACAAGAGAGTTTGGGGTTTTTAGACGGATTTTCCAACATCTGTCATTATAGATGGGACCAGGAACATTGCGAGCATTGTCAGGAGCCAGAGATCAGTGATTATGTTAAAAAACGCAATGATATAAACGCTAGATTTCTTCGATGAAAAAGCCAACCGATAAACTGGCATAAAAATGAGCAGGTTTAGAAAAATAGCTACAGAGCAACAAAGGAACAGAAATGCTCCAAGCCACCACTTCACACTCATTTTTACAAAAAAACAATAAAGTTTTATTCCGTTTTATACCTCCACGGAATGTTTTGATTGGAGTCTGTGTCTATGTCTATCCGTCACTTGGAATCGTACCAAATCGTATATTCGTATTTTGACATGTTTTTCCGTCAATGAAAAGTCTCAGCGGAGTTTATTAGTGAACTTGGGACAATTGCGCGTAATGTTTTGATGTCTAAGGTCTGGATACATCAAGATCAGGCGATGGGTTCTTTGACTATAACTTTCTTTTTAGAGATTCATTCAGTTTTCATTCTCTTTCTGTTTCCAACTATCAGAAAACTAAGAACAATGGAATTATCACGCATTATATAGCGATAGCGATAACATTCGAACTTGGCGCAGATTTAGACAGACGCTTTCGAAGCCAGGTAATCGGAACAGTCCTCTGCACCTCCCGATTCACCGACAAGTAGATCACAGAATTGGATGAACTATTGAAGCAAACCAGAATAGGGACTACAATGTACCACTCAGCATTCCCACTGGGTACAATAAGAGGACACAACTCAAAGAATATCCATGTGAAGATGTAGAAGATGGAGATGAAAACGAACTGGACTAAGTACCTGAAACCAACAAAAAACTGAGAAAAACTTTTGTTGCTCTGAACCTAATGTCCTGTTTCTTCTTATCTTGACTGATACTGCTTGCAACTTTTGCTCCAGCCATCCGGATTTGGATGAACACAATGGAATAACAGATTGTAGGGGCAAAAGTGGCAAACAAGTTGTAACACATTAGGACAAAGTTTGAGTAGTTATACTCGTTATCTGGGTTGATGAAACTAAAGGAGAGGAATCTGTGGTCCATTATAAACCTGGAACAGAAACTCGGAAAGATGTTTTTCGATCGGGAAACTCACCGACAACATGGGAACACAGTCTGATCAAAGATTACTGTTGTAACTGCGCACATGAACACTAGAAAGTACGCAAACATTGTAAACCGATAAGTGAACACAGTGTATTTTCGAAGAGTGATTATGACCAATCGGTTAGTAGCCATTACCACTTGAGTTAAGCATTCCATATGCCAAGCAGTGAACCAGATACCACCTATGATGACACTAGAGACGCTATCCGCTTCAGAACCGTTTATGAAGCTCTAAAACTTTTTTGCTCTTGACTTTGTTATCAAAGAAAACTGCTTACATCTAGCATTATGGATGGGGAAAGGTACAGAAGAAGCATGAGTAAGAACCATATGTCAGTGATAATGTTAAAGAAGGCAATGATATAAACACTGGACTTTTTCGATGAGAAAGCGAGCCGAAAAACTGGCATAAAGATGAGAACGTTCAGAAGTATAGCAACGTTGGAGAAGAAGAGCAGAACAATTCCAAGCCACCATTTCAAAGTCATTTTTTTAGAAAAGTTCAGGAACGGAACTGGTTTAGAAAATCGTATAGTAAAACACCAAATTTATACTGTTTGTTCCTTGTTTTATGCTCAATGAAAAACATCTCCAGGGAACTTTTTCGTTCCCAAGGCGGTTGGACGTAGACTGTTTTCTGTTTTTCATGGGTTTCTAGAAGTTTCATTCTCAAACAATCTAGAACGTTCGGATGATTGTTTTCAAGGAATCGGACATTGTCTGGATAACAAAAACTTGTGTTTGTGTTATGTGTTCTCATGAAGCGTGGGCGTTTTGTCTACAAGTAGTAAAAAGTACACAAAACACTTGCTTGTGCTCTATATTGAATTTCCATTAAACAAAAAACCAGTTCGAAAAGTGTGGGGCACATGTCAGCCCTCGGAAATTACCCGATTCCAAACTAATTGAGCAGCTAGACAAAATTCCACCCAACAAAACAGTGTGTACTACAAGTCCAGCATGAAACCCACCGCTCAACAGGACAAAACGAGAAGAACCCCGGGACTACCAGCCTAATCATGCACATCCCCTTTTGAAACTAATCTAATGAATTTGCTGATCAGCGTGATCAAGTCCACTCAAGATAAAATTGTACACGACAAGTCCAGCTTGAAGCCCACAGAAAAACAGGAGAAAATCAAGATAAACTTAGTTGTAACTTACCTTGCAACTTTTTCAATATTTCAATTGGTTTTACCAGATCTGAAGATTTCCCCACAAGAAAATCAAAGAAAAGAACTTCGTTATGAAACGGTTCTCAAACTGGTTGCTCTTGTCTACGAGT
>LR538258.1:0-10725 GCA_900883565.2 Caenorhabditis panamensis
TGGATCTTGGCCAACAGTGGTTCGGCTTCCTCGGGAGAGATGGAATCAGTGAGCTCAGCAGTGAAAGTGTCAAGTTCAGCTGGTGAAAGTTGTTCAACTGGTAGTTTCGTCAACTCCTCAGTTCTAGCCACCAGCTTCTCCTTCGCCTCTTCCTTCTGATCTTGAACGGCATCCTCATGTGCAACAGTGATCTCATTGATCTTGTTACGAATCTTATCGACAAAACAAAGAGGAATAGTGTCGATGTTATTCAAGAACGGAGCAAGCCTGTCTTCAGTGAGACTGAGTGGTGGTTCCTCAGCCAACTTCTCCAACTGCTGGACAATCTCCTCGGCCTTCTTCTTCTCTTCCTGATGTTTCTGACTCTTGCTTCGAAGATCATCAATCTTCTCCTTGATCTCCTCAGCAACATTCGATGGGAATTGGTCGAGACCATCTGCCAGAACGTTCAGAACTTTCTCATCAAGAGAGTCAACCGGGAGCTTCTCAATTTCCGCGAGTTCCTTAGCAATCTTCTTCCCTTCATCTGCATTGGCTTGCTTCTTCTCTCGCAGGATAGTGAGTGCAACTAGAAGTTGATCCGAAGAGTCACTCGGGATAGTCGGAAGCTTCTCTTCAATCGTATTCAGCATGTTCTCATCGATATCCTTCGGAGCAAGCTTATCAAGTGCAGCGATTTCAGCGACAATGTCGGCTTTGGTGATCTTAATGTCCTCCACCTTCTTGTGAGCACTGTCGGATTGAGCTGCTGGAAGATCCTTCAACTTCTCATCAATCGTAGCCAAGAGTTTGTTAGTGTACTCCTTGGCAGGACGCTTAGCAATTCTCTCAAGATCCAGTTGAACATCACTGATCTTCTTCTCCTCTGCCTTTGCTTTCTTGAGCTTCTCAAGAGTCTCCTTTGCCGATTGCTGGTATTCCGAAGGGATTTGGAAGATTTGATCTTCAATAGTTTCGATCATTTCCTTCGAAACGGTGTCAATCGGTTGATCTTCGAGCTTCTTGAGATCGTTCATGTAAGCAACAACATGATCGGCAGACTTCTTTTTCTCACGAAGACTATCAATTTCGGACCGAATTCGAGATGCCTCGTCAGCTGGGAGAGTAGTGAGGCCTTCCTCGATAGCGCGGAGCATGTCCAGATCGATTGTGTTTGCTGGCATATCCGAGATAACGTTGAGTTCTTGAAGGATGGCTTCAGCTTGATCGGCATTTTCCTTTTGCTTGCGAAGACTCGCGATCTTCTCACGGAGCTTGCTAGCTTCTTCTTCTGGAACATTGGTCAAGTTGTCTTCGATTCCTTGGAGCATGTTCAGATCGATGGTAGAGGCTGGAAGCTCGGAGACCACGTTGAGTTCTTGAAGAACAGCTTCAGCTTGGTCAGCAGCGTCTTTCTTCTTTCTCAGATCGTCGATTTGGACTTGGATTGTCTTTCTCTGGTCTTCAGGCAATGCTTCCAAACCATCTTCCACTGACTTCAAAAGATCCAGGTCGATTGTGATTGCCGGTAGCTCGGAGAATGCATTAAGATCAGCCAAGATTTGCTCAGCCTGAACCGCCGCTTCCTTTTGCTTGCGGAGACTGTCGATCTTCTCTCGTAGCTTGTTGGCTTCTTCTTCTGGAACACCGGCCAAGTTGTCTTCGATTCCTTGGAGCATGTTCAAATCGATTGTTGAGGCAGGGAGTTCAGAGACTACGTTGAGCTCTTGCAGAACAGCATCAGCCTGGTCAGCTGCCTCCTTCTTCTTTCTAAGATCGTCGATTTGGACTTGGATGACTCGTCTCTGATCTTCGGGCAATGCTTCCAAACCGCCTTCCACTGACTTCAGAAGATCCAGGTCGATTGTGATGGCCGGGAGCTCGGAGAATGCATTGAGATCAGCCAAGATTTGCTCAGCCTGATCTGCTGCTTCCTTTTGCTTGCGGAGACTGTCGATCTTCTCTCGTAGCTTGTTGGCTTCTTCTTCTGGAACACCGGCCAAGTTGTCTTCGATTCCTTGAAGCATGTTCAGATCGATGGTAGAGGATGGAAGCTCGGAGACCACGTTGAGCTCTTGAAGGACTGCTTCAGCTTGGTCAGCAGCGTCCTTCTTCTTTCTAAGATCAGTGATTTGAACTTGGATTGTCTTTCTCTGGTCTTCAGGCAAGGCTTCCAAACCATCTTCCACTGACTTCAAAAGATCGAGGTCAATAGTGATTGCTGGCAGCTCGGAGAATGCATTGAGATCGGCAAATATCTGCTCAGCCTGATCTGCTGCTCCCTTCTTCTGTCGAAGCTTATTGATCTTTGCGCGAACTTCTTCAGCTTGTTTTGGTGGCAGTTGGTTGAGTCCATCTTCCAAAGAATCCAACATTGCCAGATCAATCGTGATTGCAGGAAGATCAGAGATGACCTTGAGTTCTGAGAGCAGCTCATCGGAAGAGCTCTCTGGTACTGGTTCAGGGTTCTTCAACTCATCAATTCTATCCTCGATGGACATGATAACAGCATCGAATTGTTGATGAACACTTTCCAAAGCATCAACGGCTTCCGGTGCATCTGGAGATTGCTCTTTGGTCAACTTCTCAGCATTGGCTTCAATCTGGTCAAGAAGCGGTCTAGCACTTTCGAGTTTCGACTTTGACTCTTCCAATTGGTTGACATCATTGCTATCCACTGCAACTTCTTCACAATCAGAAATAACGTCTTGGAGCTGTTGGACCAGATCTTGACGAGATGGGTCATTGGTTGGAATTTCAATCTGAAAATAGGTCGGGTTAGTTTTCGATTCCATGCTCTTTCTAGCTTACCTCCTTTGCAAGCTTCTTATCAACATGCGCAACAATAGCAGAGTACTGCTCCAAGACTGGTTGCACTTTGTCAATCGCAGCCGGGTTGCTCCAGACGTCCGCTTGAACTGCGTCAACTTGTGGTTGAACGTTGTTCAGGATTTGTCTGGCGTTCAGAAGCTTCTCTTTGTTGCACAAGTCATCTGAGATGTTTGTAGATGCTTGGCGGATAGCATCTTCCACTTCTTCCAATGGTGTTTTGTTTGATTTCTGGAAATTTCATCTGCTGGTATACAGGATCTATGTACAATCAAAGCTTACCTTCGGAGCAACCACAGGTGTCTGATTGTAGTTGAGCTCGTCGATCTGTCGGTTGATATTGTCTCTGGCATTGTCAAGTTGAGTGCTAATGTTGTTCATGATCTCCAGCATCTCAACCTTCTGTGGATCATCAATGGAATCCAAAAGCGCATGGATCTTCTTCATGGTTCTGTCTTGCTTGCTCAGTTTGTCACTGGCAGTCTGAAGAGCATCCACGTCATCAGTTCCTTCACAGGCCAACGTGTTTGCTTGCTCGATAGCGTTTTGAAGTTGTCCAACCAGCTCGGCAACCTTGGGTGTTGGGTCGACGTCAGATCGAACTTCAAACTTATCAATGGCTTGTGGATCTGTCTTCAGTTCAATCTTCTCATCGGAAAGAACCGGTGCAGGTCTGTTGAACTCTTCAGTGTCCCAGTTGTTTCGTTCTGGTTCTTCCACTGGAGCGTTCTGTACGTTTTGCACTTCTTGAACTTGCTGCAGAGGCTGATCTTCCTCTTCAACAGGTGGCAAAACCCCGTCCAAAACTTCTTGGAAGGAGTCCTCAACTGTTGTTCTCATGTTGTTGAGTTTCTCTCCAATCGAGCTTGCAATATCGACAGCTTCAATCTTCTCCTGCTCATTCTCCTCTGGAATTCTCTCAAGAACATCGTAGAGATGATAAAGAGGGACTTCTTGATCGGCAAGCAGGTTGATTACAGACTTTAAAGTGTCCTGATCCATCGGTGCATCATCGTACATCGAGGAGGCTGTGTCGATGACTCGATGGATTTCTGCAGCCAATCGTTTCACCTCATCCAAATCGTTTCTGTTCTCAGTGCCCACTGGCGATAAAAGGGCGGTTGGATGCGGTGTCACTGTGGCTGTGTCCAACTCGCGAAGGTTCTCCTTCACGGTGATCAGTTTCTGTTGGACAGCGAGGTGTTGTGGAGCATCGAGGGCTTCAAGTCGCTCCTCCACAACATGAATAATGGTGGTTATCGTGTTGGACACCATAACCAGAACCTTCTTCTTCCTCCGACGCTTCTCCTGCGGTGATCCTTCCCGACTGCTGTCGATGAGTTCACACTCGACGTACTTGCGTGGTTTGTTGCACATGACTTTGACAAGATCGAGTTGCATTTGAAGACGATCAAGCTCGGCGGAAATGTCGAGGTCTTCAAGGGGAGAGTTTTGGAGGGTTTGCTCGGCTGTCGCGAGTTCCGCGAGGATCTCTTGGTTCTTGGCGGTGAGGTCTTCCTCGTCGCGGATCTCGTTTTTGAGCGAGGTGAGAAGGTCGTCGTAGTTGTTGATGGTAAGCACGAAGCGATGCTTGAGGCCTTCCTTTTCCGCATCTTTAATCTGACTGACTGTAAGTTGCTGAAGGAGGTCGGCTCCACGACTACGGTACTTCTCGAGTTGCTTTACATCTTCTCTGACAGTTTCGATGGGTTTTGGACCCTTCAGATACGAGTCTTCAATGATGTGAAGCTTCTGAAGCAGTTTGTTGATCTTTGCTTCAAATGGTGAAAGTTCTTTGACATCGGCAGGGATGACTCCGATGGATGATGTCAAGGACATCACAGATTCTGGTCTCTCCAACTCAGATGAGGCGATTGACGACACCGAAATCTGAACAAAACAATCTTTATGGAAAGAGTCTAGATATGGTACCTGAGATTGGAATGGTCCGTTGCGGTCCAGATTGGTAGAGACGTGCAATGGTAGGCCGACGGCAGATTGGAACGGTGTCAGCTTTTGCATGATGGTATGGTAGCGATCGCAGAGGCGCAGCACTTCCTCTTTGTTCGCCACATTCAGACGTTCGAGTTTGGCGACAAGCCGTTGTTTGGCGAGTGCCACATCGAGCAGGGAACCGAATCGATGAGACCGTTCAGGCTCCTCGAATCGTCGTTCAGTCTGCTCAATGTCTTCTTCAATGGCAATGAGCCATTTCTCGAATTGCGACAACTTGGCATTGATCTTCGCGGAATGCGTCAGGTACTTGTTGATGCGTGCTTCCATGGAATCCTGCTTTCTATGCAGGTCCGCCAATTCAGCACTCAAAGCCTTCTTCGTTTCAGGCCCAACCTGACGTTCAATCTCGACCAAATCCGTTTTCCATTGATTCCACTCAGTCGAGTTCATTCGACGAAGATCATCACCACGGCTCGTTTGAATCGTCATTCCAATCTCCTCTTCAAGCTCGTCGAATTCACGACTAAGCCAGTCCAAGTAGATGAGAACAAGACGTTCAAATACGATGCGGTGTCTGTCGGCACGTCGACGGAAGTCTTCGATCAGGGGCGCAAAGCTGGCTCGTTGTTCGTCGGTCAGCGTGGCCGCCTGGATCTCGTCAATCGTCTTCTCGTCGCGCTTCTTTTCGTCCTTCATGCGGAGGATGTCGGCTAGAATTGCATCCGGGGAAACGTCGCGGGGCTCTTGGATTGGCCGCGCGATTATCTCTCGGAGGGTACGTCTCAACTCTTCCACGTCGGGTTCTCCGTCCTGAAAGTGAGAAAATTGATTTTTTAAATGTTGCATCTTTTTAATGATATTAGATAGAGAATTTTTTGCTGATCAGCATCCCAGTTTTATTTTTTGCTAACAAACCTCAACAAAGGAACTTTTTGGATCTTCAAAGTCCCAAAAACGCCCAAAATCTGAAGTTTAGGGACCGATTTTGATGGATCCCTGACATTTTCTAGAGGTTCCAAATAGTGAAAAAGATCGATATTGACCTATTTTATCAATTCTAATAAAAATCTTGCAAATTCTGAAAAAAAAATTTTTTCATAAAAAAACTTTTTTTCCAAGAGTTGAAAAAATTTTTAAAAAATTTTTAAAAAAATTTTCAAAAATTTTCGGATTTTTATAAGGTTTGATAGTACAGATCAAAATCTATCAATTCCACTATTTGAGACTTTTAGAAACCAACAGACACCCCTTCAAATGGGTCTTCAAACTCCAGATTTTGGGCTTTTTTTGAACTTTGAAGGTTCAAAAACGCCCAAAATCTGAAGTTTAGGAGCCGATTTTTATGGGTTTCCGGCATTTTCCAGAGGTCCCAAATAGCTAAACAGATTGATATTAACCAATTCTATCAATTCTAATAAAAATCTTGCAAATTCTGAGAAATTGTTTTTTTTTTGAAAAAAAAATTTTTTCGAGAGTCGGAAAAATTTGAAAAAAAAAATTTTCCGAAATTTTTCAGATTTTTATCAGGATTGATAAAAGATGTTTAAATCTAGCTTCAACACTATTCAAATCTTTTGGAAACCACCGGAAACCCCTCCAAATAGGTCCTCAAACTTCAGATTTTGGGCTTTTTGGGGCTTAACTTTGAGGGTTCAAAAAGAGTCTTAGAAAAGCCCGTCTACAAAAACTGACACTGGGATGTTATTCAGCACAAAATTTTCAATCGAAAAACTTACGCTTCCGAGTTGTCGGCGTCTGAAGGAAAGAATCAGAGCGACGACGACGAGGTCGTTAATGTTCATTTCGGCTAGCTCGCCGAGTCTTCGCAACTCTTCTCCTTTGATTTCGAGGGCTTTTGTTACTTCGTCGGTCTGGAACACTTCTTTCTAAGGATCTATTCTCTCCTTTCTACGACTCACAGCACGAAGAATGTCTTCAGGATGGTCGCTAGAGGTGGCACGTTGCGTAATATCAGTAGTCGAGTCGGTGATCAGTTCGTTGGCGGCAGTCAGGTAGTTGCGTCGGTGAACCATCAGTTCCCGAAGCTTGTCCTTCTCATGAATCAGCATATTCAATCTAAAAACACAGGTTGATATTATCCTGAGATTGTTCTAATCCTACTTTTCATTCAATCGATCAAACTCAAGTTGGAAGAAACTTCCATGAATGCTGGCAAGCTCGGCGCGCAACTGATTCGCATCTTGAGTCCATTCCTCGTCGAGACGCACAATTAGGGTGTCGATCTCAGACTGTACTTGATCAATCTGTAAGGTTCTTGTTGTTTTCTTTTTCTTGTTCCCTTTCCATGATAAGAAAATGATAAATGACTGATTTTTGATCGACATGACATAAAAGATACCGCCGCAACAGACACATGTTATTTCGGTCGACTTGACATGACTTTTCGGTGTTTGCAACATGTTTCAAGGGCAACCGTGATTGACATGTTCTTTTTCTATTACAATTTTGAATTATGGCACCTGCTCCAGTCAGATGAGCGATTCGAATTCCAAGGACCCACAGAGAAATGTTCTTGGACTTTGAGGGTTTGAAAGTGTTTTTTGGAAGCGTTTTGGGGTAAAATGAAGTACTAGAAAGTTGTTGAACGTGTTGAGATCTATCGATTCATGTAACAAACTTTGTAAATATGCTTGGTTAGAAGAAAAAAACGTCTACAGTAACCTGTGCGGTCACGACCCATTAGCTAGTATAGTGTTGTTGGACTTTGAGAATCCAAAAGTGCTTTTTTTAAGCGTTTTCAGCAAAAGTAAAGTACTACGAACTTGTTCAATGTGTTAAGATCTATCGATTCATATACAAAACTTTTAAATCATGCGTGTCTAGAGTTCGGAAATGTCTACAGTAATCGGACCGGTCACTTCCTCCAGTTCTACTCATGAGTGGCTTGAATCTTGGACTTTGAGGGGTTAAAAGTGTTTTTAGAAAATGTTTTTAGCAAAAATGAAGTACTACAATATTGTTTATCGTGTTAAGATCTATCGATTCATGTAACAAACTTTCCAATTATGCTTACTTAGAGCCTAGAAAAGCCTACAGTAACCTGAATGGTCATCTGATTTCTACTCAACAGTAGAACGTCTAGTTCGCAAAAATGAAGCTGCTCAGCGTCTCGTTCCCCCTAGCAAACCAGTTTGCACAAAATTACGACTCCAAATTTGCAAATTGCCTTGTTAAACACCCCCTCCCAGCCATATTCCGTTTTATCACATCACGCTCTGCCGTACGTGTGTCCTTCGCCTCGTGTAATTTGTTGCCTTTTTTGTCGAGGCAAACAACAGAAAGGAGAGGCCAGATAACACGACGGGGGTTGCCCCTTGAACACATTCATTCAAGATCATGTGTTCATGTGGCTGTTGATTCGAAATTCGCCTTGTTCTCTGTCTTGAGCCAATTGTTGCACATTTCACAAAACCAGGATGTGATGGGGGATGGGGGGGGGGGGCTCTTGAGAGATTGTGTCAACAACAAATTGGAAATATTGGAAAGTTTTGGATTCTTTGGTTTCTAGATTTCTAGATTCCTATAGGGTTTAGGATTTGTCTAGGATCTGTCTAGAATCACAGATGGAATCTTGCAATATCTTGGATCTTGCAAAATCTTTAGAAGAAACGAAAAGCGTGGGAGGTTTCCGGTTACACAAAGGTGTTCAGAGTTGTGTTTCGAAACTCTCGGATTCCTATCAAGTTCCTATCAAGTTCTACACGTTCCTAGAGATCAAAACTCACTTCTTCTATCAATTCTATGTCTTGCAACCTACAGTAATCCCTCTAGCAAACAGAAACCCTATGCTCCCCTGTGTCTTACCTGCGAAATCTTGATCGCGTTCCATTGCGTGTTTTGCGATCGCAGAAATTTGACAGCGTCGCAAAAGTTTTGCAGCCGTCGGAACAGCTCCATCTTGGTTCGGAGCACGTGAAGCGTGTAGCTGTATCGGTCGTCAACTGCCGCTGATAGTGTAGAGACCGACTCGCGGCCAACCTCCTGAAAACAAGGTGGATGAGGGGTGGCAAGGGGTGTTTTGATAAACTGAAATGTGGTGGTGATAATGGTTATTGGTTATTGAACGGGAGAAAGGACGGGGGGAAGAAGCGAAAGGGCGGAAAGCTTGTGTTTGACATCTTTTTTGTGTTTCTAGTAGAGAGTTGAGCGAAGGGAAGGAATTGATGAGCAAACAGGACCCCCAAATCGATACGTTTTCCGAGTTTTTATGAATATGCATCGATGGGAAACGAATCACATACAATATATAGACCGTGTTGATGCCTCGAAATGAATGGAGAGGAGAGAAGATGATTGTGGAAAAGAGAGAGTGTTGCAATATCAGTACGTGCACACTGGTGTGCTCAATGAAAAGAGCAGCAGAGAATGAATGTACTGAATCAAAAAAGTGGGTGGAGGGTAGAACACGGACACACACATTTAACAAACAGAATTTCGGAGGAGGAGGAGGAGAACAAATTGAAGATTGTGATAAGGCGGGGACGGCAGAAAAAACGGAGAGAAGGACAGGTGACCGAAATGAAGAAAGGAAACTTGAGGAGAGCGAAGGGAAGTTTTGAAAAGTGCGGCGGGGAGGGGAGGCTAATTGGAACGAAACGATCAACAATCTAAGGACGTCTTCTGGGAGCGTGGGGAGGATGATCAAGATGAATGGGGGAACAGGAACAGATAGAGATTGGAACGCTGAGCAATGTTGTAGTACTTCATTTTTGTTGAATAAGCTTTTTAAAAGGATTTTCGGATCATCAAAATCTCCAACAACTCAGTTTTCCGGAGTGGAAGATTGATCTTGAACTTTGAGGATCCAAAAGTGTTCTCAAAAACCATTTTCAGTAAAAATGAAGTACTACAAAGTTGTTTTGTGTGTTGAGATCTATAAATTCATGTAAAAAGAATGTTGACTATTCAATGTCTGAGGCACAAAACGCCTACAGGGACCAGAGTGGTCATCTGGCCCAAATCCCTTGGTGGAAAACTGGCGTTGGACTTTGAGGGTCTAAAAGTGCACTCAAAGAAGTTTTTCAATGAAAATAAAGTACTACAAAGTTATTAAGCGTTTTAAGATCTATCGATTCATGTAAAAAAACTTTCAAATGTGTATGGTGGGAGGCAGAAAACACCTACAGTAACCAGAGTGGTCACTTCCACTGTTCTACTCATCAGAGGCTACGATCTCGGACTTTGAGGGTTCAAAAGTGCTTTTGAAAGAGGTTTTCGGAAAAAAAAAGTACTAAAAAGTTGTTCAACGTTTAAAGATCTATCAATTTATGCGTTGAAACTTTTGAAAACATCTAGTTAAAGTTCTAAAACTCCTACAGTAATCCAAGCGGTCATGTAGCCCGAAACCCATCGGCGTGGATACGACCTTAGACTTTGAGGGTCCAAAAGTAATCTTAAAAAACGTTTTTGAATAAAATAGTGTACTACAAAGTTGTTAAGCATGTTGAGATCTATCGATTCATATAACAAAACCTTCAAAAATAATAGGTAACAAGCCCCAACGCCTACAGTAACCAGAGTGGTAATGAGGCCCAAATCAGTGGCTAATTTGAAATGGGAACTTGCGCAGAATCGATCGAACAGACCGGCAACTACTACAAATTTTGGCAAGAGACAACGAAACCAACAAGCGAGATCAGATTAGCCGTGCGTTTCTGCCCGTGTCTTTTGAAATTTGAAATTTGAAAATTCCAGGTCATTTGGAAAATGAGGCAACATTCCTAGGTTAACTGTAGATTGGCAGCAAACGTGAAAGAGTCATAAAGAAAGGAAGAGGAGAAAGGAAAACAACAAACAACTCGAGATTCTTCTTCAAAACGGCATGAACTTTGATCAGAGAGAAAGAGAGAAAGGATGAAGAACATATGGTTCAGCATTTCAAACTGGCGAAACTAGTGAATGAAAATAAATAAATACAGAGGAAACCATTGGCATCCCCCC
>LR538258.1:10730-67007 GCA_900883565.2 Caenorhabditis panamensis
CCCCCCCCCCCCCCCGATTGGTTTCTCGCATTGTTGACTCTGTTCGCAAAAAAGTTCGCACTTTTTGGAGAAAGATACATGCAACACAAAGCAGCGGGGTGAGGGAGAGAGTGAGGCTGGCCCCCGACGGGAAGGAGGACGGGCGACAACCCACACGGGCGGTGGCAGAGATGCGAAACGGGTACTGGAAGGTTGATAGACGCAGGTAGAAAGAGTGAGAAGGAGGACGGGACACAGGATAAGATAAGAGTGTGTAATGAGCGGAAAAAGAGACTCACTTCGAGAAACTCGATGGCATCCGGACAGTCTTGTTCGTTGCTCAACTCCAGGTTTTGAAGGTGTCGGTGGACGGATGTCTCGCTAGTGGTTGCCAGTTGTTCAAGGGCTTCACGAAGGGTTCCTCCAAGTTCACTGTGCTTAATCTCATAGGAACGTTCCTTCAAGATCCAAATGGTTTGAATGACAGTGACATCTAAACGAGTCTGAATTGTCTGAGACAAAACTTCCACTTGACGCATCATTTCATGCCATGACTCGAACTCGGAGAGTTTCACATTCCACGTTGCACGAAGCTCATCAAGTTCTCGACTCTGCCATCCTTCAATGATACGGTCACACTCCTCCATATCCCGCATCGACTCTCGAATCTCATCTTCGTTGTGCTCCCGACGAGTCAAGATCTTTGTCTTTCGAGTTATAATCTCCCGCACGTAATCTTCACTCAACACGTTTTCAGTCAGCGTCACCGGTATCTGAAATGAGTTGTACGTCTGTTTGTACTCCTTTTCCTCTTCTTTCATCCCATACCTGATTGTACTCGTCATAAACGAACGCGTATTGCGAGAGATCGACAAAATTGGCGTATTGTCCAGTCTGAAGCCCGTAGATAATCGTGCCCATATCATGTCGGATCATGTTTCGATCGGCAGTGTCCACCTGAAAAGCCGGGGTGTTTCATCATTCTGTCACTCTTTCCCCTTGTACACTTTCTGCAGGGATTGATGATACATGATGCTCTCTTTCCTGCTCTTTCTCGAAGTCTCTACGTGTCAGGTGTCTGCCAACTGCCCGTGTTCATTTTGCTCAAGTTTTCTTTGCTCAAGTTCATTTTGCTCAAGAAGCATTTCAAAAACCCGCGGTCGGTGCGAAAAAGTTCACTAATCACCGCACTGCCGGTGTCCGATTTCTTTCTCTCTTTCTCCGGCCAGGGGTTACACTGCAGAAAACGAAGCCGAAGGCAATTACGCGCACATCTTGAGGGGGCCATGGCCTTGATGGTGTTGAAATGCAAACAGTTTTGATAAACACGGCAGGGCAGCAACTGGCTGCGAATTTGTATTTGTACATACATAAACATGCGGGTTGATTGGTTGATACCGATACAAAAACGGACGCCTATTCATCAAGTCGGGCATGGAATGACGGGAAAAGATGGATTGATGGTCTGACAATTGATAACGGATAGGAATTCGACGAAAGGGGAAAGAGATGGGGATTAGTGCAGATGGGTTCAATGTGGATACTTTGAGGGCTGATATCTAGAGACTGGTGAGAGATATAAAAAAGTTGTCAACTACAAAGTTATAGCTCTTTTTATGAACTTTAAGTTTGTGGTTGACAACTTTCAGATACCTATTTTTGTTCTTGAGTTATAGCTTGAAAACCACAAGGGTCCCTTTGGCCTGGGCGCCCCCTCCCCCAGTCCAGTAGGCTTACGGAAAACCGCTATAACTCAAAAACCAAAAACGGTATCAAAAAGTTGTCAATTACAAACTTATAGCTCTTTTTTTGAACTTTACTTTTACAGTTGACAACTTTTTGTTACCTCCCCTCCTTCTTAAGTTACAGACCTTCAAACCTACAGTACCCCTTCGAAACCTTATCACACCTTATCAGATCATCTGTTACTCATCTGAACGTTCCATTTTCTCTCCACCAGGTAATGTATTTCAGTAAGTGTTCAAGAATCTACCTCGTGCCAACCCCAAAATTCCCACTGAAACTTGTTCTTGTTCTTGTTCCATCTCAGGTTAAGAATGTGTCACATCGAATCAGGTAACGATTTCATCCACTTTTGACCTAAGCGTCTCGCTGCCTTTCTTTCAGTTGTTTTCTGCCTTTTTTCCTCTCGTTTTTGTCTCTTCTTTTTTCTCTTTCCCCTCTCATTTATCCGCGTCAGTTTTTGCGCCACAAAAAACCCATAAAACAGTTGTTGACGTGTCGCAAAACGACCTATGAACCGGGAACGCAAGGCCAGGAGGGAGAGAGAAACCCGACACGCAGAGAGGACTTGAATCACGTTCCCCTCAAATTCCGGGAGCAGCAGATGAAAGCAAAAGCTCTCTAGATTCAAAAACAAAACAAAGAGCTCACCTGCTCACGGGAATGCGTGTCATAGAGTTCATGAAGGCGCTCCAGCTCGACAAGTTTGTCACGGATGCTTCGAAACGCTTCGACACGGAACTCCAAAGGTCCTCGTTCTGTGGAGTCAGCATCACGTTGAATGCGGTCTCTGAGTTGCATCTCGACTTTCAGAAGTTCATCTGATGCTTGCCAACTGTATGAGATCTTTGAGGCTTGTTCGGAAGTGGATGGTTCCAACTCGACAACAAGACGACCACCGATTTTGATTGTTGTCTGGAAAGAAGGAAGTTTTTTATTAGATGGATTTTTTAGCACGGTGAATTTGAATCTGTTTTTCATTTTTGCTAAAAGCGCTCCCTAAAGGCACTTTTAGGACCTCGAAGTCTCAAAAAACCCAAAATCAGATGTTTGAGGACCCATTTGAAGGGGTTCCTGGTGGTTTCCAGAAGGCTCAAATAGTGCAAAAGATATTTCCAAACTTGGTTTATCAATCCTAATGAGAATCTGAAAAATTCCGGAAAAAAAATTTTGAAATTTTTTTCAATTTTTTCCTGACTTGAAAAAAATTTTGAAATTTTTTTTCGAAATTTTCTACATTCTGTCAAAAATTGAAACTACTAGTTTAGATCTGTTTTTTGCACTATTTGGATCTACTGGAAACCACCGGAAACATCTTCAAATCGGCCCTCAAACAGCAGATTTTGAGATTTTTCGAGGGATTCAAAACTTCGAAAAAGCTCAAAATCGGTAGTTTGAGGACCTATTTGAAGAGGTTCCCGTTTATGTTCAGAGGACCCAAATAGTGCAAAAGATTGATCAAAACAAGTGCTACCAACTTTCAACAGAATTTGAAAAAGTTCGAAAAAAAAAATTTCTGAAAATTTTCAACTCTGAAATTTTCAAAAAAAAATTTCAAAAAAAAATTTTTTTTTGAAAATTCCCAGATTCTGTTCAGAAGCAATAGTATACGTTCAGATCTTTCTATTCCACTATTTGAACCCACTTGGGAAGGCCAGGAACCAATCTAAATTATTCTTCAAACTCTCGATTTTGGGCTTTTTCGAAACTTTGAGGGTCCAAAAGGCAAAAAACGGACAGTCAGAAAAAAGAGAGAAGAATTCTGATGGAACATACCTTGGTAAGTTTCTTAAAAGAATTGATAAGCACATCAAGTCGTTGATTATTCGACAATCGTGCAGATGCTCCCAACTTCGGCGCCAACTGATCGGCACCCGAAGTGATTGTCGCCAGTGCTTGTTCGTCTTCCGGAGTCGGCGCGATTCCATTTCTTCGCCGCTCCTCGACGATCTCCTCCAATTGACTGACATGTGACTCCCATTCGACCCATTCGACTTTCAAAAGTTTCAGCTCGATCCACAACGACTCGAATCGTTTTAGGGTCTCCGCTGTCTTCTCGTTCGACGTTTTCAGAATCGCTTCTTTGTCTAATTTGCTGCCTAAAATGGTCAAGTTCAAGAGGATCTAGAGAAAGAGAAACGAAAAGCTCACTGTGATCGTTGGCCATAGCCAGACTCAGCTTGTTGATGTAGCCAGCACATTTGGCTTGTGGGTTCTCGGCGTTCAACTGTGTGTATTCCTTTATCCAGCGTAGGAGCAAAGTCACACTATCCGCCGTTCTGAACAACAAATGTTGCTTATCATGATGTCATTAGATAGAGCTTGACACGCTGATTGTAAATTTGTGTTTTGTTTTTGCTAAAAACGCGTTCTAATAGCACTTTTCAGCGTCCAAAGTCTGGACTCGAAAAATCCCAAAACAAGGAGTTTGAGGACCGATTTAAATTGGTTTCTGGCATCTCCCAGAGCGTCCAAATAGTGTAATAGGTAGATCTAAACATTTACTATCAATTTTAAAAAGAATCTAGAACTTTTCGAAAAAAAAATTTTTTCGAAAAAAATTTTTTTTTCAAAGTTGAAAATTTTTTGAAAAAAAATTTTCGAAAATTTTTTTCGAATTTTCTAGATCCTGTTCAGGATTGATAGTATACGTTTAGATTTACCTATTGCACTATCTAGACCCGACGAGGAAGGCCAGGAACCTATCTATATCACATGTCGAGGTGCCTGGGTCACGGTCTGACTTCAAGATGAGACTATGCCCATTTGAAAGAGCATGTTTCAAAACCTATGTCCCACTAAATAACTTTTGCCATAAAGTCCATTTGACCGAGTACTGAAGCTTCAAAGTTCAGAAAAAGCCAAAAATCAGGTCTTTTGAGACACTTCTGAGTGCGTTCCTGGTGTTTTTGATCAGGTCTAAAACGTCGAATGTACAGATCTAAACTAGTACTTTCCATTTCAAAGAGTTTGTAAACGTTTTGGACGGCTGCAAAAATTTTCAAAATTTTTTTTTCCGCAGAATCATTTTGAAATTAGTTGGAATTGAAAGTACTAGTTCAAATCTGTACATTCGACGTTTTAGACCTGATCAAAAACACCAGGAACCCACTCAGAAGAGTCTCAAAAGACCTGATTTTTGGCTTTTTCTGAACTTTGAAGCTTCAGTACTCGGTCAAATGGACTTTATGGCAAAAGTTATTTAGTGGGACATAGGTTTTGAAACATGCTCTTTCAAATGGGCATAGTCTCATCTTGAAGTCAGACCGTGACCCAAGCACCTCGACATGTCAGTCCTCAAACTCCCAAATTTGGGACTTTTCGAGACTTTGGGCGCTCAAAAATACTATTCGGAAGGTCTTTTGGCTAAAATTGAGCATGGGGTGATAATCAGCAAAAAATGCTCTATCTAACAACATAAAAAACAAATAGACTTGGAAAAAAAGGTTTTCCAAGTTTTTACCAGCTCACCTCCAAAGAATGATTTTCTCATCAATGTGTTGCAGATATTGCAGGAGAATATAGTGGGTCAGTAAGATGCGCAATGTGGAAATACGCGGCTCATTCTCCTCTTCAATTTGAGCGAATCTTGCTCGCAATGGCTCACTGAACTCGGGGGCAACTGGACGGCCTCCAAGTCCACCGTGTTGAACGGCATCCTCGAAGCTTGCAGTCTTGGCTGGCAGATCTTCCAGATACTTTTGTTGCTCGCTTATCAGTTTTTGAAGCATTGTCACCGTTTTCTTCGCGTCATTGGGATCTAGATCGAGGGGTCTTGACAGAATATGTTCGGCTCCTGCGATCCAGGTAGCAAATGATGCAAATGGCTCGGGAAGTTCGCGTTCAGTTCGTCTCGCGTACTTTTCGAGAGTTTCACGAATTGCATCCCACTTCTTCTCAATCTCCACCAACTCCTCAACATCGTAGTTCACCTTGGTAACAATGATTGTGTTGAAAAGTGGACGATGTTCAATGAATTCTCTACGAATACGAGCGCATTCCTGCGCGTTAAGATCATGTCTGGTGCAGAGAAGGTAGGTGGTTTCCAGCCAAGCCAAGAAATTTTCGTGTTGTTCTCTTCCTTGCATTGGTGATCGTTCTCCAAACATTCTAACAAACTGTGAGACATAAGTGATAACGGATCGTTTGTCTGGTTTCTCGATCATCATGTCCTCAACAGCAAGAAGTCTTCGGATCCCTAGATGTTGATGAGCCAAGTTGAAAGCGAGTTCAAGGTTGTCTCTAGGATTTGCATTGGTGACTTCCCGCATGCTAATGACATCCGGACGCCAACGGGAAACAAGTGCGCAGAAGAGCACTCCATCCCTCCATTGCTTGTCCATATTCTCGACACGTTTTCCACCAACCAAATCCCCAATCTCTGCATTAATCCATCGGAGGAACACGTGTTCCACAGACTGCTTCACAGGCTGTGTCGTCAACTTGGGCGCCTTCTTGGTTGGCGTCAGGAACGAAGCGATTCGCTGTCTGAGCGGCGACGACGGCACCTTTTCCCCGGAGGCGATCGACGTCTTGCTGCCTGATAGCGACGAGTTTTTGCTTTTCCTTGATGGAGTTGGTGATGGAGAAGTGACAACGACTTCTGGTTGGGATGTCGACGCGGCTTCTTCGCTCGCCGTCGCAGCCCATCCCCATTCACGGAGCAAGATCATGTTGGTTTCAATCTGAAAGTTCATGTTTTTTCTAAGCCTATTTTTACTTTTTATGATGTGAATAGATAGATTTTGATGCGCTCATTACAAATCGGTATTTTATTTTTGCTAAAAGCGCTTTCTAAGAAATTTTTTGGACCCTCAAAGTTTCGGAAAAGTCCAAAATCGGATCTCCAATTCGGGAGTTTGGGGACCGATTTAGATTGATTCCTGGCCTTCCCAAAAAGATCCAAATAGTGAAATAGGCAGATCTAAGCGTATAAATATCGATGCTAAACAGAATCTTGAAATTTTGAAAAAAAAATTTCGAAATTTTTTTTGAAAATTTCAGGGTTGAAATTTTTGAAAAAATTTTTTTTTCGAAATTTTCCAGATTCTGTTAAAAATCGTCAGTACTTGTTTAGATCTATCTTTTGCACTACTTGGATCTTTTGGAAGTCACCGGAAACCCCTTAAAATGGGTCCTCAAACATCAGATTTTCGGCTTTTTTCAAGAATTTGAGAGCCCAAAAGTGCTTTTAGAAAGGACTTTCAGCAAAAATGAAATACAGATTCGTGATCAGCGTGCTAAGATCTATTCATTGACATTATAAAAAACGAACTTCCCCGGTAACACTTCTCCTGTCAATTCCGTCACCTCACTTCACTTCCAATATCCGTTTCACATCTATCTCTCTCTTTCTGTATCATTGGAGACACATAACAAATGAACCTCTCCTTTCGAAGTGTGATCGTTCAAATAACAGTTTTCTTTTCTTTTTTTTCGATTACTTTCTTCCCATACACTTTGGAGGGCGATGGAAAAACGAGGTGGACAATAAATCATCGGAATGGCCTTGAAGGGGCGCCGAGTGATTTGTGCCTTTTAGGGACAGATAAAGCTCTCTGTCGGCTGGCGGGTCGGAAACACCCTTTCATCTACTTTTTCACACCTTTGTCTTCTTCAAAAGACCAACCTGGAAGTGGAGAATGATTTGCCAAATAAGGCCGAGCACGATGCGCGGATTGCCATCGGCAATATCGGCCGCATTGTTGTTGATAAGTTCGAGACCGCGTCGACGCAGCACTGTCAACGCGGTCGTCAGGTTGGCGATGTGATGCACTCGTTTCGAGATTCGTCCCTTGTGCACCGCCTGAAAGTTGTCTGATTCAAGTTTCCCGCATGTTCCTTTTTCTTGTCTTTTCCTGGTAACCAGTACCAGGGGCAAAATCAAGATGAGATGAGCCCCGGCGATAACCTCATCATCTTCATCGAGACTGACCGCGCACAGTATACGCCTGCGTCTCTTATCCGCGAGCTCTCTCTCTCCGATCCGATACAAAACAAACATGGCGGCGTGTCACTAATTGTAATTCTCAAAAGGTAGGCAGGCAGACAAATCACTTTCTGATCCGTGTTTGCCGAGCTCTCTTGGATTCCATTAGTTCCGAGGATTCTAAGGAAATCCACGTGTCACTCGAAAAGTTAACGAGGGGCGTTTCGTTTCGTTTCGTTGTGCTTTTCGATAAGCCGTTTAATCAATAAATGCGCAGCGTCGGCGACGAGAGACGGCGGGCATCAGCATCAGCATCCAACACGGTTTTTTGCAGTGTTTATATGATAGAAGAGCAAACAGAATAGAGTACTATGCGGGACCGATAAAGGAGACTTACAAGAGCTTCCCCTGTGAGAACTTCAATGAGATGGCAGAGCAGGACTCCATCTCGAATGTCCTCGAACAAATCTTCAATTCGGCCTGATGAACTGTGCTGAAAGATGAGTCGGGTTTCACATGGGTTTGGAGCCGTTTTTCCCACCTCTTCAAGATGAAAGTTGATCCATCTGGTGAATGTGTTCTTCTGTGCTTTCTCGTCCTCGTCTGCAATCACAAAACATTCAGGAACTGTGCAGATGTTCTTTCTCTTCCACTGGTACTTGACAGTTTCTAGTGGGGGAACCCTGGTGGTCACTCTCTCTCTCTCGTTCGTTTATTGTTGGCAAATATACAAATATTGTGACTGATTGGTTAGTCAGGCCTTAGTAAGCCTAAAGTGCCACGTGTCCCTTGAAACTTACGAGGTCTGAATCGGAAGCAGACGCAGCATGGTCTTGCCGGAGGAGAACTCGACATGATGCTTAGTTACAGTAGTCTTTTGCTTCTAACACGAAGCAAATTGGGTCAGGGAGCTAAGCTGTTATGAGGGATAGGTTTATGAGTCTCTGTTTCAGTGTGCAGAGACCTCCCACAAACACAAAACAGAATGCAACAAATATAAATAATGGAGGAAACGAGGAGGACACAGCACACTCACTCGCACAGCAACTAGTCGAGGAGTGTGTTGCCGAATTGGAAGGCGATTCGAGGAGCGAGACGCAGAGAGTGAAACGGAGAGACCAGCAAGCCCGAAGCAGGGCAACAGATTATTATACACGGGGACAGGCAATGAAGGACCCGAGAGAGAGGACACTTTCCGGCCTGATTGGGACACTTGAAGGGGAACTGTCTTTGGGTGAGATGAGCGGGAAGGTTAGAGGAAGATAACGGTGTATTAGCTTTGAATTTGACTCTGATTAGAATTGGGAATTCTCGATTAGCTTTCGGCAAAGCAAAGCCAGTAAATTGGGCAACAAGGGAACAAGGCAACAACAATTGGCTTTTCACCGGATTATGCGGCGTGGCTTATCAGGTGATATGAATGTGGAACTATGTGCTAATTAGAAAGGAAACAGATGTTGGGGGATAAAGAGGAATGAGGATTTGAAAAATTTATGATTGAAAAATGGAAAAGTTTTTAAAATAGGTAGCTTGGGAACCTTTCGGGCCATCTATGACAGAATGACTGAAAAAGGGCCATGTTGATTTGAAGCGCTGTATCCCCGGATCTAGAAATCCTAGAAAACTGAGATTTGGCAGGTGTTTTGTGAAAGATATAATGAACTTATTGTATATGACCACTACTTGCTAGACCCCTTTTCTGATCTGAAGGGATATCGTGAAGTTCAGAGTGATCCACCCCTCCTCCTCCAAGTGACACTGAACTTTGCGGGTGTATTACGGACCAGGAAACTGGTTCAGCAAATGATTATCATATGCAATGTGTTTTATATACTATTGGTCAGAACTGTGCCAAATTTCAATTTCCTAGGAGATCTGGATCCAGAGATATGGCGCCTCAAACCAGATCGAGCCAGGGCCAGATGGTCGATGAGACAGTGTAAGCTTTAGGGTCTGCTCTACAGTTGCTCCTTGAGTTTCACACTCCCAGCCACAGTATCCCATGTCTATCAACTTTCTCTTTCCTATTCCTATTCTCATCTCCAGCCCCCAAACGTATGTTTTTATTTGTTGCCTGCCCTTTCCAATGTTGTTCCTTTCTCTCTTCCTGACTCATACTGTCCTGACCATCCATTTCCTCCCCTTTCACACTTTCTGCAGCAAATTTCGGGCAATTATAGAGGTTGGAGGATGAATCGAGAGAGGAAAGATAAAGAACATCTGGATTGAGAGTAATAGAACACAGATTGAATCCAGGAATCCAGGAATCAGGGAATGATGATCATTAAAAGTTAGGTTTCCAGACTTCAGGGACTCACCAAAATGCGTGAATCGCAATCCGAAAAGCGGCATTTTGCTGTTTTCTAATCTTTGTTTATCTGCTCTTCCGGATCGTCTCGTCTACGCAATGGTGCGTGGAGGGGATCCCGAGGCAGATTTGGCAGTGATGTTTCGCAGTTTCTGAAAACGTTCAGATTCAGTGATAAGGTGCTGATAAGTGATAACAAGAAGAGTAAAACATGAAGGAACATGAGAGAGAGAGGGTGGTAATGAGGAGGAGGGGGTGGGTTGTTCATGAGAGAAAGAGGAACAAGTTGACACAGTGACTTATGGGTGGGGGGAGTTGCGAAACTGCTCAGTGCCACGTTGCAAATGGTGATAGAAGATAGATAGAGGGATCTAGAGAGGCCCTGTGAGTCATGAATCAATCCCGGTTTCGAAATAAGCATGATTGGGACCGAAAAACGCAAAACGCAATTAAACGCATGATAACGACCGGACGCTGTTAGGTGTGCGCTAATAGGTGTGGTGTGTGCTCCGGAAAACGAGAAATTCTCCAAAATAGCAAAGGAAATTGGCGCAAATTTAACGATAAGAGGAAGAGCACTGTCTGATAGTGAATGTTGCCATTTCCCTTTTCCCATTTTCCCATTTTCCATTGGGAATGAGGATAGAAAAGCAGCTAGATCTGCAGGATGATCTGCAGAGTGCAAGCATGAATCAAGGAGAAGGAGGGCGAGAAACGAAAGAAACGAACAACATTTATCAAACAAAACGGATCAGGAGAAGGGGAAGGAGAAACGGGGGAAGAGGAGGAGCAGAGGAGGGAGGAGGTGATAAGGGGGAATTCAAGCGATTTCATGGAAGAGGAGGAGCTGCAGAACGGTTGGTTAGATGGAATAGACTTCTATTCCCCTTTCCCTCATAGGATCTCAATGTTAGAGAATCTATACAATCAGCTGATAATAATGAGTCACTTGCAAGGTGGTCCCTTTGAGTTAGAAAGTCAAAGAATCGAAAGTGAGTTGAGTGGAAGGGGGAGAAAGGGGTTCATTAGGTGGACTCTTTTTAGAAAATCTATACATGGATTAGAGAACAAGGTGGTGTAGATTAGAGAGACAGTGGGCTGTTAGAAAATCTATACGATCCACAGAAAGTGGATGAGTCATCACAAAGGAGGGTCCCTTCTTGGAAAATCAATGAATGGGAAGAGAGGGGAATGTGTAGATTCGAGGGAAAGTTAGGAGGATCTCTTTTAGACGAACTGTGCATGTGAGAAAGGGATTCCAACGACAGTAGACCCCTCTAAGCCAATGTATTGATGGACAATAACAGAACACTCAACATCCAGAAAGTGCGAGAGAAAGTAGCATAAAACCTCGGGATGAATCATGCTTTTCAATGATCTATCCCCTAACAGTTTTTGGAATCCTTCGTGAGGGGAGAGGATGGATCTCTTTCTAAATGTATCCTTTTTGAAAACAGAGTCCTTTTCAGAAAGTCAATGAACGGACGTGGATGAAGAGGAGGGCGTGAAGATTCGAGGGACAGTGGACCATTAGAAAGTCTATACAATCGAGGAGATTGACTCTTTTTAGAAAATCTATAAATGGGTAAGAGAATCTAACGACATTAGAACCCGCAAAACCTATGACAATGTCTTCGAACCCCGAGAACAGAACACTCAACACTCAGAAAGTATCTAGCTGAGAGGGAAGAGTGATACCGAGACGCAGTAGCATAAAAACTTGGGATGAATCATGCTTTTCAATGTTTCCCTATCGCCCAACTGTTTTCAAGAATCCCTCCCCCCAAAAAAACATAAATCTTCATCTTCCCCCCAACGCGAGATTTCTCGTTCTCTCCTCCTCAACATCGTCTTCTCCCTGATTTCAAACTGTCATCAGATTTGGCCCCTAGCGGATTTTTATGGCTTTTTGTGTCGGAATAACGGTCGTAATTCAAATAAGGGGGATGATTTGACTATTTTCGAATGCAAAAAAGAGGAAGAGACAGGCCAACATGTCTAGTATCAACATTGACACAATGGTTTTTGTAATCAGAGTGATGAAGGACTTGCGATATCAAAGGACGAGTAGGAGGGAGGGCAGGGGAGCGAGAAAAAAAACGAAAATGACCGAGGGTGATAGCTGTTGGCGAGAATTTTGAAACGATTCGAGGTGACAGGACAAGGTAAACTGAAGGGGAAAGGGGAGAAGGAATGGCGTTGAAGAACAAAACACAGAGACTACTACAGAATTGGGCTTGACTTTGGAGGACTTTTCTGGGATGTGGGATGTTGTTAGCTTTGTAAAAACATTGTTTATAGGTTTTTCAAATTGTTCTTAAACAATTTCCAACGTTTCAGAGTCTGCTGATGAGCGGTTTTTCCGTTCTGCTGCTCCAAAGCTCGTTGCATGTTAGGCGCAAATCTGAGAAGACGGTAGGTATTTAGCGGTTTGTAACTCCACGCTGCGGTTACCAATTCCTATGAAATTTTGCACGTTGTTAGATAATACTATTGTCTTGTTGATTGCGAAGTTTCAGATCAATTAGTCAAGTGTGTCAAGAGTTATGATCAACCGCGCGCAACGCAAAAAGCCACTGACACTGCTGGAGGGATCTGAGAACATGGTTGCTTGCGGAGTTTAGAACTCCACATTGCTTTGACCAATTTTTATGAAATTTTGCATGTTACTAGATAATATTATTGTCTTTTTGATTGCAAAGTTTCAGCTCATTTGGTAAAACATATCTGGACTTATGACTAAACGCGTGCAATGCAACAAATCACTGACACCATTCTCGGCCGGAGCCTACAATCTAGATTCAAACTCGCCTAGTAATAGGCGTGTTCTTTTGAGCATGACGTAACCCAACTAACCCAAGGTTTCCCGTCCTTTTAGAGTGGTGAACAAACAGAAAACCTTGGCGGCTTGTGGGTATTACGTGGCAGTAACGTTCAAAAAAGGGGCGCCGACGTTGGACATGGTGACGCCTGTCTGGGGTGACAGGTGTGTATGATTTGAAGTTTCAAGAGCATTCTACGGTTTCAAAAGGACAAGCTAAGACAAAATAGATCACGATGACTCTGACCCTGACCTTGTAATCGAGAAGCTTAGGGGATTAGAACAAGTCAAAATCTTCAAATCTTCATTCAACCATCTGTTGAGTGGTAACCTCGAACAAGACACACATCACTTTGCATCTGCTTAACTGATAAGGATTGATAAGAGGAGGCTGACCGCCTGCAGAAACGAACGAATGGACAGGCGGTCGGGAAGGGGGAGAGAGAGGGAGATGATAGATGGGATGGATGGGAAAGTTCGTTCACATTCAGAGAGAAATGATGGGGTAATGGGATGGAAATGTGCTCTTTTTATCGTTCAGGAATACGGTCTATACGGTACACACTTCCCCACAAAAATTGGCTCTGCGGTTAAGTTGTTGTGTCGTTGTTTTGACTCGCAGAAAGACGTCGAGTCAAAACAACACGAATTCGGCTTCCCCGCCGCTCCTATTTTCAGAGCAATTCCACGACAGAGAAAGAGCCTTTGAGCTCTGTTCAATTCCAATAGGAAGAGGAAAAGGAAACGTTCTTGCTCATTCTCCGTTCGCTGTTGTGGAATGGGGTGAAATGTATGGAATATGTAAAGAGACAAAAAGACAAATGAGAATGAACAGTTTTGATTATTTAGCAATGGACAAAGAGTGATAGAAAAGAAGATAGAGAGAGAGGGAAGGAAATGCCAGATGTGTGAATAGATACTGTAACGGGTGAAAAGGACAGAGAGGACACGGCTGTGACACAGGTGTGTACTTTTTTGTGCAAAAAGAGCGCACCTGTTACAAGAGCGCTAGTTCACTGGAGCACGCTTAGAAATCAGTAGAAACATTGTTCCAAGTTCCTTCTAGGTTTCCTCTACATTTCAGAACCCTTTACAGCCAGAACATCCCAATGAAACGGGTCTAAAACGCCGAGAAGAAGCTCATTGAGGGCTCCGGACGATGTGCGCGACGAGACAGTACGAGACGCAGGCGGAGAGAGAAATGTAATACCCATTGCGGGGAAGGCAACAACAAGGGCCTCCCGGGTCAACCATTATGATTCATTTTTAATTAGTAAGTACTGGGATTGTCATGGGTTCCATTCAGAAGAGAGAGGGAGGGTGGAAAGGAAGGAAAAGAAAACTGGCTAAAAGGAAAGGAAAACGAAATGGAAAATGCCCAAAAAACAAACAAACAGAGCTTGAATACTTTTATGATGTCGTTTAGTTGTTTTTCTGTTTTAACGGAGGATTTTAGGCATCTTTAGGAAGTACAAAAGTTCGTTCATTGCAACTTTGCTATCTGGGTCAAATCGTTTCAACGAACTTTCCTCGATACTTAGCAGTGGAAATTCAAAAGACTTTGCGGCGCGGCAAATTAGAAAAAGAATTAGAATTAGCCGTTGGTGTCTCTTTCTTCTTTTCTTTCCTAGGCTGCTACCAAGAGATGAATGACTGTTTGAACACCTGTAAAGTTTTCGCGCCAAATGGCACCAGGCTCTTCAGAACTTTGGGAGGAGGATTTCGTTTCGTTTCACTTTTAGAAATCGAAATTCTAATTTCGCTTTTGAAAAAGACACAGGAAACAGAAACAGTTGACAGAAACAAGAACAGGACGTGAAAAAGAGTGAGAGGCGCGCGGGAGAGACGGGGGCGCCCCGACCCCCAGGCCACCAGCCACCGCCAACAACATTTGAATACGCGGGCAAACTGAGAGACTACAGGAATTTGGGAGAAAGAGATGGATGGAGATGAAACAGGGAGAAGTAGCACGTGTGGGGACGCAGAGGGAGAAGCGAAGAACAGGGGAAGGGGAGCAAACAAGCATACAAGTTGACACGGCACTACCGTCGGAGGGGAAGGCCTGAAAAGGCAGGCTTTCTGTGAAATGCGACACCGAGAAGAGTATCAAATGGTAAACAGAGCTAGATAGATGTTTTATGTTGACAATTAAGTTCTTGTTCTGGTAGAAAACCACACGGAATGGGGAATCTAGATGTTCCAAGTACTTTGCAAAGTGTTGTTCAACAAAACCCAGAGACTGCTTGACTTTCGAGCACGTTTCCAGGGTGTGATATATTGTTAACTTTGCTAAAATTGTTGTAATAGGGTTACAAGACCTTTTTTTTCAACGTTTCGCATAGTTTCAACTTGCTTTGGTCAGCCGTTTCTCAGTTCTGCTACTCCAAAGTTCGCTGCGTTCTAGGCTCGAATCTGAAAAGGAGGTCGCCCGCAATAGTTTGTAACTTTACTCTGCGTACAACAATCTGCATGGAACTTCGCATGTTGTTAGATATTACTATGATCTTGTTGATTGCAAAGTTTCAAATCAATTGGTCAAGTTTGACGGGAGTTATGATCAAACGCGCCGCGCGCGAAGATTCGAATCACGGCACGGATTCCAGCGATAACTGAACGGACGCAATTTTTGACAAAGTTCTTACCTCTATAACATAAACAGAGTTTAAAACACTACAAAGATCTAGAAACCCTCCCGTAATCCCAGAAACAATGTGTGAAAAGACGAAGAAGTGCAACGTGTCAGTTGACAACTTTTGATGCCAACTCAGCAGTGCTAACCAACTTGGACGCAACAACGCGTCACTGGCTTTTCTATTGTCTCGATTCTTTCTTTTTTCCATGTCTTGACTTGTCACAACAAATTCTCTCTTTTTAGGCCACCCCACGCTCCACTTTATCTCGTCTTGGCATCTGCGTTTTTAGGTGCGAAGTCTCTGTCTTTTTTACTGAATGAATCGCGAAAAAACGAGGAGGAACGTTGAAGGTGTTTGTGGACACACACATTCAAAGTTAACTAATCAAATCAATCGCCACGCCAAATTACAGCTAACGGACCAGAATAGAACAGAACACTTTCCTCCTTTGTTTCCCTGGCACCCTCTTCCGCTTCACCCAAGGACAGACACCCCCGGGCGGCAGTATTATGTGAATTCACATAAATTCGAGGTGTGTGTGGAGACCGATTTTATTGCGTTGTTTGTTGCAAAAAGACATGCTGCCACACGCAGAGAAGAAAGAAAGGAAGAAGGAGGAAAGGAGGAGGAGGGAAAGTTTTGAAGTGACGACGACGACGCGTGCCATTTGAAAAATGAGTGGTGGAGAGGAAGGGAAAAAGTACAAGGTGTTTTCGGGGTGGAGGATGGGTGATTTTGATCTATTTCGATCTTTCGGTTGATGGGGAACAGGGAGAGACATTGAAACAACGGGAGGAGCAGCCCAGGATTCTTGAACTTGACCGATCGCTGCAAAGACACAGAAACGGACGGCTCAGAAACTTCAAACACCTAGTGTTTCACCTTCAACGTTTTCAAGGTTCCCAGGAGTTCAAGTTTCTATCCTGAAACTTCAAAAGTCCGTAAAAGAACAGGGAGCTTTCTGAACAAGTCGCTTCACAACAGATTTGGATGTTTCGTTCGATGGGGAATAAGGAACAACATTGAAACAACTGAGAAAAGTTATACCGTAGTCAAATTTTAAAAATCATACCTGAAATTGTCCAGGATCTTTCAACATCTCACATCAGAATCTCTAGACCTTCAGGATTTCCTCTAGATTCAAATCAAGTAGTGCTGATCACGATACAGACAGTACAAACCCTAGATGCATCTAACCAAGCGATTTCAGAATGTTTAGACCTTAAGATTTCGCTCTAGATGTTCTAAAGTCGAACAGTAAGCTTCCTAAACTATGATTTCGCACAAAACGACGAGTCAAATGCGGCAAAGAGAACCGCGAAGAGCGAGCCACAGAGTGTTGACCGTTTGGAGTGAACACAGCACAGTTACTAGCCGATTACACGGAACCGGCAAACAGTTGACACAGCAAAAGAGGTACTGCAGTTCATGGTTGACGGGTTTCTGTCGCTTTTTTCTTTTGGGAATCGGGATTGGAGTCGATTTTCAGCTGTTGCCTTGTCATCAGCGATTCTGTGGAGTTGTTCTTCAAACTCAATGGAATTTGAAAGAAAACGAAACAGTTTGATCGAATTTGAAACCAGATATCCAAGTGGTAACCTGTGAATGAAAGAGTAAAAAGAAAAGAGACAAAAGAAGAGCACAAAGGGACGAAAACGAAGGAGACCAGATTGCGCGGCACTCTGCGTCTGCTCATCGGTCGGATCACTCGCTTCGGGTCACCTAACGGCAACCAGATGTGGTTGTGGAATGTGGCCCCGGAAATGCGTTTATGAACGAATGTACAACTGCAATACATTGAATTTTAAGAACAATTACAATCACAACGAGTGGAGTGGAAAGAAGGAAATGCAATAAATTAGTGGTGTCCCAGTGAGTTGGTTTTTGGCGAGAAAATGGAAGCCGATTAGAGTCATCATTATTACACTACCAACAATGTCAGTTACGAGTTTTTGGCATATCACAGAATTAGAGGATGATTTGGTTTTTGTAGCTGCAGGTGAGCTCCTTGTACGGAAGGACCACGCAGTTCAGGATGATGGTTTCGGGAGCAACGGAGACATCGGAGCCGAGGATTGTCAGAGATGGAGTGAGACGGCCATCCGGGAGGAATAGTGGTTTGTTGTCCATCTGGAATGATTCACATGGAATTTGAAAGCCAAAGCTCAGAAGAAACTCACTTTAGCAAACGGCAAGTTGGGGTTCGGCTCGAGAGGGATTCCTTCAATGCGAGCCCACATGCCAACAACGGAACGCCATCCGATGACTGATTGGAGGACACATGCGTTCTCCTCAATGACAGCTTCTGGCAGAATGATCGATTCCTTAATGCGAACTCCCTTCCCAATGACCGCATTGGGTCCGATGCTCACATTCGGTCCGATCTTCGCAGTTGGATGGACTTTTGCGCTTGGATCGATGAAGACATCTCCGATTATCTGGGCTCCGTTCTTGCACAATCTCGCTGCATATCGCTTTTTGTAGAGACGGAGGTAGTGACGGTTTGCGTAGAGAACAGCGCTGAAAACCTTATCGTTGTAGGCTAAAAGTTTCGAATGAATCTACTCACGCAGCAGTCTTCGTTTGACTCCACCAACGAGTTGTATGAAGAGCGTAGAGTTTTCCAGCAGATGCCATTTGCGGAAGAACGTCAGTTTCGAGCCAGATACCATCTCCATTCAGCGGGAGGTCGAGTTTCCGAATGACTTCTGTCTTGATCAGATACACTCCGCAAGAGATGTTGGTCGAGACGAACGTGGTTGGCTTGTCGACGTAGTGGATCACTTTTCCTTCGGAATCTGTGACTACAGATCCAAAATTGATGGATTGCTGACGAGTGGCTTCGGTGGTGAGCATGAGCATGGATCCAGTGAGAGTCTCGAGCTTGCCAGCCATGTCTTCAATCGGAAGATCTCCACACACGTCGGCATTGATGACGAACACAGCATCCGGGTCGCCGGAGAGGATTGTCGACTTGAACGAGACGAGGCCACCAGCGGTGCCTGTAATGATTCTTTGGTCAAAAAAGAAATGGTTTTGCAAGAATTTCTGTCTATAGAAAACGTGTTTTTCTTTCTTTGAAAAGAAGACTTTTGTACCTGCTCGATCTCGATGACACTAAACTAAAAACGCTGTTAACCCCTCCTCAAAAAACCAGTCATTTTGTTCCACTCCATTCGTTTTGTTCTCCGAGATAATGGACTGAAACCGGTTCGCAAAAAGGCAAAAGACGTACCGAGTGGATTGGGTTCTTGGAGGTATTTGATGCTGACGCGGTAGGTTTGTTGGCAGCGGCTGATGAACTCGGTGAAGGTGTCCGTGGAGAAGAAGCCGAGCAGGAGGATCTCCGAGAGGCCCGATAACTGAAAGGGGGGGGGGTTGTTTTTGAGTTATCAAAATTTCAAGTTTCGTTGGGTTTTGGGAGCCGTTTTTTGGCACGCGCCAGCTTTCACGTTTTCGGAAGCACAAAATACATACCTGACAAAGTTGGTCGATGTGATGCTCAATAAGAGGAACTCCAGCGATTGGGAACAGTGGTTTAGGAAGTTGCAGTGATAATGGACGGAAACGGGTGCCTGAAAGAAAATTGGATTAGAGGGGCGAAGGAAACAGGTAATTTGCCTACGTCAGCCCGTAAAACTGTAAAACCCCTAGTACCCTGATCTCTAGTCATACGAGTCGTATGATACGACCCTGACACTTTGATCCTGCCCTCTGTATCAGTTTTCGTTCCCTAAAGTGCACACCGATTCTATAGGCTGCTTTTAAAACTTACATTCATTTTACGGGGAGAATAGGAATATGTATTACAGAAGATAAAAATGGTACAACAGCTACAGCAATTTCTAATTGAAATCAATACGTTACTAATTGTAAAGCTTAGGGGAATCTTCACTACGACTTCAAGTTTGTACTCTTAAAGTCGAAGAGGATGATGTTGGGCGACATAGGCCATAATGACGATTGGGAGCATCAGAAAGAAGGCGTAAAGCGAGAGAAGGGCTCCGGCGGCGAGAATCATGGCCTAGACAAGACGCTTTGGAATGGTTTCTTGTATGCAGAAAGTGGCTTGGGTTGGGAAGAAGTGGGCGTGCGCATGCGCCCGCCCGTTCAGACACTCGCCTCCTCACCTTTTTGTGGGCCTCCGACTAGAACGACCGCTTTGAAGGACATTTTGGTGGAGATGGAAGAGAAGACGCGTTTCGATGGAACCGGGTCACTGGCCGCCGCGGAAGGAGGAGGAGGACTGCAAAGAGATACAGGATTGGATGTGGTGACGGCGACGGAAGCAAGGATTCGATAGGAGGGAGTCGATACTCCGATGCGACGGCCGGGGCAGAGAATGGATGCAGCGGCAAAGCCTGGGCTTCTGGGCGGTCTATTCGAGGGGAGGTACTAATTCATTGAACTTTGTGGGAGGTCTACGATCTTCAAACAAAGCTTGTTCAACTTTCAAGCGGTTTCTTTTTGTAGTTTGGTCTAGAAAACTTTGGTTTAGAGGCTACAACTGGAGTTTCTGTACTGACCTCCATGCATCTACAGATCTAATCGCCGCCGCAGTAATTTTTTTAGAACCCCTTACAACAAACACCAAAAAGTTGGCAGTCGGTGGGTCTCGCCACGAAATAGGTTTTTCGGTGTTTTCTCGATTCTGGGCCTAGATTTTTAAGTTTTTTTTGATGAAATTGGATAGAACAGAGGATTTGGATTCAAATGATATGTAATGTGACCAGAATGATTCAGTTTTTCATTGCAAACTGTTCATTTTTGTAACTTTTTTGCCAAAAACACGAAACTCGAAAGTTTTCTATGAAAAATTGAATGATTCCGGTAAAATTAACTATCATTCGATTCTAAATTTTCTGTTCTATCCGATTTTATCGGAAAAAATTTAAAAATTTTGGCATAAATTGAGAAAACACCGAAAAACCTAGTTTGTGGCGAGACCCATCGACTGCCAACTTTTTTGGTGTTTGTTGCACTAATTTCTGAAAATTTTTCGATGGGGTGAATCTGGTTCCCAAGGTAATCTTCAAGTATGAAAATTTTCAAAAACTAAGCCTCAATTTCAGAAAGGAATCAATTCAAACAATCCTCACAACGCTACGCCTAGAAATAACGACGCAGATGTGGAATCGTACGTGCTTTTGCCTGGAGCTAAGCCTTTCTCTTGTTGGGGGTGTGAAATCTACATTGAGTAAGTGGAATCAACGTACGGAATCCCAGTTGAGCTAGCAATTAAAAGAATGGTACCTACGGTTTTTCGAGTGCCACAAGCTGAAGTTTAGAGAACCACTCGGGAGTAGAAGTGGAGAAATAAAATGTGGCGCGGTCACTTTGAATTGTTATACGTGGGGGGTAAACGTGGTTTTCGAACTTTTCGGAGGGTTACCGGGATTACTGTAGGTATGTAGGTTGCGTTGTAGCCCAGCGAAAAATAGTGTATTTTAGCGAAAAGTCTTGAAAATCCGGTAATTCTTGTCTACATATTCTAGAAAACACACACATGTAGACGTAGACAATTCACGTTTCCATGCCGACATTGTGTCGCCAGAGGCGGAAAAACTGCTTCACTGGTGTTTTTTTCGGCGATTTGTGTGTTGTTTGCTATGATTTTGCTTCTGTATTCTGATAATCCGCTCCTTTTTTCTACTCTAGAGTGGATCTCTAAACTTCAGCTTTTGGTACTCGAAAAGCCGTAGGTACCCTTCTTTTAATTGCTAGCTCAACTGGGATTCCGTACGTTGATTTCACCTACTGAATTTAGATTTAGTTACACCCCCAACAAGAAGAGGCTTAGCTCCAGGCAGAAGAACGTACGATTCCACATCTGCGCCGTTATTTCAAGGCTAAGTGTTGTGAGGATTGTTTGAATTGATTCTTTTCTAAATTTGAGGCTTAGTTTTTGAAAATTTTCATTCTTGACATTAAAGATTACCCTGGGTACCAGGATCGCCCACCCCTACCGTTAGTGGGTGCACATTCTGGTACCACAATGTTCCAGATTCACCGAAAAAGTTTCAGAAATTAGTACTACAAACACCAAAAAAAGTTGGCAGTCGGTGGGTCTCGCCACGAAATTTGTTTTTCGGTGTTTTCTCGTTCCTGGACTGATTTTTTGAGATTTTTCTTATGAAATCGGATAGAACAGAAAATTTGGAATCGAATGATAGTTGATTTGACCGGAATTATTCCATTTTTCATAGAAAATTTTCAAGTTTTGTGCTCTTTGCAAAAAAAATTACAAAAATGAAAAATTTGCAATGAAAAACTGAATGATTCGGGTCAAATTTACTATCAATCGGTTCCAAATCTTCTGTTCTATCCGATTTTCCTAGAAAAATCTGAAAAATTTGACCCAGAATCGAGAAAACACCGAAAAACCTATTTCGGCGAGAGACCCAACTTTTTTGGTGTTTGTTGTAGCGTTTTGAGAATTGTTCGAATTGATTCCTTTCTAAAATTGAGGCTTTGTTTCTGAAAATTTTAGGTTAGGGGCTAATCTGGGACAAAAGGGGGCTATTGTGGAACAGGGGGAGGGGGTCATTCTTGAAGATAACGTTGGAAATTTTCAGAAATTAGTACGAGGTAAGGGGCCATTGCTGCATGTGGGGGGCAAAGATGAGATAGGGGCGATTATAGAAAATTACCGAAAATCTGATGTTATTGGAGCCGAAACGTGTTGTTTGCCCTTCAGTGCAACGTATCAGTTTAAAGGCGCACACCAGTATTTGTCCATCTGGTCTCGCCGCGCCGCGAACATTTTGCGCTCGAGTTTGAAAAAGCGTTTCGTTGCATTGAAAGAATTGACAAAAGATTGGAAAACTTTGCTATTTCTCAAAAGTTGAACTTCAAAATCAAATGAAAATGGATTTATTGTAGTACACTTTTAAACGTCTCTGTACAAACGACGGACTAGTCAAAGTTCTAAAAGAGTTTGTAAAAACACTATGCGATCAATCTCTCAATTTTCTTCTAGCTCACTGGGGGGAGGGTTGGGATGAAAACCGAAAACAGGGTATGTCTGAGGAAGATGGCACAGAGTGCTTAGAAGAAGAGGTTGGGAGTATCAGAAGGGAGGACAGTATGCAGATCATTAGGGGTTCCGGGGTGGATAACAGGAGTGAAGGGAGTGAGGTATATGGGGAAGGGGAAAGAATGATTTGAAGGAGGGAAAAGAAGCTGTTGAAGACTACAATATGTACAAACAACAACGGGGGAAACAAGAGAATGGAATGAAGAAACGGCGAGTGGTTATCCTTGTACCAACTGCGGATGCTTTGGGGCAACTTGAGTGATAAGGTTATCATCGACAGCGACTTCTTGGACTTCGGGATCCTGGGCATCCAGCCCTTCTACATCTATCTCAGGGAGTTGCCGATTATTCGGATTGCCTTGTTGATGAATGATACTGTAGAAGGGGACGTGGTCCTTGAGGCGGTACTTCTCGTAGATGATCTCTCTGACGTCGCGGTTCTGGAATTAGAATTGTGAGCATTTCCGGTGTATGTAGTTGGCATTTGGAGCATTTTGAATTGAGGCTAATCCCTTTTGGATGTCTTAATCCCTTTAGAAGCTCAGGATAAGCGTTTCGATTCTATTTAGAGCGCAAGAAGCAAGAAGCCCTAGTACTACGAACGGGGGAGGCGAGCTCGACGCGAAACCTGTCGTTTTCTCGGTTTTGGACGAATTTTCTCAAAGTTTTCAGCTAAAACTGAAAGAAATTGAGTATTTAAACCTAGTTGTAGTAAATTTAGCTAGAATTATTCCGCTTTTCACTGCGAAAAATCCATGTTTTTCTGTTACCGAAAAACGGGCCCCTCTCAAAATTGAATCTGGTGATTTGCAATGAAAAACTGAGTTGTTTTGATGAAATTGATTGTTTCTAGGTTTCAGATGCCTGTTTTCATCATTTTTCAACAAAAAAGCTCAAGAAAATCGGTCCAAAACCGGGAAAACACCAGAAACCCGATTTCGCGGCGAGACCCGCCGAGACCCACCACTTTTGGTGTTTGTAGCACAAACGACAAGCGGATTTCGCCGGGAAACAAGTCAAATAGGTTCCTAAACCTTATTTTCATCTAGTATCATCCGGAAAGTCTGAGAAAATCTACCCAAAATAGAAAACTAACCATCTGTGGAACAGCCTCCAAGAAAGAGCACAACTTAAGAAGCTCCTTATCGGATCTATCATGAAACCAGCTTTCAATCGGGATCCCATTGTCAAGTTGATACGCAAAAGATTGAATGGCGTTATCAAGAATCATAGTTTTCGACGGATCCCTTCCCAAAATCGTCAAATCCTTGACGTAATTCCCAAAAACGCAGACGCAATGCTCTCGGAACAACCTATGACGGATCTGGTTCTTTTGAGGGTCCAGGATGTCCTAAAAAGCGAGAGATTAACAAAATAGAAGTCAGTAGCAACTTACACAAAGCTTATTAGCGTACACCTTCTTGCTGGCAGTGAAAATGATGATCTCGTAGATTTGCGACATTCTCTTCAGGAAAGTTCGAAGGTGGGGACGAAGCCGGACATACACTTGGTAGGTGATGTTTTGGAAAACCACCGGGAACACCATATTAGCATTGTCCAGAGGGGTCAAGCTGCAGTGCACAAGGGTTTCATCCTGAAAAGAGCGATTTTATAAATAACAAACGCCGAAGAAGTTGACAGATCGCGGGTCTCGACGCGAAATTGGTTTTTCGCTGTTTTCTCGTTTCTGAACCGATTTTCTCAAAAATTTTTGATGAAAACGGATAGAAAAGAGGATTTTGAACATAGGAATGGGTAATAATGATCCAGAAACAAGAAAACTCCGTGAAAAACCGATTTGATACTCACCAAATCCAACACCAAAGTGTACTCGGAAGCAGATCGGGTCTTGACTGGAAGCGCCGGACATCTCGTCAAGATCTCCTCGGTCAGTGGGGGAAGATTGGCAAGCATTACAAGTCTGAAAAACCATACTTCACATTGTTCTTCTCATTTCTTGGCATCGCGCCAATTCTCAATTTTCCAGCCCTTATCAGTGACGCATGCTCGCCACCTTGTTGACAAGTGTTTCTCAATCTTTCGTCGTTGAAATTTCGTTCGTTTCACTCGCTATCGCAGCGCTGGAAACCCTTGGCACGATGCCAAAAGCCTCGCTTCCTTATTACGCAATCGGAAACATCTGCGTCTCTCGCTTTCTTTGTACTGTCGGCGTGTTACGGCAAGGTCAGATGCATAGGTAACACCGATCAATCGATGCGATGACGTCATGCGTCGCACACAAAGACCAATCGCAGGTGTTCATTTTGGGATAATTGTTGCGATTTGGGCTGTTTTGGAGTCTCTTTGGATCTTTTTATCGAGATCCGTGATTGGGTGAGCAAGAGGAACGCCTGGCTTTTCACTTTTCAGGTGAACCGATCGTAAACAAACTAGAGTTCCTTCTTTCCCTCAATCAGTCACGTGGTCTCAGTCTCAAGAGAAAGCAAAAGAGGCAAGAGACGCAGAGAAAGAAACGAAGGCAACTTTTTGGTTCGTAATGCAAAGCGCCGATAAGGAAAAGAGGAAAAGCACTCACGCATCATAATCAAGTCGACCTGGTCCTTGATGCTCTGGAAGCAACGCTTCATCCACATAGTCGTCTTCCGGCCAAACCCATTTCGGCGTCACATTGTTCATGTTCAACGTCTTCGGCTTCTTCTTCTTCTTTACCAAAAGAGACTTGATGGGTTTGCTCGATTTAACGGGCTTAATCACAGCTTTCACCGGGACCACCCGTTTCGGCTTTGGCGCCGGTTTCGGTTTCGGCGCGACAGTAATCTTGACTTTTCGCTTTGGTGGTGTTCTTTTGGTTGGAGTAGAAGGTGCAGAAGAAGCAGAAGACGAAGAGCTAACAGTCTTCGTCTTCTGATTCCTTGGTGATCTCAATCGACGACGCAGTGTGTCAGAGGTGGATGCCGACGAACTCGGCAACACAGGGAGGGCGAATACGGGAAAATTTGTGTGAGGGGAGACGATAGATGAAAGTAGAAGAGAACGAGGCACACAGAGTGTTTCCTCTCGTGTGCTGTTGTGTTGTTGCAGCAGCAGCAATGGTGGTCGGACGGCGGGGTGAGGGGGAAACGAAACGGAGTGGCCGGGGGAGGAGTCGTAGAGAGACGACCCAGGCAAGCGAGGGGGAGGTGTGATCAATAGTTAGAGTGTGCCTGACCGTCTCGCCGTCTCTCTGTTTGTTGGCCGCGTGCCAACTATTCGCCTCCAGCCTTCTCTATGGCTTCTCTGGTCGCCTCGCATCGTCATCGGCGTCCTCCGCTACTCGCAACAAGGAGGGGATGCAATCTATACACACACCAAAAAATAGAAAGAAGAACGAAAAAACATGGCAAATATGGGAAACAGAACCGCGAAAGCGGCAGCGGACGATTGGCATGCGCTCACAGGTGCCGTTTTGGCGCACGGGGATTAGAAGTTCATCCTGTCTAGTCAGATTGGTTTTTGAACGTCCGAATGTTGAGTTTTATACTATCAGATAGGTTTGAGAGCTTGGGCTTTAGAACATGCGCTTTTTTCGCCTGTTCCCAAAACATTTGCTGACCTTGATTGATGAATGTGAATCTGATTAGAGACTGATTACCATTGATAACGAAGTGGAAAAGTTTCAAGTGGAAAAGTGGAAAACCATCAATTCTCGGGTTGCTATCTGTTGCAAAATCTCTACGCTTTCTTGGCACCTTGCCAAGCAGATTTCGCAATTGTTCGTTTAGTAAGAAACAACATGAAAAGTATACAAAAAGCATTCATTCTCTATATCAAAATGAGTTCTCTCATGCATGTTGACGCTTGCTATCCTTGACCGGTCCCTTCGGAGTCCCGGGCTTCGGCTTCGGCGGCTCGTCGGGTTTCATGTAGTACGGCTGCGTTTTGAGCCAATCCGACTCGCAAATCGCTTTGTAGGTCGGGCGATTCGGCGCGTGTGGCTGAAGGATCTCGAGAATCAGCGCCTTCGAAGTCGTCGACGCCACGCATGTTTTGGGGAATCTGAAAGATCACAAGGTTAAAGACCCCGAAAAAGCAAATGCTTACTTGATTTTGTGAGCCAGTTGTCTCTCAATCATCTTCTGCGGATTACGATCGTCAAATGGCATTGAACCGGTGAGCATAATGTACAGAATGACTCCGGTGCTCCACACATCGACGGCGTTTCCCGAGTACTCTCTGCCTCTCAGAATCTCCGGAGCCACGTAGGCACGCGAACCACAGAACGTTCCAGACTTTTCGCCGGTTTTCAGGATACGCGAGAAGCCGAAATCGCCGAGCTTCACGTTCTCGTGTTTGTCGAGGAAGATGTTCTCGCATTTCAGGTCTCGATGCACGATACTGTAGGTTTGGAGGTGCTGAAAAAGAGGGATATGGGTTAGAATAGACTCCGAAAGTTACAGTGAGTGCAGCGATGAATTGACGGAACATGAACTTTGCCTCGTCCTCTCCCATCACTCTGATATCTTTCATTTTGCGAAGCAGGTCTCCACCGGCACAGAACTCTGTGACAAAGATGATGTGGTCGGGGAAGGTAATCATGTCGTAGAGACGACAGATGTTGTCGTGCTTCAACATCTTCACAATCTCCTTTTCCCTCGGCAGAAACTTCTTGATGTAGTCGTCCTTCTCGCGCGTCGGAGTGATGTTGATGATTTTGGCGGCCACCTCGAGCTTTTTGTCGCCGTACGTTGCACGAGCCACTCGAGAATACGAGCCGGAGCCGAGAATCTTGTCAATCTTCAGTTTATGATCTTTCTCCAGAGTCGGCGCATATGCTTTTGTCTTCGGACTGAGCTCTTCCGGCTCGTCTTGGTTCTCCGAAACGTCTGAACTTGAGACCTGGATATCCGGGTTTGAGGAGCGGCTTACCAGTGTTTTCTTCTTTTGGCATTCCTTTTGACTCGCCAGAGGACTAAAAATCGAAACAATCAATGACTTGTACACGTTGGCTTTGTACACATGGCTTTTCTTATCGCTTTTCGAATCTTTTCATAACAAGTACACGTTCAGGGCTTCACGTTATCATCTTTTTTGATGGATTTGGTTAGTATGGTACCTCCAGCTGCTATTTTTCAATTAGAATTAGGTCATTCTGCAGTACAGATGGCCGTTAATGTCTTTTTTCCATTATCTTTGTCTTTTCAAATTCAAACGCGCGCCAATTATCCGTGCAGCAAACGCGCTCCATTGAGAATTTCTCTCCGTTTTTCGAACCAATTTCTCTGATTTCCACCCTATTTTCCCGATTTTCTTACTGTTCTTCATGTTTTTCCTACTGAATTTCGACGTTAAGATTTTCAGATGATTGGCAGACCAAGAAAATCCAGACAGCCACAAAATCCGACGCCAATTCAAGAGCATTCTCCAGAGTTGGGTGAACCAAAGGTTTGTTGAGAGTTTAGAGCAGATAATCGATAATTGTCGATTTCTAGGAAACCGGTAGAAGGAAAAGCACAAGAACTTCGAGTAAACCAAGGCTTTACAATGCTGATGTGAGTGTTTCCTTAAAAATTCTTCGTGTAAAAGGAATTTTCAGACAAAAACCGTTTCCCCGCCGTTGACGGAGAAATCCCGGAAGCCGAGAGCTAAGAAGGTGTTTGAAGATGTAAAAAGCGAAGAGTCATCTGATGACGAGGTAAATTGAGTTTTTAAGTGGACTGCAACAATAAAAATTGACTTTAGGTTCAATCAAAAGCCCCGGTTGTTGATAAGAAGAAGCTTCTAATGAGTCCGGGAACTGTGCTTGCTGGTGAAGTAGAGGAGTTATCTGTAAGTATTTTCAGCTCCGAATCATCAAATGAACCTGTTTTGTTTTCAGATTTCCACTCGAAAAACCAAAAGGGCTCCAAAAGCAACGAATCTGAAGAACAAGCTGGTCTCGACAACACAGAGGACTCCGGAAAAGAAAGCTAGAAGCCCATCTCCTGTCAAATCCAAATGCACGCCTGAAAAGAAAAAGAAACTGCAACCAGTGGCTCCTCCTCAAGATTCTAATTCGAGTGAATCGGAAGAAGACGAGAAGCCATCCTCCTCCGCAAAACGCATCGCTTCCGGTGCTTTGAAAGGAAGATTAAATGAATTTAATGCACTAAAAGACTGGATTCTGGAGAGCAAGGCGAAGAAGACATCGCTGTCGATCTACATTAGTGGTCAGCCCGGAACTGGAAAGACGGCGACGACTATGCGAGTGCTCGATGCTCTTGGCTCTTCCGTCCGAAGTTGTCTCATCAATTGCGCCTCGACAAGTACGAAACCAGCGTTGTTCAAAACGATTTTCGAGACACTTGGATTCGATGGAAAACGGAATGCAGAGGTGTTTGAGGAGCACGTAAGGAAGATGAAGGTTCCGTTGGTGCTGGTTCTCGATGAGATTGACCATCTGGCGTCACGGAACAATACAGCCCTCTATGCAGCTTTCCAATGGCCGGATACCCTGTCGCACAAGGTTATCATTCTCGGAATCGCCAATTCCATCGATTTGACCGAGCGTCTGCTCCCAAAGTTGATGCTTGTCAAGCCTCCGAAGCGAATGGTCTTCGAGCCGTACACCAAGGACGATATCGTTGAGATTCTGAATGACAAACTGAAAAATGAGGAGGCTGCTGCCGTTGACGCGAAAGCAATCGAACTGACAGCAAGGAAAGTTGCGGCGATGAGTGGAGATCTTCGAACCGCTTTGCACATCTTCAAACAACAAAAAAGTCGGCTTCTCGGATCCGAAGTGGACGGTGCTCCTCCGGCAACACCAACAAATGGATGTCGAGAAGTTCTGGGAATCATCAACAGCGTCTACTCGTCACCGTTAGCCAGAGCTCGGCTTCCTCTTCAACCACGGATCCTTCTGGCTGTCTCACTGGCCCTTTGCTCCAGCAAGAAGAGCTCATTCGATCGTAACTCCCTGCACCGTGCCTATTTCAAAGCCTGTGAAGCTATCCGTGTCCCTGCTCTCGACGACGACGACCTCCACTCTGCCTTCCAAACCCTCGAATCTCAATCCTTTGTCCGTCAGCTAAACGGCGGAAAGCTGGTTCTTCAAGTCGACGCTCCAACTGCCAAGTCAGCGATTAGTGACAATGCGATGCTCGATCAGATTGCACTTCTTCAGTTCTAATCACTTTTCTAATTTATCACATTGTCTAATACTTGTAAACCTTCCGCTCATCCATTCCCTTCATCGGGTTTTCTTCTTCCAATTCCTGTACTTTAAAAAACCGTTTTTGACTTGTTTTGCTACTATTTTGCTACGTATCATGGTTTCTTCAACCATTTTGATTATCTCTTTGCCGCTTTAATTGATATCTTCCTTCTCTAATCATACTCTTCAGATGCGCCCACTGACCGAAGAAGAGACCTCGATGGTTTTCGCCAAACTGGCGTCGTTCATCGGAGACAACGTCTCGATGCTCATCGACAGAAACGACGGAGACTACTGCTTCAGAAATCACAAGGTGAGAATTGCCCAAGAAATCCTCAATTTCAAACGAACACTTTTTCAAATTCTCAAAAGCTTCGTGCAGTATGCACTTCAGTTTTCGGTCCTCTTGATCCGAATGTTGCTTTTTCGGAATCAAAATGAAAAAGTTCTTCATGTATCCTATCCCTACAAACTCTCTCTTATTCCAGGAACGCGTCTACTACTGCTCAGAGAACCTAATGCGTCAAGCCGCATGCATCGCCCGCGAACCACTTCTCTCATTCGGAACCTGCCTCGGAAAGTTCACCAAATCCAAGAAATTCCATCTCCAAATCACCGCACTCGACTACCTGGCACCGTACGCCAAGTACAAGGTGTGGCTGAAACCGAACGCCGAGCAACAGTTCCTCTACGGAAACAACATTCTCAAGTCGGGAATCGCCCGCATGACCGAGGGAACTCCGACGCACGCCGGAATCGTCGTCTACTCGATGAACGACACACCATTGGGATTCGGAGTGTCCGCCAAGGGAACTGGAGACAGCAAGCGCGCCGATCCGACTGCTCTCGTCGTTCTTCATCAGTGCGATCTGGGAGAGTATCTCAGAAACGAAAGCCATCTCAACTGATTCCAAATTCCAATGTTTCCTCTCTTTATCATTGTCATTTTTGTTGATTTTGCACTTGTTGATTCTTGTTATTCCTCTCTTTATCCCTTTTCATCTTATCTTATCCTATATTCGAAAAATCAAGACCCATAAACTTCATATTCCAAGTAAGTAAGTAGGCATTAGAGATAGAGATCAGTCCCCTATTATTGTACAAAAAACTTGAACAAATTACGAGTAATCGGTCGAGTAAGTTGCGGCATCAACTGCAACATTCGTATCGGAGCATCATCCCCATTGTCTCGAAAGTAGGTCAGTAGAGCCGGCATCGATGGGAATCTCTCGGCGATAGCTTCAGCACGAGAGTGTGACATTCCTGGACACACCATCAACTGTCGGATCCACGCTTCTTTCACTGTTTCGGCCTTCTTCTTCTGCAGAAGATTCTGGAGTTGATTGAACGGAACACCCGAGATCTCCTCGATGGATGCTTTGTCCTGGAGACGAATGGTGACTTCTTTGAGGAATGCGGCAGTGTCACGGGTGTCCGAGCATCGTTGGATGAGGTAGCCGCCATTGGAGAGGGTCGATGCGACTGCCTGAATAATGAATGGATCAAGAAACTAATAATAAAGAAACGAATTTGCTGCTTACCTGCTCACACGCAACATCTCCCTTACTTCCCGCTTCAATCAAATAGATCCGATTCTTCATCGGCGCCATACTCAACCGCGCCTTCTGCTCATCATACCGTCCTCCTCGAATACTACTCTGCAGATCGTCCCAAGTCTTCCTCTCCACCACCCAATCCATCACAATCTCCGATCCATCAATCTTTCGACACACCCAGATATAGTCTCCAACCGAGAGAGATCTTATGTCGACTCGGATGTTGTCTTTCTTCACAAGATGCTCAATGACTGACTTGAAACGGGGATTGTTGCGGTGTTCTCGGTTGTCGGCGATTAGGTAGACTGTTGGTTGTTCATGGGGTCTGCAGGTGAGGATTCGGAAGCTTTGAGCAGCTGGATCCGAGCCTGATGATCCAACAGACCCACTCTGCGATCGTATCAGACTAGGAACCGGGGGAGCTGTACGTGGTGCTTGGAAGCTTGTCGTCTTCTGGAGAGTTGGAGCAGGACCAGAACCTTTCGGAGCCACCTGCACATCCTCATCTGACTCGAATTCATCATCATCTCCAGCCTTCGACGATGCCGATGTCTTCTGCTGCTTTTGCGCTCGTTTCGCATCCTTCAACTTCTCCGTCGTGGTCTTCCGAGCATTCTGGAACTTTCGGTAGTCTTCCGATTTGAATTTCCTGATCTCTCGAAGCGTGAGATCTTTGTGTTCTTGACATGCAGCATTCCAGGTTTCCTCGAGCTTCAAAGCGATGTTTTCTCCGATTCCTGGAAAAAAAACAATAATGAAATTGGGTTTTTGATCAATTTTCGTTGAAGAGTGTGTTCCAGAGCATTATTTTTGCTGGTTTTTTACTGAAAAAGTTCTGAAAAACTAGTTGGGAACTTAGAAAACTCAGGAAAACCCATTTGGGACCCAAGCATTGAGTTCCATGAATTCGGTTTTTGGGTGTTTTGTGATTCAGTTTTTGAGAAATTTAGATTGAAAACAAGTTCCAGAGCCTTATTCTCACGATTTCTGACAGAAAACTAAAAAAAATCCAGAACTCAGAAATTTTCATGGCGGGGAAGTCCAGATGCTACGAATAGAAGAGGTGGGTCTCGCCACTAAAAAAGTGAAAAATTGGGAAACTCAACAGCAAACTTTGTTCCAGAACTCTATTTCTATAAGTTTTTATCGAGAAAGTCCAAGAATTTCATTCCGAAACCCAGAAAACACAGAAAACCCATTTTCGCTGCGAGACCCGATTTCGATTTCCTACCTTGAACATTCTTCAAATCCACAATATTCTTAATCTCAAACGGACACTTCTTCAGATTCTCATGAGCTTTATGCAGCACGTACTTCAGTTTTCGGTCTTCTTGATCCGAATGTTGCGTTTTGAGAAGTCTGAAACCGAAAATTTGCTGTTTCAGGTTCGAAATGAGATGTTACTTTTCAAAGAACAAGTTCCTCGTGTACTCTATCCGTACTGTCACCCGTTTTTCTTTCTCTTTTTCCATCTGCAAATTCAATTTTGAATTGTCTTGGATCCTACTTGTCACCCGAAAAAGTATGAAAATATGCATTGGAACTTTTTTCTCTTTTAGAATACTCTTTTCCGAACAGTTTTTCTATCAGGTTCAGCAATTTATCATCACCAAATACCTATTTTCAAAGAAAAAACAAGGAACGTAAATTGCAGAATGCGAAAACTGCAATGTGGTACAAAATTCAAAAAGGGGCGAAAAAACAAGAGAGAGAAAGTAACATTTTGGCAACTTTCAGAAAGCGAAACGGGGCGAAAAATGGAGGAGAGAATCGTTTTTGAGGGGGGATAGGGCAATAGGAGGAAATGGAGGATTATTATAAAAGAAACTCCTTTTCGGTAATTTGCAGTTGAGGTGATCGGGAGGGAAACGGAGAAATCGGTTGAAAACAAAAGAGATCGATAAAAAAAGAGAGAAGAAAACATGAAACGGGTGGGGGAAACATTGAAAATGTCTTTAAAAGCTTTTCAGCATACACGTAAAATCGAAAAATGGATTGTTTGAAGAATCTGGATAGAGCCTAACGTCCCTCCGAGTAGCCTTTCCACAAGTCGTCCGTCTTCAGCTTACGCTCTATCAGCGACTTTGTGTAGTTGCGAACCTGAAAATAACATCTGCTTAGTTCCCGATCATCTCAAATGGATCCCTTACCTTCTTCTCAGTGTTCTCATTGAAACGAGCATCGAATCCGGGTTGCTGGCTTTCGCGCTTGTACATCTCCTTGGCAACCATCTTGATAAGCCAAGTGGTTTTGTCGTGTGAGGCGTCTTTCATGTTTCGAACGGATGACTTGACCACCGAGCGAATGGCTTTCTCGAGTTCACTTTTGAAGTCACGGGTGCGACGTTCCTCTCTTGAAAGGCTCTCGTGGCGGTGCGAATGCTCCTTGTGACGGCTTCCCTCACGACGATCACGATCCTTGTCACGATCGCGATGCTCACGATGTTCACGATGTTCCCGGTGTTCGCGATGCTCACGGTGCTCACGATCACGGCTCGACTTTCTAGATGGTTCCTCCTCAACCGCAGTAACTGCTGGCTGCTCGACAAGCTCTGTCTGGACTTTTACAGCTTCCACAACAGCTTCCTCGACCTTCACAGTCTTCGCTTCCTCCGCAACAACCATTGTCGTGTCCGGAGAAGTTCTGTCATTCGGATCGAGAAGTCCTTGCTCGGCACTCGGCGGCGACCACTGTGTCTCTTTCGTGACTTTGTTGTAGTAGTAAACCTCGCCAGTATCCGATTTTGCCTTCGCCCAAACGTATTTGTGAACGTTGAGCGCTGCAACACGACGAGCTTCCTCCTCGGCCTTCTTACGAGCAATCGCCGCTTGTTCTTCTTCAGCACGTTTTCTGGCGACATGGGTGTGAATGGCTTCCATCTCTTTCTGCGCGAATTCGAGGCGTGCACTGAAAAAACGATAATTCTCCAGCTTTTCAGGACAATAACTCACGTAAGCTGCTGCAGTGAAGAACTTTCGTAGAGCTCGTTCAGCTTGTCAAGCGTCGGGAGACTTTCCATCGTGAGAGGAACAGCGTGTTGTGGGTGATACGCAGATGGGTAGTAGCCCGTGGACGGGTGATACATGTACATTCCAGACGGATCGTAAATACCTGAAAAATGTTGAAATTGGTTCAAAAGTTTCGAAAATCAAGCAAAAAAACAAAAAGCTGCGAGAATTTGCTCAAAATTAAATTCAAATTTTACGAGAGTGCAGTGGAGCGCGTTTGCTTACTGCTCTTTTTCGCACGCAATATGTTATCATGTTTACTCACCATATGCTTCATAGCCGGGTACTGGATAGCCGACAGGAACTGGATGGCCATTAGCATCGAGAGTGTAACCAGTGGGATGTGGGGTATTCTGTCCATGAGGATCTGTGGGTAAGTGAACACTTCCCGACGACGAGTCTGACATTGCGTGCATTTTGGCTTCCGACTTGACATTTGCACGTTCTCCAGAACCTGTGGATCCCGGAGTTCGAGGGTTCGGACTATTAGCTCGACGATCGTAAGCCGGAGAGCGATTTCGGTTCTCTCGCTCTTCCAACTTCCGTCGTTTGTACAATTGTGGAGAAGAGCTTCTGGAGCGAGGACTGCGAGATCTTCGTCCATACCGTCGACGATCCCGATACGACTCTCTAGCCAACATTCGTTTGTCATAATGCTCCTTGTAGTTGTTGCCATGATATCCACCAAAGCGATACTGATGCACGTCGTTTCCATTGTTGAAGAATCGAGGATGCGGGTCGCGTTCATAGTAAGAAGACGAGTGATGATGACGTTGGTAGGGTGGCGAGGCTGCTCTTGATTCGTGAGAGTTCGAAGAAGCGCTTGGTTTGCTGTCAGTCTCCTTCGGTTCCTCACGAGCCTTCTTGGGGATCTTGAAAGTGATCACATTACTCAAGCTCTTCAATCTTGAAGCGATTCCGGTGATTGCCTGCAGAATGGCTTTGATCTCGGTCTGAAAATGTACAAAATTGAGATGATTGATCCTTCTAGAATAAGGGAACTTACATGATTCGTCTCACTAACTTCCGCATAAGACTTTCCAGGCTCCGCTACACTTGTTACCAACGAATCGGTCACAATGTGAACATCAAACCAATCATCGTAAGACATGTTCGCCCAACGATCCACCATCTCCAACACGAAACGATTTGTTCTCCAGGAACTCGAAAATCCATCAACACGAAGAGACTGCAGACACAGCTGAACCAACTTGAGGTTCGGAAGCGAGAAATCGTCCATTTCCAACCATTCGGCCATCAACGTGCATATGCCTTCCTTTCCAAAGTGCGCACGGATATTCATATCGATTTCATGACAGAAAACACTTCGGATAAAGTTCACACGTTGCTGATAGTCATTCATTCTCGCGGCTATCGTCAAAATTTTCCTCGTGTGCTTCTTCTTTTGCAAATCGAAGAACGCGAACTCCTCCTCGAGATACTTGACCTGATCGCACGGCGTCATTTCGTACATGTCATCTTCGAGTCGCTCATCGAAATTCTCATCAATGTTGATTATTCTGCTCGCAGAAACGTCTTCATCTTCCTCACTCTCATCATCCGAGAACTCTCGTGGTCTCTGTCCTATCCAACCGGTACAGATACCAGCTCCACAGAAGCACTGTTGAGCGTCGCGTCTGGAACTTTTAAACGTTGTTATCTAGCTAAAACTGTTCTCAATGAACTCACCCATAGTTGACAAACTGGTAATTGAAAGTAATCTCATCTCCAGCCTTGATATCGTGTTTCGCGAAGAATCCGATTCTGCTAATATCTCCCGGAGTTCGTGGAACTGCCCACTTCTCACAGATCGCATTAGGATCGCAACTGTGATTCACAAAACGAGACGGATTTCCATAGGTGGTCGCGTCAATGGTGTAGACTCCAGTGTCACAAAGATAATGATGCTTGTGCTTCTTATCCTGTCCATATTTAGACTTCCTTTTCTCATAGTCATCACGCTCCAGCACCTCTCCAACGTACTCAATGATGAATCGACCCTTTTTGATATCTTTCAAAGCTCTCAATCCGCATCCTTTCGCAGTTCCAGTATGGAAAGCTTCAACAGAGGCGTACTTTCGTTTGGCAAATCGCTGATTCTTGCACTTGGCGGGACACGAAGACGGGCATTCTGTGAGCATCGCTCGATTCACACAGTTGTCATCGGAACAGTTTTGATTGTTCGCCGCGCAGTAGCAGATTAGAGAGTCTGTCTTCTTCTTATTGGCATTTCTTGTCATAAACTTGCACTCGGTGATCAGTTCATAAGGTGGAACCTTCATATCCTCCTCCTTGATCTTCTTCTCCTCCTCCTTCTTCCTGTTCTCCTCCTCCTTCTTTCTATGCTCCTCCTCTCTCATCTTCCTCTCCTCTTCCTTCAGCCTACGATCCTCCTCCCGAGCCTTTCGTTCCTGCTCCCTGACTTCTCTCTCCTCCTCTCTCTGCTTCCTTTCTATCTCCCTTACAGCTTGAATTCTGTTCTCCTCCTCCTTTCTCGCATCCTCCCGCTCCTTGCGTCTCGACTCGCGGTCCCGAGTTCTTCTATCGTCATCGTCGCGTTGGCGATGTTTTGACTCCTCGTCGGCTCTCTTGTGCCGTCTTTCTCGTTCTTCTCGTCTTCTGTCGTGTTCGTCTCGTTCCTCCTTCTGCTTGTCTGCCTTGTCTGCGTGACGACGTCGTTCAATGTCTTGCGCGACTCTTTCGACTTTGGATCTCTGGAAAATTAGACGGGTTGCGGTTGAAATGAAACGAGGAAAGAGTGGGGGAGACACAAATTAGGTACATCAATATGGGGGCTCTTTTTGCTCACCAATGCATTTATCTGGTCCTCTGTCATTCTTCCGTGAAGCGGAGCCGCCGGTTGTATCATGGCGCACGCCGGCTTTGGAGCTTTCTCGATGCGCTCGTCAGACGAGACGTCATTCTGACATAAAAGGACATGTGGGGAACTTCGAAAAGGGGAAAACTTACATCAACACTAGCAGAACTTGATTCGGGAGGTCCGTTGGCGAAGGAGAGCTGCGGGATAACCATCGTCGGAGGTGGAACATTAGAAGTCGACGATCCGAAATTGGTGCTTCTTTTTGGAGGAGGAGGGTTTGGTGTGGAGCATTCAGCAACTGGAGCAACTTCTTGTGAAGCTGAAGTAGCAGCCGACTTTATCAGAGGATTCGTCTTCAACCCGATCTTCGACTTGAAGGCCATTGGCTTGAATCCCATCGAGAATCCATTCTCAGTCTCTTTCATCGGAGCTGGCTCTGGTGGCGGAGGTGGTGGTGGATGTGGGGAGGCGTGAACTGGGTTGCTCGCAAAACTCTGATAAGCGGGATGAAGGAAGTGTATCCTAGGACGATGCACTGGAGATGACAGCGGGTTCTCCGATTGTTGCTCATCATTCGTTTCCCAAGGCGCCATTCCGGATTTGGGGAAGCCGTGATCGACATCAACGTGGATCTCTTGAGTAGAAGAAGTCGCTTCGTATTGAAGAGGAGCCGCCGATGTAGATGGTTGGGCCTCTGAGACGTCTGCTTCTCCACCTTCACTGTCAGAATCAGCTATATCCATATCGTTGTCTGGCACATTGTCTTCGGAAGATGGCTCGGGTTCCTGTTTGATTTGGGCTGCAGGTTTTACAGCTTCCTGGAAGTCACTGGATTCCGGTTCCAGCTCTTCCTTCACATTGACAAGCGGTTTCTCGGTGAGCACAGGAACTTCCAGTTCCTTCTCGACCAATGTTGCAGAAGATGGCTGGAACTGTGAATGATTAGAACAAAAGTTGTTTCTGATACAAACCTGTGGATCTTCGGGATGTGGAGGGCTTGGAGGAGTTGGCGCTTTTTCCATCGGTGGCGCGATAGAAGTATCCGGTTCCGGATTGCTAACTTTCGGCTCAGCCTTTACTTTAAGCTTAGCAGCCGAGCGTCTCTTGGAAAGTGGCGGAGGCGGCACTGCAGATTTCGGCTTCTCCGGTGTAACGACTTCTGCTTTGATTCTCTTGTGGGAAGGTGACGGCTCGTCGTCGTCCTCTTTCTCCAGAAAAGAGTCTGCTTCATTCGTTCTCAGCGATACGTTGTCGTCCTGAATGAAAACCAATTATCCACAGAAATTCGAGAAAACCGCTACTTACGCTGCATGTGAGAAGTGTCATATTCGTCGCCTCGTCTTGCTCTTCGAGATTCGAGACATCTGTCGGACCTGAAGAGCTAGAAGTGCTGCTGACTTCTGTAAAGAAGCTTTTGATGGTTGTACGCAACAAATATACTCTTACCAGTCTTAATCTTCGGCGGTCGACCTCGTTTTCCTCGTTTGGTGGGCGTTTGCGGGGCAGGTGGCTGGGGCTCGGCTTTGTTCTCTTTCACAGAACCGTCCTGGGCAGCTGCCAGCTTTTTCCGTCTTGTTAGAACCATCTGGGATCTGTAAAAGCAAGGATTATCAAGGGTAAATGAGGCGGGGGTTGTCGGGGAGGAAAAGGTGAAGAAAATTGGCTACGCGCTCATTTATTCGAACAGAGTCCGTGTGTACTACACGGAGACACCAGCAGGTGTTTTCTGGGCGAGACCTGACGCAACAATTGTGTCATGCGCCTTTAAGTTGTAATTTTTAGTAATTTTTATTCAACGAATTATTGCTCCGATTTCTCCTATTTGTTTACCAATTTCTGCTGCATACATAAACAATTCCGTCTTTATAGGCTATAGCGAAACCCTAAAATCGCTGTTTCCAAATACAAACCAAACCCTTACCGCTTTCCGGGAAGGAGAGCCGCCAGCATTCAAGCAGCACAGAAAATCGATTTGGGAGAAGAGGGAAAAAAGAATGAAAAATGGGTACCTTCTTCTTCTTCTTCTCCTCGACGTCTATCCGTCTTTGTAGCTGTGGATGGGTGTGTCGAGTGAGCGCGTGTGTGTGAACGTCGTCGATGCTGACGGCTTCTCACGGAGCAATGAAGGAGTAGAAAAAGAGGGAGAAAAAGAAGGGCCTAGTGTGCCAGAGTGTGCCTATATCGAATTGAGAATGTGTCGCGTCTCTCGCGTGGACTGCTCTCTCTCTCTCTGTCTCTCCCCTTGGGAGAGCTGTGTTACTGGAGAAGCGAGAGTGACAGAGAGCGAAAGGAAAGAAACGGGCAATGTGACGCAAGGGAGCGGAGAGAGGGGAGGAGGTAGGAGGATGGCAGTGTAGGCAGGAGACAGAACAGCATTGTGACGGAGGGGAGAGACTCTGCACATGCCACCCGACCGCCACCACCGCCGCCGCAGATCGTCGACGAATTCTCTCGCGCATGAGAACAGGGAAATTGAGGAAGCGCAGACATGGGCATGGCGCCAGGTGCCGTCGTCGTCTTCACTCGTCGAAAAAGGCTTTATTGTTGAATTGAATTGAAAAGTGAGAATGTACGAGGGACTTCTTAGACTTCTTATTGCTTTCCACGATTCTGGGTCCTGCTCAACGCAGATCTCGGCGCCGAATCCGCCTTCGCCGCTATCGCCGATCCTTCCGTGCTGACCGAAGTGAGCAGTGCCTTCTCCGCAGTCAGAGTCGTCGATGTACACGAGATCACTTCCAGCTCCTTTCCCTTCGATTGGAAAACCATATTGGTTCCGAGATCCTGATTCCAAGTGCCAGTGTACAATGAGTTATTGATCTGAAATCGAAGTTTGTCACAAGTGAACTGAAAACTTGCAGAATACCTGTAAAACTGGTGCGTTCGTCTCTGCGTATCGCAGTTTTAGGTTGTTCTTCTGAACGGCGTCTCGCACTAGATCGGCGTCTAGAATTCCGTTGACAGTCACCACCATCGTGATCTCCTCCCAATCGTCTCCGTCTTCATCATCGTCGACGTCTTCTTCTTCTTCTTTCACTTCCTCGATTTCCATGGGTTCGTCCTTCTCTTTGGCTGCAGGATTCCTCTCGTTTTTCACTTTGACGCGGTGCATTTTGAGATCTGAACTGGGAAATGTATTTACAGCGAAATGGCGTTGGGCGGGTCTTGCCACGAAATCGGGTTTGGGTCGATTTTCTCTAAAGTTTCTGACAAAACCTGATATAGGTCTAGTCTCCGAAATCGCTTTTCTATCAGTTTCTATCAGTAACAATCGATAAAAACTGTCCTGAAACGAAGAATCACCGAAGAACTGTTTTCGTGGCGAGACCCATCGAATGTGACTTTTCGAAAAAATTGATGAAAAAAACAGGTAAAGAAAACGGATTCAAACCGCTAAAAGACAAAAACAACAACGAAACAACCCGGAATTCCCTCCAAAAAATAATTTATCATTCTTTCTCACATTCAATTCAATAAATACTATTATCACATTCATAATTACAACCCATTTGTTATGTTAGCTTTCTCTTTTTCTCGGAATCATTGGTTAAAAAGCGTCCTGTAGAAGCTGTAGAATCTGTGGATAATGCTTCACATACTGCTGCTGACCACGAGAGATCACCGAAGTGTTGTAAGAAGTGATCAGTCCGTTCAGCAACGCCAGAGCTTCCTGCTCGGTGTGCTCTTCGTACCATTTCACGTATTCTTCGGGCTGAAACATGCGGTTTTTGATTGGGAGAATGAGATGGATTGCTTACCGTCCAATCAACAGATTCATTCGGAAGTGGGAGTTCCGCGGGACTGTCAGACACCAGGAGTTGGATGAGAATCGACTTCTTGACACCTTCAACTCTAAGGAGCACTTCGATGTCGTTCCCGAAGAGATCCAGAAGACGAGAGGTGTCTCCATACTTTGATGGCCATTCCATAGATCTCACAGCTTCAAGGAGTCTGAAACCAGTCTTTTAGCAGTTTTTCCAAAGGTTTCGAATAGAAATTTCACCCACCTGGAGAAGTCTATAACAATCAGCTGCCGTTCATCGGATCCGTGCGATCTGACGAGTGTCGCGTTGAGAACAAACGAGTCAATGACGTATTCAGCGATCTGCGAAAGAATGTGCGAGTGACAGACTGCTCGGGAGACGTGTGCCATGTGCATGTCGATGTGGTTGATGTAGGTGAGCAACTCTTGCATGTATGGAGCAACTGACTTTGTCATTCCACGAGTTTCAATGTGCATTCTGGCGACGATAGCTCGGATCGAGTTCTTCACTTCGTTAACAATAGCGTCGAGAGTCTCTTTCTGAACTGTTGCGACGCTTTTCGACTCGGTTGGCCAGCGCTTCACAATCCCGTCGGCGGTCTGGATCAATCGGTAGTTTGTCATCTGATTGGCAGTCAGGCGGTCTCCTAGCAACAAATCATCCCGTTGAAGATGCAAATTGGCCTCTAGCTTCTTGGAAATCATCTCAATGCACTTCTCAATGTTGCTGCTCATCTTCTGACTCAATTCCGTATCCCAGTCCACTTTTCTCAGCTCCTCTTCCATTGCAGAGTTGATAAGATCGACGAAGGCGTTGGCGTGAGATGTGGAGAAATCGTGTTCCTCTACGAGTTTGTGAAGACGTCCGAGAGAATGTGTGAGCAGGGAGTTCTTCAGTGGACGGAGGGAGTCATTGAGGGCAGCAGAACTTTCTCCTTTCGAGTTGAAGACTCTTCCGAGTTGTTGAACAAATCTCAGAGCATACGGGGTATCCAACGGAACTCTGCTACGAATCAGACGAGCCAGCTTCTCCGAGAACTTCTTCTTGTAAGTATCACCAAGCATCGAAGCTTGTTCCAGATGAGACTGGATAGTGGCTGCCACCACTGGAAGACTCTTGTTGGCTGCTTCTGGAGAGCTATTCGACAGTTCCATAAGCTTCTTATCCAGATCGACAACCGAGGAAGAGAGAAGAACCTCGAGCTCTGAATCCAAGTAACTGAGAGTCCGAAGAGCTCTCTGAGCAGAAGCAACCATGGAACTGTTCAGGGAAGCGAGTCCTCTCTTCAATTCCTCCGCTCCACTTCGACGAACCTCGTTCTCCGCAACTTTCAGCTTGGTATCCACCATACTCTTCAACCATCCGATCTTCCGAAGATTCTTATTATCATTCAGAATCTCCTTGATCTCCGCAGTGATCTCTGCTTTCTTCACTAGGTCACTTCTCTTTTCAAGGGACTCGAACAACTCCTCACATCTTTGAGCATCCGCTGCCATGTTTCTCTTCAGCATCGTCGACTCCAATTGTCGAGTTTGTTCGCGAAGTCTCGTTGTCAATTCATCACAGACTGTCGCAAGGCGATTCGACTCATTTGTAACTGAAGACATGCGCATTTGCACCGAGTGAAGTGAGTCTTCGAGTGATTGAAGAGCAGGAACTTGCTCTAGAAGTCGTGGAAGATTAGTCTCGACTCCTTTCCGCAGTTGTCTGTCCAGGGTTTCGTGGAGTCCCGCCACTTTTCGGTTTAGAGAGTCCGCGACGGACGAATCGCATTCAGCGACTCTAAAAATATATCTTGCTTTTAACGAAGCTGGAAACACTCACTTTATCAAGTAATCATTGACATCTGTTTTTCCCCAAAGGAAGTCGTCGAGTTGTTCGTCGACTCTCCCCGACATCTGCAACATTGGATTGACATTCTCCATTTGAGGAATGGGTTTTGAAGAAAAAGGTAATTGATTCAGCGTGAAAACTGATTGAAAGAATGGAAGATAGGATACAGAACAAGAACTTGATATATTCTTTTGATTCTGAGAACGGTGAAAAAGAAAAATTGAGCACAAAGAAACAATTGAAAAAGTAAAAAAAAAAACAATGAAATAAGTAACAGACTACAAATCTAACCTACAAAACTACAACCAAATAAACGTTTTACTGCTCAATCTTCTCCGCGGACTTCTTCAAATTGTGCTTCTCCACCGAAACATGATCCTCGAGATCCGAAATGACTCCTCTCGCAATCGTAGTTCTGCTGCTTCCCTCTCTCAACGTGAACGCCATTCCCTTCCTCAACGGCATATCCTTCATCAGCAAAACAGTCGCAGAGGTGTGTTCTCCAGGCATCAGCAACTCATTCGTCATATCAAAACGACCCACTTGATCCCAAGTGCTGCAGTACATTTTGTCAGTGAATCCGGTGCGGATTCCGATCTTCCGGCCATTCTCTGCTTCTGAGAGGAGGTAGAGCTCGACTTTGACTCGATTCGTGATGGTAACAGCTCCGGGGTGTCCTGCCCACATGCCTCTCTTCACTGTATCCGCCTTCACTCCTCGGCACAGAACTCCACAATGATCTCCAGCACGAACCTCCTTGACACTCTTTCCGAATACTTGAATATCCGAAGCAGTCGTCTGCAGAACAGTTCCGTCTCCCTTGATCTCCACCTTGTCTCCCTTCTTCAAAAGTCCTCGCTCCAGAGTTCCAACGATCACAGTTCCTGAAAGCTTTGAACATTTATAACGGGTTCAATCAAATAAAGCTTACCTCTTCCCGTGATAGCTGTCTTGGAAGCAATTGGCATAACAAATGTGTCTTTCTCATTTCTATCTGGTTCCGGAAGAGAGTCCAGAGCTTCCAGGAGCCGATCAATGCAAGAAACATCGCCTCCTTCAAGAGCAGTCAAAGCGGATCCACGAATCACTGGTGTACCATCTCCATCGAATCCATGAAGCGAAAGAAGCTCCCTTGCTTCAATCTCCACCAAATCCAACACATCATCTTCCACCAAATCAGCCTTGTTGATGAAGATCACCATGTTCTTGACACCGACTTGTTTCGCCAAAATCAAATGCTCCTTGGTCTGCTCCATGACTCCATCTGTAGCAGCAATGACGAGCACAGCGACATCCATTTGGGAAGTTCCGCAAATCATGTTTTTGATGAAATCAGAGTGTCCTGGGCAGTCAGTGTGCGAATAGCGACGAGCCGGGCTTTCGTATCCAATGTGCGCGACGTTGATGGTGATTCCGCGCTTCTTTTCTTCCTTTCCTTTGTCGATTTCATCAAATTTGACATGTTTTGCAAAACCTGAAATATCTTACTTATACTAATTGACAAATTCTGTCTGTTTGTTTAGACCGTTTTGCTCCAGATTTGGTAGGAAAGTCTGGAATGTCCGCCTGATGATGCACGACCAATTTTCAAACAGAAAAATTATGATTGGCGCTCTCAGGAGCCGAAAATCTGCTTTTTTGGGACATTTTTGCATCTTGATTTTTAAACATTGGACACGGTAATATTCTCGAATTCCTTTAGCATTAGCTCATCATTACCTAAGAGGGTTGGCCAGAAGGTACATGCGCCTCCTGCATGTATAGGGAGGGGGACCGTCGGAACCCACAAGATGTCGGTCACTAGGGAGGACGGGCCTACATAACCGGACCGTCAGTTGTGCACGCGCGGGACTCTAGTCTAGCTGCTGGATCTCAAACCCGAGACTCTAGTCTAGCTGCTGGATCTCAAACCCGAGAATCTAGTCTAGCTGCTGGATCTCAAACCCGAGACTCTAGTCTAGCTGCTGGATCTCAAACCCGAGACTCTAGTCTAGCTGCTGGATCTCACCCCGAGACTCTAGTCTAGCTGCTGGATCTCCAAATTTTTTTTGAAATTCCTAAAGGATAGGGAACTTATATTTTTACCATGTTTTCGTCTGCCCAGAGTCATTATTGCCCAGAGTGACGCTTTCTTTCATTCTGAAACATCACACCCCCAAACAAGCTCCCGAAAGCTCCCGACTGTACCCATTATGAAGCAAATATGCAAGCTCAGTCAGAAGAGAGTGACGGCGTTAGCCGTTACGAACCTTTTGGTTGTTTATGATAGAACAAATCAAAATTTGTAAAAACTAAACAACTCACCTTTTTTCGCCTGAACTCTAGTGATTGCCGATGTGAGTGTCGTCTTTCCGTGATCGATATGTCCGATTGTGCCAACATTCACGTTGATTTTTGGAGCAGCTGCTGTGGCAAAGAAGGCAATAGAGTTCCGGAGTGAAGGGACAAGCAGAGAACTCGTTGAACATCGATTGAAGAGGAGAGATCGTGTGAAAGCTGTCAAAGCAGCCGGGTTCATTTTTCTGAAAAATTCAATGCTTTTAGAAGCGTTATAGGTGAAAAACTGTATTGAGCGAGTAAACAAACAGAAATAAACGATAAAAAGTAGAATAAAATGTTGAAAACCGGGAGAAATTAGCAAGTTACCTAGAAAAATGTAAATTTGCGTGGCAATTCTCACTTGTCCGAGAGGACTACACGGCCGTGTGGCCTAGAAATCCGCTTCACTGTTTATTTTCTTTTTCGGTCAAACTCCAGATTTTTATTTGTTTTCCCCTTTTCCAAATGGCTAACGATGGCAATGCAGCCGAATCAATAGCCAAAAAGTTGGCACAAGTGAGTTATCCCTAAATAACACCCGCCCTATAAATTATTTCAGGAAGAAGAGTGGCTACAAAGCTTCCAAAAGAACATTGCAAAAAGCGCTCAAATCCGGCATGGAATCGAAGAAGTTGTGGATAAATTTGATCAACGATTGACGTCACTTGAGAAGAATGTCCTACCGATGCATATTTCCAATGGACAACTTCAGAAAAAGCAGCATAGTGAGTGTTTTTACTTTGGCAGCTGGTACAACATTCTGGCTCAGATATCCAACGTTTGATCAACACAATCGATGCGACTCTCCAGTTTTATGGCAAAACGAGCACTGTGGAGAACGCAATTAAAGATGGGATTCAATCCGGAGGTCTGGATGCCTATCTGGAAAACATGGAATGCCTGCAACAAGCCATCAACTTCTTTGAGACACATCCGAACTACGCGAGTCAAACGGAGAACATGAAAATGACACTGGACACTGGATTCATGGCTCTAGAGAAGGAGTACAAAGCGGTGTTGTTGAAGAATTGCATCAATGTGGATCCGGCGTACTTTGTGAAGAAGAACGAGCAGGATACACTGTCACCGAGGCTGAACGAAGTGAAAATCATTCATGACGAGGAGCAGATTATCAAAATTGGAGTCTGGCTTCTAAAAGAGCACCGAGTACACTTTCTGAGCCATTATTCGGAAATCCGTGGAGCACAGATTCTGAAGAACATCAAAACCATCGCGGAAGCTCAGAAGACATTCCAGTTGGCGACTCGCAGCAAGATGTAAGTTTTCTGTTGTTCGCTGAATTTCATTCTAATCCGGAGCCCTTTTTAGATCTACAGTACGAAAACCAGCGCATCGATCCGAAAAAGTGGACTCTCTAATCGACGTGGACTCCTGCTACGTGATGTGCTCCTCCCTGCTCAATCTTCTCGAGCTCGAAGAACGACTGATGATGAAAGCAATCCCAGACACGTCAAGAAGAGCACAAGTGTTCCGAGAACTCGTCTCCCGTCCTCTCGCCTTTGCAGTTCTTCAAACACAGAAGATTGTGAATGAACGCGACATCGGAATAGTTCCACTACTCCCGCTTCTCCATTTGCTCTCTCAGAACTATGCGAGATTCCATAACTTGGCGGCGGTAAGTTGATTGTTTCTCGATGTTTCAAGTTCCCTCGTCTTTCAGAATAGCATCGGCGATGTTCAGTTCGATTCTCTCATGCGTCAGCTTCAAGTCAAATGCTCTTCTTACGTCAATGAGGCAGTAGAGAATCTCAACGAGGATACGACGAAGTTTGTACCGCCAGATGGAAATGTGCATCCTACTACTGCTTCAACGCTCAACTTCCTCTCAAGTCTCACAGCGCATCGGGTAACAGTGACACAGCAAGTTCTCGCTATGACGGCTCCACAAGGACAGAATACGAACTTACTGCTTCCGAAGCTCTTTGGTAAGTTCATCATCCTTCTAACTTTTCCAATCTTCGTTTTCCAGCAAGAATTCTCTCTGCACTTGGAAGCATGCTAAAGAAGAAAGCGAACCTCTACGATGACCCTACACTCGCCACAATCTTCCTGCTCAACAACTACAACTACATTGCCAAGACTCTCGCCGACGAAAAAGATGGTCTCCTGCCTGCTATCACCGAGATGAACACCAACATCTTGTCCTTCTACCACGAGGAAATCTCCACGTGCACCAATGAATATCTGAAGAGCTGGAATGGAATCGCCGCGATTCTAAAGTCAGTGGATCGAATCGGAGAAGATAAACAGCTGGCTAAGTCGATTATGAATGTAAGAGAAACAAGGCGTCCTCCTATTTCGATGAAATGCTCCTGTTTTCCAGACATTCGTCCGCGATTTCGATCAAGTGCTCGCCCAACAAACCGACTACTGCATCTCGGATCCGAACATCTCCTCGAATGTGCAAAGCCAAGTGAAAGCTCGAATCTGGAAGAACTACTCGCAGCTCCTGGACGCCTGTCAACGATTACACGTCTTCCCACAAGGCATCAAGTACACTGAGAACACTTTTGAGATGGCTATACGGAACTTGTTCTCGTCTGCGAGAATTAACTAGAAACTAATGTTAAGATTTGAAATATGCTGTGATATGTACGAAATATCTAACTTATTTGCCTTGCTTTACTTATAAAACTGATTGCATAAAAATCAAATATGTCTTGAGAATCGCCTTATAACTGGCTCCATCTATCTTTTTCACCGTTTTCGTCTCTTTTTTCCTCAATTGTTTACTGTTCAGCTGAAACGTCAGAATGTGCCTGGGACAAGTCAATTCGAATTGGCGCTCAGCGGCGTCTATTATTCTCGGTAAAACCCAATCCCCATTCTCTAAGATTCATGAATTTATGTTCAGCATGCACTTCGACTCGTCGAGTTCTCATGTTGAAACGTGGCGAGACTGCAAAGTTCATGCCCAACTCGATGGTCTTCCCGGGAGGTGTCGTCGACAAATCCGATGTGAAACTCGGAGATGAGTTCAGGATTGCGGCGGTTAGAGTGAGTATTCGCAGTTTTTCGAATGGGAGAGTCAAAACATTGACAGTTTTTGGGTCTCGCCGCGAAATCGGGTTTTCGGTGTTTTCTCGACTCTGGAACAGTTTTTCAAGCTTTTTTTGGTGAAATCTGATAGAGAAGAAGATTCGGAACCTAGAAACAGTCGATTTGACCGGAATCCTTCAGTTTTTCATAAAAAATTTCATAGCAAAAAATTTCATACAAAAAGTTCCGAGAAAACAACGAAAAACCGATTTCGTGGCGACACCCGCCTACTGCCACTTTTGATTTTTATTTTGATGTTCAGTAAACTTTCTTTGCTTCCAGGAGCTTTTCGAGGAATCCGGAGTCCTTCTCACCAAAAAAGGCTGGCAGACTTCCGCAAACAACCCCGAAATGGCTTCACTGAAAAGCGAAATCGTCGAGGATTCGTCAAAGTTCCAAAAGATCTCCTCCCTCATCACCGCTGACAACCTCATCGAATGGGACACATTCCTCACCCCTGCCACGAATCCCCGTCGCTTCTTGACAAAGTTCTATGTGGCATTCACAGAAGAAGAGCCCGCTATCGATCTGTGCACCTCGGAGATGTCTGACTACGCCTGGGTCGACCCCCAGCAGTGTGTAGATGAAGCTTACGATGGGAAGTACACACTACCGCCGCCACAAGTGTATGAACTGACTCGACTCGCTCAAGTGAAAGCTTGGGATAAGGATTGTGAGAAGTACGGCAATGTGAAGAAGATCCTGTGTCCACAGCCAGTAAAGACCATCGGAGAGGACCTCATCTCGAATATTTTCCCCGGAGATCACATGTATATCAGTAAGCTCTCTTTTTGAAGTTCTAGATTCTAAAATCCTTGTTTTTCAGAAGAAAACGTCTTCAATCAACCACTCCGCCAGCTCTCCGCTGATCGCATCGCCGTCTCCCCGACTCTCCCGACACATCGTTGCACCTATCAATCGAAGCCGATGTACGCTCGATGCCGACTCTACCAGCATCTTCTGAAGCCTGCCGATGTCGCAGACTTCCATCAGATCGAGACTCATTCGAAGGAACTGCTGTGAATAACGATTAGAGTAGATGTACGCTGAATAAGAACCCTGTGCTCCGCTTCGGGTGTTTGTTATCGAAGTTTAGGTATATGAAGTGTAAATAGAGACTTTTACTTTTCGTCTAATGAATTTCTTGCTTTTTAAAATGCTTTTCTTGTTTCTTTTTTATGAACAGAGACCTCGAAAATCCAGAAATCGAAAATACGGTGCAAAATGCAAATGCGCTCCACCGAACACTGCACTAATTCGATTTTTTGAACGTTCGAACGTTGTTCTTTTAATGAATTCAGTCCTTCTCTTGCTGTATCCCTCTCTTTTTATGCTTCGGATTGCTCAAAATTCTATATTTCATCTTCTAAATCTTCTTATTCATCGATTATTCCGTTTTACAGACAACTTCAGTAGAACCGCTCCGCTATGCATTCTCAACAACGACCTTCAGGAAACCCGCATGCAGGAAGATACGCTCATGGGGTAAGCTTTCAATTTCTCAAATTCTGGATAAAAATAGTTATTTCAGACTCCCGCTGGAGCTTCCTCGATGCGACGACATGCGATGTATGCTGGGCAGCCGCAACCAATGCAAGCACCCCGTCCGCCACCGCCGGCGCCTCCAAAGAAGAAGAGATATGCGGATAAGTGTATTAGTAGCAAGGTGAGTGTTTCAAATATAGCTATTCTTGTAAGTATGTGATTTGTAGGTACGTGAGCTCGAGCCGGATGCGGAGAACTACATGGCGTTGCTCGCATCGGAGCAGAGACTGGATGCGACTCTCTCGCGGAAGAAGCTCGACATGCAAGAGGCATTAAAACGTCCGTTGAAGATCAAGAAGCGTCTTCGTATCTACATCTCTCATACTTTCGTAGAAGAGAGACATCCGGAAAGAGAGGGTGATGAAGCTCAACTTCCGATGTGGGAACTACGAGTGGAAGGTCGACTTCTCGACGACGCCGCTGCGACTGCACCGCAACCAGCTGGTCATCGTCCGGTACCCAAGAAGAAGTTCAGTTCTTTCTTCAAAAGTCTCGTCATCGAACTCGACAAGGAGATGTACGGACCGGATCAGCATCTCGTCGAATGGCATCGTACCCCGCAAACAAACGAAACCGATGGCTTCCAAGTGAAGAGAGCTGGTGATCGCCCAGTCCAATGTCGCATTCTTCTGCTGCTCGACAATCATCCTGCCAAGTTCAAGCTTCATCCACGTCTCGCCAAGGTCCTTGGAATGGCCGCTGAGACTCGTCCGAAGATCATCGAAGCCCTCTGGCAATACATCAAGACCCACAGCCTCCAGGACGCTCAAGAACGAGACATAATCAACTGCGACACGTTCCTCACTCAATGCTTCGGTGTCACCAGAATGCGTTTTATGGAAGTGCCCAACAAGCTCCATCAACTGCTCCAACAAGTCGACCCACTGGAGTTCAACCATGTGATCCAAAGACCAACGGAAGGACAGGAACAAGTGTCGACATGCTACGATATCGATGTGGAGATGGAAGACCCCATCAAGCAGCAAATGATGGCTTTCGTTCACAACCCGGCCCTCGTCAACGATCTCCAAATCCTCGACCAAAAGTGCTACGACATCATCGAACAAATAAACGAGCTGAAAACCCGTCGCGACTTCTACGCAAGATTCCACGAGGAACCCGTCAAGTTCGTTCGCAACTGGGTGATGAGTCAGAACTCGGACCTGAAGACTTTGAACGACTTGAACCATGATGTCGAGGGAGAAAGACACGCGGAACTCTACTCTCGTCCTGAAGCAGAAGAAGGTGTTCAACGGTATGTTCTATCAGCTCAATATAGTTTTCTGAATCTTTTCTTTCAGGTACATGTTCCAAAAAGTCAATCAAAAGCGTCAAGAGCTGGAGCAAAGTCTGGGAATTCGCTCGAACTGATCTGGATCTTCCCTCCTCGTTTTATCGCCCCATGTATCATCATAATCCGCTTCTTTTCTATGGTCTCAATCCCTCTCCTAATTTATTCCATGTTTCATCTAATTGTACTATCCTGAGTTATCTATATACGTTCTTCATCTATCCACTCTTTTTCGCCTAATCATCTATCACGCATGCATTATTATTTATCATCACTCGGGCAGTAAACGTGAACTTTGCAAAAGTCTAATACACGTGGGTGACAGAAGGGCGATAACGAAAGACGATGACGCGGCGGAAATCAGTTGTATTTCTTCTGTAAACGAATAGCGATGGATTCTGATGAAGAGGTTCTGTCTTCGTATTCCAATTTGACGGTCACCACCGAGACGACCGTGTCGATCCGAGACTCCATCAGCAAACAGGCGATTCATTCGGTTGAAGACGAAGACGAGGTTTTCGAGGATGCCAGCAGCGATATCAGTATTCTGTAAGTTAACAGGGAAACGAGGATGCTCGAAAAGGGATCTAATCACTGAGAAATCACCGAACGACAGTCGTTTTCCAATGGCGCTGTTATGCCCGAAACTCGCCTTCCGATCGGTTGCTGTAACTCCGAGCTGCCTGCACCAATCCACATGAAAACTTGCATGCATTCAGATATAACCGTTGTTTAGCTGCTGGCAAAATTTCAAACCAATTGGTTGTGTCTATCAAGAGTTATGATCGAACGCGACAGACGCAGCAAACCGCGTATGCAGAATTGCTCGACTCGCGAAACTAGTGTTCGCCCATTCGCTCTAGCTCCGAGCTGCCTTTACCAATTCACTTGAAAACTCTTATGCGGTTAGATGTAATCCATGTTAAGCTGCTGGCAAAGTTTCAGAGCAATTGGTCAAGTCTGACGAGACTAGTAATCAAATTCGACCGATGTGGCAAAACAACTGAAAGTGACAAAACTAGCCTTCCGGCCACTCGCTGTAACTCTGATTTCTCATTACCAATTTGCATAGAAATTCACAAGCGTTTAGATGTATCCAATATCCAGTTGCTAGCGAAATTTCAAATCAATTGGTCAAGTCAGACGAGATTTATAATCAACCGCGAACAACGTGGCAAAACACTGATAGCGTTCATTTTGCAAAACAAACTTTGAAACAGTGCCACTGGAAAACGACTGAATATTTCATTCTGAAAAGTTCTGAAACTATTCCGAAAAGTCTTAACAACCCCTCCTCAAACTAACTCCCTTTCCAGCACGAAACGCGAGCCGTCGTCGTCGATCCATCTCGACAGATCCAAAATGCGAGTCGCCGTCCACCACGACCTCTGCATCGACACCAAGAAAGTGCTGGAGCCGTTGTTCCTGAGAAAGTGTGCTCCGCAGAAGATCCGTCAAGGAACCGCGCCGCCCAGTGTGTTCCCGATGCTCAAAGTCGAAGCGATGCAGGCGAATAAGAAGCTCACCGGTCACTCTGCGCTTCTCGTCAGTCTCGACACGCCCACTTTCTGTGTTCGCTACCTGGCATCGAAAATGCTTTACAAGTCGAAGAACGTGCTGGTCTACGTGTCGCCAATGTTCTTCGTCCGTTTCGTTGCTCGCCCGGAGCCGCAGAACACATTTGTGAGTTTCCATCACAGAAGAAGCCGACTTCTAACCCATTCTCTTTCCAGCAATCGAAATTCGAAGACACCTCCGAGACAGTGAGTCTTCTCATGGCTCCAGATGAAGCGAAAGTGGCGCAGAAGATGCTGCCCAAGTGGCAAACAGTCACTTTCACCCTGGCATTCGGCAAACACGTGGCAGTCAAGTACCGCATCATCGAAGTCCGCAAGCAGCCGATCACCCATGTGAAGGCCAAATTGGAACGTGTGAAGCGTGTTTCGACGAGCACTCTCTACAGAACGGAACCCATCCAGCGTGCAGACTACTGGCAAAGTTTCCCGCCGCACGAACTGAAACTGTCGACCGTCGAGAAGAACGATCCGCAGATGGTGAAGAAGGTTTTCCTGGAGCAGCAGACGGCGGCCACGTGGATCCCGTCGGTGGCTGATGTGTCGGATGTTGTTGTCGTTGAGAAGGAGAAAGCCGTGAAGAAGACTAGAAGTCAGTTTTCCCGTCCGATTCTCGTAGAAAACATGAAGTTTCAGAGGTGAAAACGAGTGTGCTGACGGAAGAGCTGAATGTTTTGTGGCAGAGAACTGATGACAACTGATTTATGCTTGTTTTTCCTCTGATAAATGTCTTTTTGATTCTGAATTCTGTCTGATGCTTTTCCACTTTCTTCTTTGATCTTTCTGTTGTATGCGAATCCTGAAACTTCTCATTCGATGCAGTGTCCTGCGAGAACGCATTCTCGTATTGAGCGGGAGTTGGTGATAAGTTCTGGCTTACAGAATTGACAGATACCTCCCACCCGCTCCTATCTAGTGGTTCCCGAAATCTTTCGAGTTCTGAAAATCATCCACTCATTCGCTTCACGTTCTCAAGACTTCCGAAACGTTTGCTAGAAACGTGACAAACTGGAAACAGAGATTCTTATCAGTAAAACCACGTGGAACATGTGGTATAAATAGGGGAGGGTCCGCCTGAACCGTACATTCCTATTCTCAGTGTCTACGCACAAACGACTTGATAAGTGATACGATTGACGCACTATGGGGAAACATAAGCGTAAATGTTCGGTAAGTTGATTCACAGATTGTGAGAGTATCTTCCGAGTTTCAGGCCGATTCGGATAAGAAAGGCAAGAAAGGGAAAGACAGCGGTTCCTCTTCGCCGTCCACAACTACGGTTTCATCAGAATCGAGACAAAAACGTGAGAAGAAGCGCGATAGAATGAGAAAAGACGGTGAATCGAAAACCGAAAAGAAATCGAAGTCGTCGTCGTCAACGGATGACTCATATCTGAAAGCGAAGCGGGCGTTCAAGGCGGCAAAGGAGAAGAAACGCAAGAAGGATGCAGATGAAGAGAAAGAGAAGAAAAAAAAGGCGGATAAGAAGGAGAAGAAAAGGGAGGAGGAAAAGGAGAAAGAGAAGAACAGACGGAATGGGAATGATAAAAAGGAAAAGAAAGCGGAGAAGGATCGGGACAAGGAGGACAAGAAGGCGGGAAAGAAGACAGTGTGTGATTCAGACGACGGAGCATCTGATGAGGCACAGCCGGAGAAGAAGCGTCGTCGACACAGGAAGCGTGTCGTCAGGTATGTATCCGACTTTGTAACAATTTTCGAAACTAATCTGTTCTATTCTAGTCACGGCCATCGTGTACCACGTGACTCGAACAGTTCCTCAGGATCCACGACGGAGTCGGATGAAACAGAGGGGTCTGATTCTGAGAAGACCGAGAAGAAAGAGAAAGCCAAGGACAACTCGGATCGGACAACTCGGAAGAACAAGAAGAAGAAGTCCCAGAAATCGAAGGGACCACCGCCGCCACCGGAAAGCCCACCGACTGGGGTAACAACCTGAATGATAACGCAGAAACAATAACGTGTTTTTTATAGTTCGACACCAACCTCTTCACTCTGTGGGGAGCGCGCGTATCTTCCGGAAGACTCCAAAAACCTGCAGACGTCCGTATAAATCTTTCGATCTTCTCGTAGGACACTTTCATTGGACCCAAAACAATTCAAATGACTTTCAGCATCATCGTCAACGATAGCGACATCTACTGTTTGAAGAGACCACCCCCCCCAAACCTACTCAGCCCAGGTCGGCAGTGTCTGGAATTCTACTGCAAGGTTGGGGCGGCGACTAACATCCGCACATTCCTCTCTTCGGCGACTGCTCACAAGGACAACCTCGCTTGCAATAAGCGAAACTATGGGATGGCGGTCAGTTGAGGAAGCTTGGAACAATTTCAGCAAAACTTTACAGCCGACACAGCACACTTGGATCCTCATTGCTCATGACAGATTCGCCATCCTGCGAACGACTTTGATGCATTTGTATGCAGAGTATGTTGATGTGCCTGTTCTGCCTTTTGTGACGCGTCATTTTGCAGAATTGTCGTCGAAGACGCAGCAAAAAGTGGAGAGGCCCTCGAGTATTCGATTTTGGACGGAACAGCCCATTGCAATAAGAAAGGTCGGACCGCAACCGTGCAGTACGACATCGGAACTCTGCTCCATAATGACAATCGTGAACATTTGTACAGTATTTCTCTGGTGAGTTATCTATTCCTGCTCCATAAAATGCCCTTTTCCAGAAAATGTCACAAAACGGAAGAACTCTCTTCCGGGAGTTTCTCGAGTCGAACAACGTCTCCCCTGCGGCCCTCCAGAAACCCCCTGAGACAAGATGGATTCAGAACTAAACGATGTGGACAGAGAACAGATAATGGTGGATTGATAAACAGCAGTTATGGAATGACTAGTGAGAAATCAATCAAGAGTAGTGTATAATCGGGTAGTCTAAGCATGTAATGAAGGTTTTATTGAACTCGTTTTTTTCTTCCATCCAAGTTCAGCTCTTCCACCTTAATTTTCTTGAATTGACTTTCCGCTGTACATCAGACTACAGACACCTCCGCACAAGATGGTTCTCTGGGAGAGGAAGATGCACATTCAGAGTAGATGATTGCCTGCTGCAAAGAGGGGGCAGTTTGATTCGGATTCGAGCAACGCAAAACGGAACAGGCACTGTCCCGACAAGTTCTCTGTGAAGGGCAAGTAGCGGGGAGAGCCTTTGTCTCCGGCCGATGATTCCTGTTGTGGTTTTGCCTGATTGCGGTCGTGATGCCGTACAGGACTTGGTCTAGTGAACAATGAATAACTATACACACAAAAACGAACGAAAACTAATAATTTATCGGGAGCAAACGCTCCAGATGAACAGGGGAGGAAGCCAGTTGGAAAGTAGCCAACAAGCCGTACAATTGAGTGGGGAAATCAAGAAAAACACGTGGATAAAATGATACAGCGAGAGAGGGGCAGATAAAAAATGGACTGGGGTAGAAGACAAGGGATGAAACAGTGGGAGCAATGGAGAAGTGAGGAATCTGGGGTCAATTTTAGCTAGTTGCAGAGAAATGAGTGAGTTTTAGCGGCGCAACATGACAAACTTATTGAAGAGACGGGCGCAGAGATAGATTACGAGATAAAGCGAGAAAAAAGGTGAGAAAAGATAAGAAAAATTTATGAAAAGCGTAAAATTAGAAGCTCTTGCGGCGAGCATTCAAAATTCCCTCGCGGTCGTCGCGTTAGGCGTCAGTCCGTCGGTGGGCGCGTCAGTCACGTGGCTTGGCGCACTTCTCGTGCCTCGGCCAAATCGCTTACAGTACTACTTATCAATGGGAAAATACCCCTATTTCGATGGAAAACAACAAACAACATTCTAAGTACAAAACTAGATTATCAAACTACTCGCAACATCAATTGTTGCGACAGGCACATTCAGAGTGGGTGGTTCTCTGTTGCAAAGAGGGGCAGTTTGATT
>LR538261.1:4809-26410 GCA_900883565.2 Caenorhabditis panamensis
CCCTAGCCACATCTGTCTGCAACCACTTTTTGCTTCCCTCCATAACCTTCCACTTGTTTTTTCTTCATCTTTTTCTTCTTGGTGCTTTCTGATGCCGTATCTTTCTCTTTAGTTCGACTAATAGAACAATAATCTTCTTCAGAACGGACTCATGCAAATCATGATGAGTCTATCGTGCATTCACATTAACAAAGTTTATCAACTCAAACTGAAAACGGGTAGTCATGAAAAGGTTAGCTGAGGAGAACAAAAAAACTGGCAAATCGGAAAAAAGGGGAATTTTAGTTCCTACTAATCAGATGGACTTTGCACTAATATGCCTTGTTTCTGAACTAATTTCCAGTAAGGACCTCTTTGTTTCATCAGTTCCTCGTGTGTTCCTGAGAAACCACCAATATTTTCTTGATCTCTTTTTCAAAACATACCTTGTTCAGCTACTTTTCCATTTTTCAGCACTGCGATGATGTCTGCATTGACAACAGTGGATAGACGATGAGCGACGATGACGGTGGAAAGTCTTTCGCTGGCAGTGTCCAGGGCGTTTTGAACAACCTGGAAAAGCAGAATTGACGAAATTCTAGCAACTGAATATGTTCTTTACCTTCTCACTGTCCGTATCCAAGGCACTCGTCGCCTCATCCAACAGGAGTATCTTGGGATTGCGAAGAATGGCTCTGGCAATGGCAATTCGTTGCTTCTGTCCTCCCGATAGTTGAGCACCCCGCTCACCAACAACAGTATCCAAACCCTAATCATATTATTGTTTAGCAACTACCATCAACATCCTAACCTGTGGAAATTGGTACACAAAATGAAACGCATTCGCTGTTTGCAATGCTTTCTCGATTTCCAGCTGTGGAACAGATCGCGTGAGACCATAAAGTAAATTCTCTTTGATAGAACAATTGAACAGTGTTGGCTCTTGGGACACCAATGCAACATTCGATCTAAGATGTTGCAGGTTTATGTCTTCTACGTTCTCGTTATCAATTTTCTGAAAAAAAAAAACGTTTCTAATTCAGTTACATTTCAGGTGCTCTACCATTTCTCCGTCCACAACATGATAGAACCGCTCCAGAAGAGAAATGATTGTTGACTTTCCACAACCACTCGGTCCAACAAGAGCCAAAGTTTTTCCTGGTTCGATTTTCAAGTTGACACCTCGTAGAATCAAATGATCCGGACGTTGAGCATAGTGGAACTGCAAGTTCTCTCCGACTATCTCTCCGTCTTTGATGTTTTTCTTTCCGTCACTGGAGTCGAACGGCATGGTCGCAGGGTACGTGAACAATTTGAAGATTAATCCGGCAGCATAGACAGCTTTCTTGTAGTCTGGGAGATATGCTGCAGCAGATCCCGCCATGTTTGAAGTCATTGACAAGGTCATCAACACTAGGTAGGTCTCCATCGGAGCAATTTCTTTCCGCAAAACCAAGAAAACTCCAAATTTGAAAGATGCTGCGTAGACAAACAGGAAACAACTCAAAGACAGACCGTTTGACATTCCCTGAAAAAACAATTTGCATTGCAGCAAAAACGAAAAAGTGCTCACTTGAATGATGGATCTTTTGAAGTAAGAGTTATGAATCTTCTGAAGATGCTCAGTTATCATACTCATCACTTTATCTTCCATATTCAAAGATCTCACTGTTCGCACATTTTCCAATGCCTCAATTGCTGTCTGCAAGCACTTATGATGTAATAAAAACTTTAAAAAAACTCACTCTGTTGCTGTTTTCAAACGCAATCGAGTCTTCGTGTACTGCGGTTTCCATAGCTTTGTCGTAGAAGTATTCAGCCAACCACATGAATGGAACAAAGAATAGTACCTGGAAAAGTCTCTTGCGAACAGTTGTTACAGAATTGGTACCTCCAAAGTCATTTTCCAACTGTAATAGGAAGCGGAAATTACCGCGATCGTGCAAGCGACCAGTGTCATAATAACACTACCAAGCCGGTCATCTACTGCTGCTTTCACGTTTGACGCATCCGTGTTCAGTCGATTTGAAAGCCTCGTTGCCGAGTGTTTCGGGTCATCGTAGAACTCGCAAGGAAGAGAGAGCATGTGTTCGAAGGATTTGATTCGTAGACGCGTTGACAGCCTTTCGGCCACTTTTCCGAAACCATAGAACTGACACAGAAGAGTTATAGGGCGGAGAACAGCAAGAAACATGTACGAGAGAGCCCAGAAGTGACCATATGTGAGTATATCTTCTCCCTGCATAGCATATCCCTGGAAGCAGAAAGATAGATAACGATAACGAAGAAAAATCAAGTTTCTTAGCGTACCTCGTAAGTTCGCACAATGATTTGTGCCAGAATAGGATAGTTGAAACCTTGAATAGCACTTCCGAAAATAGCAACGGCTAAAATGCAGAAATCTGGACGACACATGGCAAGAATTCGTCTTAGGCTTGACTTCACCGCTCCTTCGTCACTCAACTCTTCCAATAGTCTTTCCATTTCATCGTTGTGCACTCCAGGTTCAGTGCTTGTACTTCTCTGAGCAGCATAGCTATGAATTGGCGATAGTTCATGGGATTGTTGTCGTGAAACCATTCCCGGTAATTCCTCTGAGAAACGCAAAGCTGACTTAACAGTATTTTTGTTCAAAAAACTAACGGTGCTCTTCATCGGCATCCAACAGCTGGGCTTGAACAAGATCGTTGTAGGCTCCTTGCAGAGCAATCAGTTCGTCGTGGTTTCCAACTTCCATGATCTAAATATATGTTGTTAAAAAAACAAGTTCTGTAGCAAAATCGCACTTCTCCTTTTTGCATCACAATGATCTTGTTAGCATTTCTGATTGTTGATAGTCGATGTGCAACAACTATGGTTGTCCGTCCTTGCGATGCCTGGAATTGCAATTTTTAACTAATTTTTACAATCGATTCTCACGTTTTCCAGAGCTTTCTGAACGACGTGCTCACTTTCATTGTCCAAAGCACTTGTCGCTTCGTCCAACAACAAGATTTTCGGGTTTCGGACCAATGTGCGTGCAATTGCAATTCTCTGTTTCTGTCCTCCCGAAAGTTGCGCTCCACGTTCTCCCACAATTGTCTTGATACCTTTCGGAAATCCACATACAAAATCGTAGGCATTCGCTTTCCTCAGAGCACCATAGATTTCTGGTAGAGTGGCCTCAGGGTTTCCGAATCGGATGTTTTCCTCGATTGTTGTGTTGAAGAGCACTGGTTCTTGAGAAACCACTCCGATCACCTTTCTCAGTTTCCTCAAATTGATGTCTTTCAGTTTAACTCCATCAATCAGAATTTCTCCGGAATCGTTGTTGTAGTAGTGGAGGAGTAGTTGAACAACCGTACTTTTTCCGCTTCCACTTGCTCCAACCAAAGCAATGCACTCTCCATTGCTGACATCAAACGAGATTCCTTTCAGCACTTCAGCATCCGGTCGAGTTGGGTATGAGAAACGGACATCTCGGAAGCTGATTCTTCCATTGATAATCTGACCGTCGTCATGTTCTTCCTCCTCTTTCTTTTCGATGATGTTGTCATTCTGAAACCACTTGAAATGGTCGAGGTTTACGAGAATCAACTTACAGTGGTGAGCATTTCGGCAATTGGAGCGGACGATGAGATAGCGTTGGACAATAGAGAAATGTGAGGAAAAGCTTCACTCAAACAGAATGCTCCAAACAGGAGGAAGTGGAAAGTCTGAACAAATCACACTCTGTTTCGTTTTACTGGATGATTTCATCATTACTCTGACAACTACAGCTACATCCAGTCTTCCGTCGTAGATCATGTTGGCTCCAACGTAAAGAACGACGGTGTTGAGTGCGTTGCAAAAAAAGTAGGTGACTCCGCGAGAAATCGCATAACCGAATGCTCGTCGGAAACCGTATTTCTCTCCGGCTTTCAATTCATTTGAGTATCTGAAAAGATAACGCTTTATATTATCCGATTGATAACGTTACCGCTCAATTTCTTGACGTTGTCCGTTCAGGGAAACGACCGTTTTGTACGCTCCAAGAGTTTGGAATGCAATTGAACCAGCGTTCGAGTAGTGTTGATTTTGTTTTTCGGTAGAGCTCATCATGCTCGCAGAGTTGATCAAACCGGAGAATGCGATTCCCAGAGAGAAGGGTAGACCATATGAAGCAAGTCTCCAATCGGTATAGAAGGCCAAAGCAGTTCCAAGTGTGAAGTCGGTCAGGAACGCGATGATAAGCGCAATTTTCTCATTGAACACTTCACGGAATCGTTCCAAATTGCTGAAAACGTGCGAGTTTTTTCAAATTCTGGTTGCAGATTTTCACTTACTCGTTTAGTACAGTTGACAGATGTCCAGTGGACACTTTATCAAAGTATTGAGCATCTTTTCGGAGCAATCGTGAGATGTATTGCTTCCTGACGCGAAAAGTGGTGTTGTCTCCCACAAACTTCAGAATGGAAAACTGAAGAGATCCAAATGCAAAATATGCGCACCCGCAAAGGAAAAAATGGAGGCACACTCGGTTCATGTCATGTTCAAAAACTTCGTATGCTTTTTCAAGACCAGCGGGGTCTGAAAACATGTGTTTTTAAGAAAAGCATCAGGAGAACACTAACCGAGAGTCTTATTATTAATAGCAGAGGTGATAGTAACCAGAACTTGTGATACTTCTCCAAAAGTGTAGCTCATGAATGGCTGACACATACCAGTAAACACAGAGAAGACCAATCCCAGTAGGAATAACAGTTTTTCGAAACATGATGTACATTTATACTGAATAAATTAATTTTTTTACTAAAAACAACTGAAAAAACTCACAATTACACGTATAAAGCTGAGGAGTTTTGAAGGTTTCTTTTCATCCGTTGAAGGCAATAAAGGAACACTGGAATTGTTGGATTCTTCCATGGATATGTTTCATTAGAGGTAATAAGGTGGGTATTTTGTCTGCCCGTTCTGTTGGCCGCATTCAAAAATGTGCGAAGATGGGTGAAAAGATTTTAGACGCAGACACAACTGGTACACTCTCTTTTCTCCGTCTCTGCGTGTTGCGCATTATCTCACATAAGAAAGTCAAACAGAAAAGGAGATAGCAGAGTATCTTTACTTACCTGTCCATCTTTCCAGTTGATTTTTGTTACTGATTTCTCGTTTGACAAATAGTAACCGTGTTGGGGAACAATGGACGAACGAAATGTTCTTATATTGCTCAAGTGTTGAGACGTATTGCGCAATACCAAGCAATTCTGATGTCTGTCTAGTGACGAGAGGCGAGATACGACCCGGGCTGCTTAACAAATTTGCACTCCTTTTCTCTAATCAGCCGTTTTTGAAAAGACAAACGTCACTTCGTGTGCTGTATTTCGTATTTTTGCGATAAGGGGACAAATGATCAAATTGTGAAGAGAAGATACTATAGTTTGCTAAGAAAATGATTACAGAACTTTTCAAAAAAAAAAAACTGAAAACGCTCTGGAAAAATGAATAAACTCAACAAATGCAGTTGACCAGTATATTTGAAAGAAGCAAACAGGACACTATTTTAACAGACATAGAACTTGTGCCGAAAAATAAACAGGCAACCCGGAATTGATCAAAGAAAAGTAATTACGATATTCACTTCATAATGGACTTGTCATTGATTTTTTGTTGCAAGATGCATTGCAAGAGAGAAAAGAAAATTGTGGCGAAGAAAGTTATTATACTCTTCCAAACTCCGTTTCCAGCACCGAGTCGACGTCCTCGTAAAGTTCTTTGGTGAGCTGAAAAAGAAATACACGGCGCTCTCTTGAAATGCCAAGCTTGGTCCTCCCCTTTACAGTTTCTCAAGGCCCATGTTCCCGTTCCCATTTGCTACACTACAGTGAGATCTTCTCTTCATCCCTTTGACAATCGTTCCCAGCCAAAGAAGAGTAAGGTTGTTTTCGAGCTGTGCCAAACCGAAATTGGACAATTTAACCTATTCAGATCAGATTCCCAGCCCATTCGATAGGTCGTTACCGTAACCTTTAAATCGGAGGGCTCATTGTTTTAACGGGTGACCCGTCGTGCCTGGCGCAATCCGATCACACTGCCTGAACTCCAGCAAACAGCATTGTATTTGTGCACTGTTGAAAACATGACATTTTAGAATTACAACGGTAAGCAATAAGGAATATTGAGTTACTGAAAACTGTCATCTGTGGCAAGGGCAAGATTCTGACATAAACGACGGAGTTTCACATAGCCGGGACCTAAATAATGCTGAAAGTAACAGCGCCAGAGTTCTGAACTTATTTTGGTTATTTGAAGTGGAGAAGATCACGTTCCAAGACCACCACAGGCAATGTACTAACTTCATGAAGCAGATGTTCAAGAGAGAAGAGTTAATAAAAAAAAACGCCGGAATTCCAATCGAAGATCCCAACTCAACTGATGGAGAACAGTATTTTATCTGTTTTCTGCTCCAAGACGACGTCCTTCTCAATCTCTTCGGCGAGCTGAAAAGCGATAACACGGCGCTCTTCTGAGATGCCAATCTTGAACCTTCCGTTTGCAATTTCTCAAATCCCATATTCCAATTTCCATTTTTGTTTCTCCTAGTCTTTTATTTTCACCCCTCCCAAACCAATGTGTGTCGAACCAAATAAACGAAAAAATAAACGACCGTCAATCTGTTTCTCCCATAATGCGTTCTCTCTCGTGCTCTCCATCCCTTATCAAGCGCACGCAGTTCCCGCCCCTTAGCTCTGCCTGAACATACGCACGGCATAGTGGTAGAGTTTCAATTAGCCGACCAACCGGTGTTCATCGTGTCACACTCTCTCTACCTAAACGTCCAATGTGTGGGATCCTTGCCCTGTTCTGTCGCCGTTCTAACGACGACAACTACCTGGACTACCGAATGGAGAGGGACAAGAAAATTTATTACGGGATCGAAAAGAGAGCCACGGAGTCTGTTGCCAAAATGAGAAAACTGGTATGCTTCTAACAATTTTTCAGAAATTGCATAGTATAGTATTTCAGATGAAGAGACAATCTCCATACTACCATGGAGAATACCTTCTCCCTGTCAACGGCTTTATCGACTGTCTCTACAGCATTTCTAAAGAAGCGTCGTCTTCCAATAACACCATTCTCCGCAACAGATACCCGGTAAGTCCTTCCCGTTCCTCCGAAATGAAGGGTACTTAATTTTTTTTCAGAAACTCACTAAAGAACTCGCCAGTTACCAAGGCCAAATGGATGAGCTGGTCTTGAGAATGGAAGCTACTGAGCTGTCTTGCTTTGCGTATTATTGTATGCTGTTGGAAGACAGTCGTCAACGCCGCAAACAGAAAAACGAACGTCGCCGCCGCCAACGCGAGAACCCATACCTCGTTCACTGAACTCATAGATCCTGTCTGTTTGAATCTCATCCTCGATTTCTGTAATATCGTTCTCTTTTTGTTTTTATTCCCTCATCCAGTATTCCATTCCCATTTCTTTCCAGTGAAAAAACCAATAAATTTGGTTCGATGTGACCGAATGCTTTTATTTCCTCCCTTCCACCGTCTTATCGACGCTTCCAAAAACTGCTCTCTGACACTGGTACCAGCCAGCACAGACCCCACAGATGCGCTGAGCAATCGGATTGGTTCACAGCTGGATATTCACGTGTAAAAAAGTGAAGTTTGCGAGTCCTCACGCTCTTTGACGCCTCCTGTTTTGCACCTGTCAGTCGCTCCACGGACCAATACCGTTTTCGGTGTATTCGCAGTTAATTACTTGTTAACGACCGTCCGGAGTACCGTTATCAACCAAAAAGACAGCACCGAGTCGGGTCTTATACCTACACGCCGGTCATAAACCTGCTGATTACAATATTTGTCCTATAACTGTCCTCTTCCTGTTCACAACACCAATAACAGCAATGGGAGCTAAACTTTCTCGAAGCCAATCAGTGCACCAAACCAGGTAATTCGAAGTTTTTCAAACTCTTACCCAACTTCTGCTTACAAATATCGCGTGCACCTTCAGTCAATGTTTTCTTTGTATTGCATTGATTCGTACTAGAGGACATTTACCCCGTGTTTCTGCTTACCAGTTGATAGAAATTGCATTTTATTGAAAGGAGTTCTGAGAAAATTTTGCAGAAAACAACTACAGTCAATGGAGAGAAAAAAGGAGAAACAGGAGTTCCCAGAGACTAAGTATTATAGAGAAGATCTGGTAAGAGATCATTCGCAATGCTCATGACACTTGTCTATTTTCAGTCCAAACTGAACAGCTTCTCTCTTCTGCGCACGCGGCATTTCGCCCTAGTCGACGGACTCAACGTGACTGTAGGTGTCTCAGATAGTTTTCCACAGACGAATAATCTGTTTCCAGCTTTTGGATCCAGCCATTCAGATGCACGAAGAGTTTCCAATGCAGATTGAGAGTCTCAAAAGGTCGGGAGCGTTCATTGTCATGCACGGCAGTGAGAACTATGATGTGAGTTTTATGGGAAAAGATGGAATAGGAAGACAAAGTGGCAATTTTGATTTGTCTTAGGTTTATGGTTTTTGAAATGGTTCCAGGATTCATGGGTTCCAATTATCTTTTTTTCCAGAAATTCAGCAGGCGACTCGAAGACGTCAACGAAGATATCGTGGTGCTCACTTCCTACATCATCCGCTACCTGATCCAATTCTAACACACCTCTCCATTTTTACCCGTTTTTGTATAAAATGTGTTTCTGGAAGAGAACATACTCGGAAAATATAACAGTTTTGGAATCAACTCTAACACGCAACCGTCAGAATGGCCCACGAGTCTTTCAGTTGTTTCAGCTTTGCATTTGACTCTTTTACCTTTTCCACATGGCCATGATTCTTTCCGAATCTTGGCCGTTTTATGTGTGTTGTGTGTTTGTGTTTTTCCACAGTCCGCGAAAACCGCTGCCGCTTTCCGTGACCATTCCCATACTGTTGTCTTCAACATTCTACGCGATCGGAATGGTTCTCATTCTTTTTCCGAAGAGTCGGTTGTTTTGAGTAGAATCAAATGGTTCTAGATCTCTAACAATGAGTTTGGTTATTGGTAAAGAGCGTGCTGTGTCCCACAGTTGCCTTGTTGCTTCAACCATTGACATGCCGGAGGAGTTGGAGGAAGAAATTGAGGTACTCCGGATAGTTTTGAATAGATATACTAGGTTTAGTTCTAACTTCCAGAACCTCGAAGACATTTTCCAAAGACAAATGCGCACCGTCAAAGGAGCAGCCGAGTCCATCCGCAAGGCGGTCTGCTCCTATCATTTTATCAATTCACTTTCTTATTGTTTCAGCTGGAGCACCCACTTCTGCAAAACTGGCCCCATGTCGAGGCAATCACGCAGGTGTGCGCGGACCGCGCCCGATACATCATGATGAACGACTACATCCGTGCTATGAGCTACGGAGCCATGCGTGTAAGACTGGAGCAGGGCCTAGCATCAAATATAAAAGTATCTTTCAGATGGTGAACTCTCGTCTCACTGACGTCCTAAACGCCATCCTTCCCGTTAAACAGTTTCTCGATGAGGCATTGGCAAAAATCATGGCAGAGGAGAAGAAGGCCGCTGAGAAGGAAGGAATCAAGACCGAGTCTCCCGGAGAGAACATGACTGTTGCTGAGAAGATGATCGAGCAGCTCCGCCAAATGAAGATGAATCCTATCCCGAGAATCACCATCACTCCAGCGGACTACTACCACTATGACAGAGAGAACGAGAGTGAGCCCGACGAACCAGATCTACCATGCACTCCGAACTCGCTCGACGACGAAAAGACTCCGACTGTCGATAACAACGGAGAACTTTGCTACAACTTTGAAACACGCGATTTTACTAGTTCCGATTAGATTGCCGGTTCATTTTCCCACTCAACCCCGCATAGTTTTTATCTATTTCAATCAACTCGCACAATACATTCACTCTAATAAATACCACCAATTCCCACAGCACGTAAACTCGATAGTTGAGGTGGCCCTCTATGAAATTGGGCAGATTATCTCAGGGCAACACTCTAGTTATACCAGCAAACAGGTCCAGATGTGCTTTGAAAAAAGTTTCATTTTCGGACCTCGCACCTGTCGTCAGTGTCCGATCGAGAAAGACACCGTGAACATCTGGCCAAAGTCTTATTCATCTTCAGGGGTCGTGAATGTTGATGGGGACGATTTAGACCATTTCTATATCTCAAAGCATCCTTTCTAGCGTTGTCTCTGAAATTATGACTCATACCCCAAAATGATCGGTTCAAAAAGAGAAACGTGTTTATTTCAAATATGCCCTCACAAAACTGTCCGGTTCTTTCTCAGAATTGAGCTGAAAACTCAAGAATAGTTTATTTCAAACTCGGAACGTATAGTGCAGTTGTGTCGGCCTATTGTGTTGCTCTGCTTTTCTGGACTCTCGTCCGTTTTCAAAAAAGAATAGAATATGAAATAAGCAAAGTTTTTTTCAAGCCAGAATCTCTGCAGCCGATCACTTTCTCCTTTTACTCTCAAAATGTTGAGTGTGATAGCTACTGTTATGATAACCGACGTGATCAGTTCGATTCGTTATGATGTTTACACCAATTTTGCAATTGTCAGATACAGTTTTAGAAAACAAGGATTTTTTCTACTATACCGATTTTTGTTTTCACAGGGATAAGTGAAATTTGTTCTAAATTGTGCGCACCGTCTGTTTTTTTGTGCGGAATACAGAAAAACAAAGTGCTGACCTCTCCTTTTTCCCATTTTCATTGTTTGTTCACTTACAAAATTTTTGAGAAGTTGTGAAAAACAATCAGCCGACAAACTTCGACCACGTCCTTTATTCTGACCCAGACACTGACTGGATTGGGGACTTTTGATAATGAAAAATTTGCTAGGAAAACGTAGAAAAAGACAATTTAGGGACAACGGCACGCCATGTGCAAGATTACTACGGCAACTACGGCCCTCTCCGTCCTCAGCCCTTCACGTTGAATTTGCAAAACATTTATGAATTTTTTCGTGTCTTCATGTTTCTTTTCCTTGTACGTCTTTTCCGTGGCTTTTCTGCAAATAGTGACACTTTCAGGTTACAATGAAGGTCCATCCAATGCAAGAAGAAATCGCCGATCTGCGCCACAAGGTCCACATCGTGAGTTTGGATTACCTTTCAATGTGGGAGAGAATATGCACAGACTTCCATTTTCCAGAACTGTTTTTGATATGAAATTTGCATATTCCCTTCATAAATGAACAAAATTTCCATTAACACTCCCCATTTTTTAAAATCTGAGCAACCAACAATGACTGTTACACGGGACAACAGCCAGAAACCTCTCTTGTTTTGCAGATGAATGCCGAGAAGTTCTGCGACACCAAAAAAGAGCACCTCGCAATGGTTGATCACATCGAGAGCTTGGTAAGAAGATCCCGTAACTTTTCATTTTTCGATAATCAACTGGTTTTAGATCAAGAACGGCAATGTTTCGGTGTCCACTGAGAAGTATGAGAAATTCTTGGCACTCTGCCGCAAGGGAAAGTACTACTCCATTCGTGGACATCAGTCGTTCGTGGTGAGCTAAAAACCTCTATTTTCTCTATGATAAAAATTCTTCAGCGCTACACAATGCACCTCAAGGAAGTCAACGGATCTCTTCGTCTCTTCCTCGACGACCTCTTCACCGGTGGAAACTGAAACGATGAAGTAATCAACAACGGGATTTCTTTTTTTACTTGTACAATATATTCGATGTGTCTGTTAAATAAAACAAAACGAAGACCGTGTTGAATCATTCCACGATTATTTGAAACAAAAGATGGGACGACTGCGGCAAAACGCTTCTGTTTGAGGAATGTCGCTGTATTCCTCTCTGCGATACATTTTCATTGGTTTCCCTTATGCTTTGCACTTGTTTTTGTATTTCAGGATGAATTTGCAGTCAAATGCAAGGAAAGTGAGGAGAGGAGAAACTGGGTTTGAGCTGTTCAAGCAACGAGCTCGGGAAATGCTAGAACTCTACAAAATCTACTCGGCACGTCTCGTGAAATTGGTGAAGAAACAGCAAAAAAGATACACTACAACATAACTGCCCCTCTTTTAGATCAACCGCGATGAAATCCAGGAGTACCACTACTTGGTGGAGAGTTTCTTTATGGTTTGGGACAAAGGCATTTTCCTGCAATACAAATTTGAGCACGCACGAACTCAGTTCCATTTAGAGGTATGACACCGTTGGTGATTTTTTTAGATCTGAATCTGCATGAACCTTGTTTCAGGAAGTGTTGGCGAGCACCAAAGATTGCATTGACGATCTATTCGCCATTGACTGCTTCATATTCAGATGTTTCGCTGCCGGACTGATATCTTTTTGAAGAAAATTGTTGAATAAACATTTGATTTCTTGGTGCCTTTTTTGTATTCTCAAAAACCCATAGAAAAGTTACTCATGTTTATGGAGCAGAGGCGGACAACCTGAACTCGGGAGCCGAAACAAATTTATTGTTTGCATAGTGTTAGTCATATTTTTCTGAACTGCTACTACTCAAGGTAGTGTAACTCTATGCCGCCGTAAATGAGATTATTGGCTCCTTTACTTCATAGTTTTTGCCACCATGCTTTAGATTTTGAGACAAGCTATTCCAATTTTCTCAAGCTGTTTCCCTCTGTTTTCACAAACAAAACAAACTTCTGGTAAACCAGCCAACGAGATATTTGTTTATTCAATTCATTCTATAACTTTATTCACGAAACGCTTTTTGTCTGCGTCTTGCTTCACCTCTTTGTCATCAGGTGGTAATTTTCAAGAAACGCGTGGTTTTCTAATATCACCTTCCCTTCTCTCATCTTCCGCGGAGCTGTGTTAATCAAGAGCACATTTTCCATTGCTCACTCACCTGATATTCTCGTTTCATTTTCTCATTTTTTGAGCACAATTCCCGACTCCAATGTTTTGTATTTTGGGAAGGGGCGTAAGATATTGAGTCTCTTGCTACAATCTTCATTTCTTCCCTCAGTTTTCAGATGCTAAGCCATTGTACACTTTCTCCATCTTTCGTTTTTTTTCTTTTTTTCTGTTATGAGAATTAGTAAAAAATCAAACAGGAAGAACCGTTGCAAAGATGATTCATTCACCACAACAACTTTTCGTCTTTTTCCGTTCGTTTCTCATTTTTGTTTTACCAAAAAGTTTTCTGACCAGGCCTAGCCAAGAAGCAGTTTTCAAAGGGCAATACACTTACTAATTGTCCTCTTAAAGTTTTACAACCACGTTCTGTGCGTCAGTTTCTTTTTCTGCTTGTCTGCTGTTTCTACTTCCGGCGCTCATGTGTTTTCTGTTTCAATACTTCTATTCAGATGACCTCCGTGCAGGACATCTACACTGGATCTCTGAACCTGATAACTCATCCAGAGGAAGTCGAGAAGATCGCGACTCTCGTGGAGCGTTTCCATTGTCTTTTGCGCTCTTTGAACCCAATTGTGAGTTACGTCCTGTTCATATTCTCGATCAATATGAAATTAATTTTCAGATCGAAATGGAGTGCATGACAGATTACGAAGAAATCCTTAACGTCTACGACGCTGCTCTGGTCATTGGAGCACCGGTCATCAAAAACGAGATTCCTATTGCTACGACCACTGAAGAGTTTGTGGTAAGTCACAAGAGAGAGCCAATGAGTAGATAAAAAGTGCAGTGTCTGGGAAAAGTGCAATTTCTCACAGCTTTTTTCGGAGATCATAGGGACTGAGAGAAGCTGACTAGCTGAGTGGGTGAATGTCAGTAATAAGATATCAAAGTGGAGAGAACTTAGTCAGAAATTGCGAAATTTGGACATTGTTTCTTTTGAGAAAGTATTTGCCATATTCAGGATATCACAGCAAAGCTGGAGGACTCTGTGAAGCGGCTGGAAGCTGTCGAGAGAGTTCTCTGCGCCTGCTTCGTCAACAACTTCATCCGTTTCTATTAAACGTCCCAACCATTGCAAACCGACTATTTTTTCATCTCCTAACACAAATCTCCCAAACAAAAAAACCGTTGCCATTCACATTCCCCTCTATAACTAAGCTTCATTGTCTAAGGTAGGACAAGACTTCTGACTGATTTATATGCACAGTTCAAATAAATTGAAATTTTATGAATGAACCGTTTCTCAATAACGTTGCGGACCATGTTCGTATCTTCTCGGAGAATCGTATTGTACATGATGAACTCGGCCCGGGTTTTGGAAGACAACCTGGAAAGAAAAGTCAAAGTTTTGTGTTCTGATTAGTCATCTAACGCACCTCTCGATTAGAATTGTACTGAACTTGCATTTGGTACGATTTCCGTACAGCTCGGCAAATATAGCAAGCTACTAGTGAAGAACAGGAGAGGAGAACAATCAGGAAGGAAATTATCATCAACCACATGATGAATTTTGGGTCGAATGGCACGCAAACAAACTTCTTTCCGAGATTATTGCAGTTCTCGAAGAAAACACATTCCGACTTGTCACAATGAGACCGACCTGGAACATTTTTTCATTCTATCCCTAATTAGTTCCAAATGTTTTCCAACTCACAAGTTTCCAGAGTGTCATGACAAACCTGACCGATTTGGTCAGTGTGAATAGCGTTGCCCATCTTTCAAAAACAATCAGAAATCGATAGCCGTAGCAGACAGTGATGCGAGAAAAATGGAAGTGACCAGATGAGAATACCTAGTGAAGGACAACGCCCAACAGTTGTTTGAAAAGAGAAACACTCGAAGAAGAAAACGAATCAGTGTGGTAGGAAAAGAGGAGGTGACCCCAAATGGAAGAAGAAGAAAACGGAGGAGAAAACGCAGATATTCCTGGTTTTTCAAAGTGATGTGATCGATCAAAGTGACGTTCCGATCAGCTGCGCTCATGATGTAAAGGTGTAAAATTATAAGAGCTGAATAACTCGGATTTTTGGATGGATTTGAAGATTGTTCTCGTTTCTACCGAGTACCGTAACCATCCTAGTTTCGGTCCCTTGAGTTTCTTCCCTTTTCAAACTACCAGCTGCACTTGTCGACCCTAGTTTCAATTTTCCGCATCTGGTACTGGAGCAAAAATGGAAAAAGCAAGAATCACAGATGCCATCAAGCTGTCGGCCTGTATGGTGAAAAACTGTGGCACCTGGTGCTCTCGGGGAAGAACTCGGGTCGATCTGTGTCTTTTCATTTCGATTCTTCTCTCTCTCGGATGTTGAAATGTCTATGGTGAATCCTATTGTATTGGACACCGAAATGCGTTCCTCGGAGTCAGTCAAGATCACCATTGATTTCGAAGTCTATCCACAGATCGGTGTCGAAGCTGCTCCAAGTTTCTGGACGTAAGTTTTCTAGATTGCAAACCGACTAGTGACGTTCTTGCTTTCAGCCGCTTCAAGAAGTCATTTGTGACTCTGCTAGCCAACGCGATCTGCGGAGTCACCAACCACTCCTACGACGACGTCTTCGGTGGCATCAGAAAGGTCGAGAACCCAACTCTCCCACCAGTCTAAACTCCGTTCCGGACTTTTCAACAGTTTTGGATTTGTTGAGTGTTGTTTCTCGTTGACTAATCCTTTTGGTAAAAGCATGAGTACACTCCGTGTATCATGACGTCTCTGTTCCTTTAATAAAGTCAACCGTGAATAATGTCTCCTGTTGTCGACGCGTTTCCAAGCGCAAAAAATCAAAGTTTCGAATGGAAATCTGATAAACACAGCAGGTGCTGCAGTTTTCAGCGCGCACGCACACACCATAATTATTAGAGCGTGTTGGGTTTCCTGGCAACGGGACAACTATGAACGAGCCGCTAGCTATCACTCGGTGACCTTCCATTCCTGCTTGAAAGTGTTCAACGATGATGATCTGTGACAACTCATCGTGCGAGGAGATGATAAACGAAGGTGTTCTGGCTGATCTTGTGGAGTCGTTCTCTCCAGGTAAGTCAGTGCTAGCCTCAACTACCGTAGCCCGGATCCTTGTAGGAACTCCGTTCTCCGCGTTCCTTCTGGCTGCTGAAATATGCATTTGTGTCGTTTTCTTTGCGTCCATCCCAAACACGAGAAAAGACTCGGTCTTCTGCTTCCTCGCAATTGTTTTTGCTCCGTTCATCGTGAAAACCACTGTGGAAGTGGCATTCTTCATTGCTATCTACTTCTACACTTCATCGTACACGTTTTGGTAGGAATCGGTTATTCTGCTCGTGTGTCACATCATGCTTCAGGAGTTGGGTTCATGACTCGGTAGTTTCTTTCTGCTATCACAGTTTCTTGTTCAACTTTGAATACGGGATGGTCATTTACTCTATCCAGTGCGTAAGAACTGCGATTAACAAGAAGAAAGTATCAAAATCTGGGAAGAGGTTCATCCGTCGTTAGAGAATTCAAAAACATATCAGTTTAGAATTCCATATCTGCTTGTGTTTATATTCACATTAGCTCAAGCAACTTTCTTCTGGCAGATTTCGATGTTGGGATATGTTTCAATTCTTCTGATTCTTGTGCTTGCACCTCTGAGCATTCTTCTGGTTAGCTTGAGAACACCAAATTTCTAAACCTGGCATTTGTTTCAGATTTTGTGCGCTGCATGCTGTTGCAAAACAGACGGCTTCTCTGAGCACGATGAAGTTCGGAGCGCAAAATCTCGAATGCTTTGGAACATTCCTTGTCTCCTTCTGACAATGTCCGACACAGCTGTTCAGATTATCTTGAGTAAGAGAGCAACGTTTCAGTTAAAGTTAAACAAGGTTCTCATTTCAGCAGCCCTGCCATACTCCTACCGATACATTGTTTTCCACAACAAGGAAGTACTCTTCCAAACCTTGTTCCCAGCGTGCGCTTGCATTGTGATCTTCCTGACACTACCGGCGTTGAGGTAAATTAAGATTGAGCAAAAGCTTGATGATGAAATATTTTAGAAAATCTATTTTCCCATGCTGCTACGACAACAACTACCCTCAGAGCGATAGAATGTTCCTTCTGCCACGAGACAGCATATCTGGTTCTCCTGCTCCTTCCGAACGGTCAAGCATCAGCACAATTGCTAACAACGCCATTGTCCCATACCCAGCAACTGGATCCTCTGGTCCGTATAATTCAGTGGCTCCAATGTATCCCTTCTTCTCGATGCCAGCAGGTTACCCCACCGGATTCCCCTCTGGTTTCCCTCAGGGCCAACCAATGTTTGTCCCGATTCCAATGACTTTCTACAACCCATCTCAAATGCCAATTAGACAAAATGAATTGCCAATGGTTCAGTGATTTATAAGTCACCTGACTTTTTATTCTTCTGTCTGGTTTCCGGTTTTTAAGTAGGATAGTTCATTCATGTTGATAATAAAACATATTTCGTTAACCAAAATGACGAGAAGTTATTCATCGCTCTCCACTTCGTTATCGGAATCCGAAATCGCAATGATAGAGCGATCTTGCACGATTCCAGTCGGAGTCTTGGTAAACTGACGGAGTGCATCGGGATCCAACTCCTCCATCGCCTCCAGAGTCTCCAAATGCGGCAATACAGCTTCCCAAACACGATTCTCGCGGATCATCTCAATGACCGCATCAATTTCCGGTTTCATGTAACGATCCTCGTTGAGTGGTCTGGAAGAATTCATTGTTTCGCATGTTGTGTCAAACGGAAACGTACGGGGCCACCGTACGAACAAGTTGGTAAACTTTGTGAAGTGGAGCAGTGGAAATGAGCGGCTTCAGGAACTCGATTCCCTGGCAAGCAGCTAACAACTCCATCGCAAGAACTGTAAGTCAAAACTGATTCTTTAAACTGTGACTCATATCACACCTGCTTCCACGTGCTCGACAATAGTGAGAGCTTTGCGAGCTGAAAATCCGCCCATGCTTACGTGATCCTCCTAAAATTCTCGGTACATTAGCTGAAATTAGAAGAGATTAGATTATTCACCTGGTTGCAGCTGGTCGGAATGCTGTCAGCTGAAGATGGATGGCAGAGAACTTTGTTCTCAGAAACTGAATTTTGGTTGTTAGACACAGGTGTTTTCGGTTGCTAGGAGCTTACCCAAACTGGCAGCGCAGAGTTGGACGGTCATGAAGCCGGAGTTGAGACCGCCGTCTGGGGTCAGGAAAGTGGGAAGCCCACTGAGCTCGTGGTTGACGAGCCTTTCCAAACGACGTTCACTCATTTGAGCCAACTCAGCAACAGCAATGGCCAGATAGTCAAGAGCCTTGGCTGGATACTCTCCATGGAAGTTTCCTCCACTGATGATCTCCTCACGATCAGCAAACACCAAAGGGTTGTCGGTTGCAGAGTTCATCTCAGTTGTAATGATTCCTCGAACGAATTCAATTGTGTCGTGGACAACTCCATGAACTTGAGGAACACATCTCAACGTATAAGCGTCCTGAACTTTTTTGCAGTTTCTATGAGATTCTAAAAAGGAAATTATCATGTTATCCATTCACATTTAAATTGGCATTCTCACCTGCAATTTGCGACGGATTGGCATCCGAGTGGAGCAAAGCACGAAGTCGGAGAGCAGACAGGTTCTGTCCTGGATGTGGGCGGATTCTGTGAATATCTGGATCGTAGGCTCTTGTAGTTCCTTTCAAAACGTCCAAAGTGAGGGCGGCAATCACATCTGCTTGTCTGGCAATGTTGTGTGCACGTTCCACAGCTGAACAGAAGAGTTATGGAAATTGACTATGATTAACTCACTGAAGGCTCCAAGGGCAGTCACCATTTGAGTACCGTTAATGAGAGCCAGACCTTCTTTTGGTCCCAACTCCAAAGGCTCAAGGTTGTTCTTCTTCAGAACCAAATCAGCAGGCTGCCAACCAGTAATCGGACTCCACATCTTTCCTTCTCCAAGAAGTCCAAGAGCCAAGTGAGCCAGCGGGCAAAGATCTCCGGAACATCCAACGGTACCTTGCTGTGGGACGAATGACACACAGAATGCTGTAATCACCTGTTTATTTCAATCCTCATGAACATTATGCTCACCATTGAACGCAGCAATCATTTTCTTGATGTTGGGGAGTGAAATACCACTGTGTCCCTTTGCCAGAATGTTGATACGGAGGGCTAGAAGCATACGAGCACGGTTCGGAGCAAGTGGCTCTCCGTATCCAGTTGCATGAGAACGAATCAGATTCAATTGCAGTTGCTTGACTTTCTCTTGCGGGATCAAGACATTCGAGAACGTTCCAAATCCAGTAGTGACTCCATAGACAACTGAAACCAATATCTTGCCGTTGACTCATGTATTATCCCCACCTCGGTGTTCACTAGCAATCTTTTCTAAGAAGATTCTTCCTTTCTTGATTCTATCCTCAGCTTCCATCGACAGTTGAATGGCACAGTCGCCTTTCTCACATCTCACAAGATCTTCCGGCAACAAACTGTTTCCATCGAGGATAAGGAGACGGGATGGTGGCGGAAGAACCATAGGAGCGACGGAATCAAAGGCGAAAGACACTTTTCTTCGACGATGGTCAATCCGGTCAAGCTCAGCGCGAGCATTATCAATTTCTTCTTGTTTCTTTGCTTCCTTGGCGTCTTCGGTTTCTTCAGCGTTTGCAGCTGTAACCAGTAGTGTTCGAATTGGCATAAAAATGACAACATACCAACAATAATGAAGTCACTGTCTTTCAGAACATCGCTTACAACATCTTCGGGGTCGAGGAGCGAGTTTCCGACAGTCCTGCGAACCTCGAAGTACTGATTGGCAAGAGGCAGCTTTGGACGGAGCCGTCGGAGCTTCTCGACGGAACGTTTAGCAACCTGAAACCACATTTACATAAGCTAACATTGGAACGGGATACGAACCTCATGGATAGTGTCTTCGGGTTTGCATGGGACCACGACACATTCAGTTCCAATTTGAACTTGAAGACGCATTTTGAGAGCGGGCACTCGGAGACAGTTTTCGAATCACGAATGAGGTATCAGAGGGGCGGGCAGTCTTTGCCTCTCGGCTGCACCTTTTACGGCTGTCAACGGTCATCAAAACTAAATGGGGGACTGTTAAGGAGACGGCGTTGTTATCACATGGCTCTAGAGATGAGATCCAGTCATAAAATAAACGGGAAACTGGACGGTCGCGAGGACGACCTGCGGCACATGAAACAAGGACGTTGCTGCCTTTCAGCGAAGGTAATTACCCTTCATCCTTCTTTTTCTACACGGTATGAGGGCCTGCATGTTTGATTTCTCTCTATCACCGTTGTCATCGTTTCATTTCATTGAAAAGATCAAGAGGAACAGGGGAATGAGATGAGAAGAACGTGACTGAAGATGACAGGCTGTCTTGAGATGTGAATCAGCTTGACAAATGGTTCGTCAAGCATTTGAGGACGAGAAAAGTACAGAAACCAACCTCGTGGAACTTTGCGTAGGAAAAGAAGTGAACGCAGAGGATTGGAAGTTTCACAAATATGCTCGGTGTAAAACGTGATCAGTCACAAACTCTGATGGCTGTACGAATGCTTAATGCTGAGTTGTTCCGATGGTCGATCTCAATTTATCTCAATTATATCCACTCTTCTGTTCACTTGATCATGCGTCAGAACAACCTCAGACAAGGGTGCGACTTTGATTGCGCACTAAACTTTTATCACCGACCCAACTCGGCGACCATCCACCGATCCGGTCTCTGAATTTCATCATCCGCGCGTTTTATAACCACGTGGCGGAGGAGATTTCATCATCACACGACTACAATAACAACTTCAAACACGCGACTTATCTGAATGAACATTTATTCTTTCAGAGACAGATTCAAAATGAAACTGAAGACTGGAACACTCATTTCAGTTATTTACTAGTGACAAGCGAGAGGGTGGGTTGGGTGGGAAACAATTAAATCAAGTTTTAGAACATGGGAAACTACTGGAATACTCGTTACAACTGTTAAAAACTAAATAATTGAACTTTTTGGAAAAAAAACCATTAGATTCAAGCCAAATTTTCGAGTTGGGTTGATTGCAAAGACTAGGAATATATCGGAAAATGGAATATTCCAGTGACATTATTGGTGGGTTTGGGAGGTGACAGACATAAAGTTTATGGTATAAATACCGTTTGGTAATCAAGAGAGGGTGGGGTAGATAATTTAGATAGAAAGCTCGAACTTGACATCGACGTTGGTGGCACGGGCAAGGTCGACAATGTTTGAGAGCTTGACGACCATCTTGGCGGCTTCGTCGAGGTTGTCGCAAGGGAGGATTCGGAGCTCCGAGGTGGCGATCAGGGCCTTGGCGTCTTCGACCTTGGTTCCTGAAAGAAATCAAACATCAATCTATGAACCCTGTTCTAGTCGTTTGTCTTTTTCAACGAAATGGTTTTTTTCATTCGTATCATTCTACGGAAGTTCAAGACAAATTACACTGCGACCTTTTTGCAGGTACTTCTTTCAAAACAATTCCAATCAATCTTCTTTGATTCGGGTACGCCAGTTCCTTTCAAACGGCTTATCTTACCTTGCAGTCTGACGACGATCGGGATCTTGAGGTCGAGTTCTCTGGCAGCCTTGATGATACCTTGAGCAATGACGTCGCATCTCATGATTCCTCCGAAGATGTTCACAAGGATGGCAGACACCTTCTCCTTGTCGGCAGTGATAATCTTGAAGGCCTCAGTAACCTGTTCGACAGTGGCACCACCTCCGACGTCGAGGAAGTTGGCTGGCTCTCCTCCGTGGAGCTTGATGATGTCCATGG
>LR538261.1:26430-123524 GCA_900883565.2 Caenorhabditis panamensis
TGGCCATGGCGAGTCCGGCTCCGTTGACCATGCATCCGATGCTTCCGTCGAGACGAATGTAGTTCAGGTTGGCAGCGGCGGCACGAATCTGGAAAAATTGTGAATGAATATACATGTTTGTGTCTCAAGTTATTGGATTGCCTTTGACCAAACGAATATCGTGTGGTAAAATCACTATCCTACAGGAATACGTATAGATTTTCTAACTTTAAGAGCCTCGAATCAATCTGTCACAGCCACACATTTGCGCGTGATGGTTCTTTATGTACTCCTTTTGCGCAGCATTCCGTCATTAATTTTCTAATATTCTCCTGTCGGCAGGCTACATGAATTTCTATAACTGAAGGAAGCGACATTCTACTTCCCATTTCAAAATGCACGATTCCTATTTTCAAACGCAATCTCACTAAGTCATCGACTCATTTCGCACAATTGCGTCCCCACAACTGCTGTTTCTGTTTCCCTTGGGACGTTCTCGAAGCGAGAAACCCGATTTCATTAGTGTCTCCTCACCTCGAGCTGGTCTTCTTGCTTCTTGTCCTTGAGATCGAAGAGGGCAGTTTGACGGAACTCGGCGTTGGAGTCGAGAAGAAGTTTGCAGTCCATGCAGTAAACATCTCCGTTGACGTCCTCAGCCATTGGGTTAATCTCGACGAGAGTTGCATCGGATCCCTTGAACACGTTGTACAGCTTCTCGATGATGGCGGAGGCTTGCTCTTCGCAGTCCTTCTGAAAATTGTGAGTTGCAATCCGACTAAACACATGTCAGGGGAGCAACGCACCGAGAATCCCATCTTGACGGCGATTTCGTGAGCGAGTTGAGGAGTGATTCCGACGTTGACATCGATTGGCATTTTGACGATGGCATCCGGGTTGGTAGCGGCGACCTCCTCAATGTTGACTCCTCCTTGGGAAGAAGCAATGACGATTGGTCCGTTGGTGTTTCTGTCGAGGGTGATGGAGAAGTAGTACTCGCGGCGGGTGAACAGACGCTTGCACACCATAACCTGAAACCAACGAGTTCTTCATAGTTAGTAAGAGTCTGTAAGAGTCCCTCAGGTATCTCTTCTGAGAGAAATCAACATTAGTTCAATGGGAAACGACCGGAACACAGGGTCTCATGCCCTGTTCACGTGAAGACATATCAATTTCACGTGGATGTTTTTGTTGAATGCCCTGAAATGGAAAACGAGCAGTATTTACCTCTTCGCACTTCTTTCCGCGGTGATCGGTCTGCTTGGTGATCAGGTTAGCTCCAATCATCATGCCGGCCTTCTGTTCCACTTCTTCTGGCCTGAAATTACAATCATGTTACCTCGTATATCAATTCAGTCACTCACGTGAAGACAATCTGAACTCCTCCTTGAAGACCAGACGAGAAACGTCCCTTTCCACGTCCTCCGGCGAGAACCTGAGCCTTCACGACGTAGTCCTTTCCTCCGATTCTCTTGGCCTCGCTGAGAGCAGTCTGGGCATCCTTGGCGACTCCGAATGGCGGCACCTTGATGTCGTAGCTCTGGAGTACCTTCATTCCGTGGTGTTCGTGCAGCATCAAGTTTCTGGCAGCTGGGGCCATGAATTTCTGCGAGTTGTTAAGAAGTGGCTGGCCGAGTCTTCCGATCATTTTTCCTGCAAAAATTGAACATAGAGTTGGAGAAAAATTGAAAAAAAGAGCTAGGTAAACGGAAAAGACATGTTGTAGCGACGAAATCGACAAATTCAGACGAAGAATGAAGAAAATACCGAGTAAGCGAGCGAAATTCGTGGAAAATATGACAATTTGCAGAAAACGATATGCCACGACAACGAAAATGATGACGAAAGGACCATTAGAAAGAGAAATGGCGGCGACGAGGATGTTTTTCTGGCAGTCCCCGCACACCACACACTACGACATATTGCGGACTTTGGCCTCTGTTGCACACAATCAAACACGCGGCGCGCGGCCTGCATAGCAGGTCTGCTGGAAATAATGCTGTTTTCTTCTTGGATTGAAGAGAAAATAATGCAATACAGAAAAAAGATTGATTTTTTGATAAAACGATTTCGCAATAATGAACTGAAACGTGGCAGGAAAAACCGAAAAGAGAAAACGAAAAACCAGTGTCTCAAAGATCGTCGGCCAGCAACGTGGTTAGCGGACAGAGAAATAGATTGTTCGCGGAGACGATAAGGTACAAAGTATTTGTCGGGGCAGAAAGTGCAAATAGGAGGGAAAAGTGATAACCAATAGGTTGCAGTTTCGATTTTTTCCTGTCAAACTGATTGGTCAGAGGCTAGGCATGCAATCCTTTTGGTGATGGGAAGATGTCCGAATTTGGTGGAAGGAAAGAAATCGAGACAGGTAGAAGAATAAACAAAGGAAAGATCGGGATTCCGAGTTTGATGAAGAGTATATCAGTAGATAGAAGTCGGCCAACATGCTCATCAAAACAAGAGAGCGCCAACGAGCGTGCAGAGTTTTTAGAGAATCGGGGGCAAGCGGGAAACAGAAAGCCAAGGTTTTCTTTCCTTCCGTCGAGACAGAGACAGACAACTGCGAATCGATGCCATGGAGCGTCGTGGGCCTGGGCTGCTTGGCCTGCCTGCGTGTAGTGTGCAATGTGTGTACGGGCCGGCCCTTCTCAGTTTTTCCATGCCGTTCCAACGTGAAGACACACTACACTCTTCACTTGCTACTCTTTTTCTCTAAAACCCTCTACCCAACAAACAGATTGAGAGAAACGATGGAGGACCGAAAGGGAGCCGTTTTTTCTGTCTCTTTTTTCTCTGGGAGGGTAGCAAGGAATGAGGAAAAACGCGGTGAGATGGGATAAGTGGGTGGATGAGCTACGTCATTTCTCATCGTTTGATTTTGATTCTCCGCTGGAAAATGAGGGAGACTGATCTTTGAAGAAACCGGAGCGCCGGTTAAAGGTCGTTACCATCGCGCTACACGCAGATTGTTATCATTCTGTTCTTCTGGCTGGACCTGTCTGCCGTACTTTTTCGAATGGAACTGTAACAAACAACGGTGCAAACGGATTATAAGAAGCAAAATGTTTCAAAACATGGAAATCCACTGCAGTGAAAGGAAGAACTAACGAGGAAACAGAGACAGTTTCCAGGAACTGTTAGAACTTGAAAACATTGGTTCAAAGTGTTCACCAAGGAAGAACTGTTCCACAGCCATCTTACTACCACAACGATTACAGTTACTGCTTATTTTGAAGACGGAACAAACTACCTACACTATACTAAAAGAAATCAGCCATAATTAGAAAGCGTACCAAAGGTTATCACGATGAATGTCTTCAATGTTTGCTGCTACATGCAACGGTTTTCCTTATCACACACACCCCCGAACACGTTGTAGGGTAGGGAAGGTTGCAATGTCTGTAAGGTACTAACGCTGTATCGGACACATTTTTGTGTTGATTTAAATATTTTGTATAGTTTTGTACAGTGCACTGACGAAAATGACACTTTATTTGTCTGTTGAAGCTTAGGTCTTTGTTCCCTCTAGTTCTTTCTTCAAAAAGTGCGCATAAATGTTGTTGAACAGATTCAAGTGATGTTCCGTCGCCTATCCCCAATTCCAATTCCGAATCTCGAGTAGTAAAACATGTTTCTCGAAATGAAGGGGAAGTTGGGTGTCATCTGATGTCCTGGCCATGCGCTCGAATCAATCGGCCGCAATTTCAATTTTCCGGACAATAAATTTGTTTCGGCCGCCTTCTTCGGATGATAAAAAGATGACGTGTTGTCTGCGGAGAGACTGAATGGATCGTGTGTATATCCCGAAAAGATTTAGGTCAGCAGCAGCAGCCAGTCTGTCCTTGTAAATCCGCTCGGGCCCCGAAGACGGCACTATTCACAGATTTGGTGAGATACTGTTTCGTTTTGTTCCGTTGAGAGATCATGAAGATCTATAGTTTTGAGTATCTAGTATCTCGAGTTTGAATTAGAATTGAAAACAGACAAAGTTTGATTCGAAAACTACGTCTAATGAGAAATGTGGGAAACAAATGTGTTTCTCACATGTCAGTAACAAGAGTATTCTACTTTCTCTGTCTCATTTTCTTATCTTGCATATTGATCTTCCATTTTTGAACATTGCCATCTTACTTTCCCGTTGAAACGTCCGTTTTTTATTATAATTCTCAGTTTTTAGAAATGTCCCTTCAACAAAAGTTTGACGCAGCTGTGGAAATCATCCAAAAACTTCCAAAGACGGGTACGTTGCACTTTGGTTAGCTACGAGGCTACGAATATCGGAACACGTTGTCTAATTCTGCGATTGTAGTCTTTCATGTACCCAAACTACGTTTTTAGGCCCAGTTAGTACCTCAAACGACCAGAAGCTGACCTTCTACTCGCTGTTCAAGCAAGCGACTATTGGAGATGTGAACACCGACAGACCGGGCATCTTCTCTATTGTTGAGAGAAAGAAGTGGTGAGTAAGAGATACAAAGGGCATTTTTGCCATCTTTCACTACTTTCCAAATCGGGGGAATTCCTCTTTCACGGACAGGTCAGTCACAACCGCGTGGTGTGTTGCATCAGAATGGTGTGGTTCGCGAAACGTCATGATTTTTCGACCAGCGTTTGAACTTATCTTTTCGTTGAATAGCAGAGGTGTCTGGTGTGGTGAAGATTGCAACCGTGTTCAGACGATCGAAGGTCGACAGTGTTGTGTATCACCGAATATGGTGCCACATTTGGGTAGAGGAAGTGATTAGGAAGGAGGAAATGTGAACGTTACTGAAAACTCGTGAAGAAAGAATGAGAACTGGGAAATTAGGTTTCCGCCTCCTGTATGACTTGTGATTATGACCAGGTAGTGATCAGTGATCTAAGATTCACGTGAAATTCTCGGAAAGATATTGTCAGCATGTGAGATGAACGGGATCAATCTTTGAAAATGATGAGACAACGTTTTTGTGCGTAGATAGACGTGTTTCAACAAGCATTCCCCCATTTCAGTTGTTTTTTTCAGGGACTCATGGAAGGAAGTTGAAGGAGTCTCCCAAGACGAGGCCAAGGAACGTTACATCAAGGCTCTTAACGACATGTTCGACAAAATTGCCGAGGTACGTTTGTAGGTTTGCCGACAATCGACGACACCAAAGCAACTACTGCCAGAGCAATTTTTCACATTGTGTCGATAAGAAAAACAAATAGAGCTGGCCGCCGGGTATAAGTAAACTCTCGTCAGTGTTCTAAGCTTTTCGAGACTTGAGTGCAGTTGCAAAACTGTCTGATAGTTTGAACTTGTTGCATTTCAGGAGCTTGATGTTGCTTCGTGGCTTGAGCAGATCGACCCAGTTATCAAGACCAACTTGGCTCTTATTGGAAAGTAAATTACTCGTTTTTATGATAAATTGCGACACGCTGAAATAATAAACGCTGAAAACAGGAACCAGTTGTTGAGTTTTTATAGCTTTTTCACTTCAAGTACATCATATTTGACATAATAATTAGAGTTATCACCCGAGCAGACAATTGAATGAAATGGGATGGAGTAATATCGAGATCGACGATGATGAGGAAAAACAGAAAAGTTTACAATTGAGTGTAGGGAAAGCGCTGGGAATACGTGTTTAATAGTTCGTGTGTTTCGGTTTCGTAGAAATATTTTCGTTCTAGCTAAAGTCGCTCTTTTTTATCCATCTCCTCCCTTCGCTTGTCCTCTTGGTATGCGAAAAACTGAAAAGTGCGGTAGACGACATGCAAGAATATGCAGTTGATGACTATCACGAGTGCCATGGCAGCCATCACTCCGAAGGTAACGAGGATTGCGGCTGAAATTTAGATGAGGATGAGACACTCTTCGATTCGCCTACTTGTTGTGCTTTCCCTCGATCGAAAGTGGTATTCATCTGGATTTGAACGCAGAGATTTGAGATTTTCGAGGATGTTCCTGCAAAATAATCTTTATGAAATGGCTCATCAAATTCCCATTCCTATATACCTCGATACGTCATTCGTTCCCTTCAGCATGTGGTATACAAAAACAAGGAACAGAATGATCATGCCAAAGTTCCAGATGGCCTGCAAAAACGGAAGGATACATAAATTCTGACGCAAAAATTGTAGAGTGAGGTGTCGTCTAAATGTAAGAGAGAAATGGAACAAAGAACATACGTTGTAGAACAAGTAAGGCTTCAGTAAGCCGGAACGTTGCTTTGAAACACCACAGAGTAGGGTGAGCAAGGATATACAGTCGAATATGAGCAGAAATGCTTCAAAGTAGCCTGAAGGTATAGAATGCGGCAATTGAAACACTAGAGTACGTACCATTAAGACCCAGTTTTGAGATTCCCATGAAATAAAGTACAATGTTGATGATGAATCCTATGAATGCAAATATGCCAACTGTCCGGCAAGCTTTCTGAAAGAGAAATAAGAATACACTTTGATAATGTTAACAAACCTGAATCTGACAAGAATTACAGCAATAATGACTGGGTGGAATGGGGTCCTCAGTGAAACCCAAACTCACAACAGTCTCTCTTTGTGGTGTTTTCATCACGCCATTTCCATTTGCATCTGGAAACAGAACAGTGTAGAAATGGCCGTCGAGATAGATGGTTTTGATTCTGGGATGAGGAGGGGTGAAGGGGCTCATGGGGGACTATGAAGTGAAACACGAGCAGAACGGAAAACGAGTAGCGCAACTGAACAGGAAATTGTTGCGAAAAATTGGATTTTTTCCTCAAGTTCTCGGATTTTTTTCGTTTTTCCTTTGTTGAAGATTTTGTGAACTAGGAACTGCAGCAACCAAGAGTAACTTACGATGTGGAATCTTGATAATAGGGTGATCAGGGTCATCCGACTCGAGCACCACAGAATACGGGTCTAAATTCATCAGACACAGGATTGCAGGTGGGAATAGTAAGACAGGTGCGACAAGCAAAAAATAAGAGAAGAGAGCACCGATACCCTCGGATAATGTATTCTGGGATGGCGTGATGGGGGTTATCAGAACACTTGAATATTCTACACCAGGAGCCAGAGATTTTCAATTACTCTCTTCTCCACTTTCACTTTTTGGTAGGCCGAGATTTTGTAGATTTTTGAAGACGATGCAGCTTTCTTGGATTTGCATATGTGTTGTTTTGAGGAGTGTGAGTCGTGGATGGAAGACGCATAAATCATCGCCATTCAGGCGCCTCCCACCTCGCGAGCACGTTTTCGGCGTTCCGCAGGTGACTCAGGTGTCGTGGTGTATGATGGTTTTACCACTGCCGTCAGGTCCCTGCCCCGAGTACTTTTCACGCCCTTATCGTTGATAGCAGTCTATTAACTGATATTTATGTGGTGATGGTGGTGGCCGTTGTGTTTAGCGGACCACTGGGAGTGTAATGAAGTGGGGAAGTGAGGTGGGAAGTGGAAGGAAGCAAATAAAAACAGGCCGAATGCCATTTATCATGCGGAAGCCTTTTTGTTGATAAGAGTTTACACATTTTGAGGCTCAAGCCTCGAAAATGAGTGATTATGATTGCGGAGGGATCGGGAAACAACAAAAGGTGTATTGGAAAGAGGAGAAAGTCAGGTGCTGGAAAATGGAAGAATTGGGAGGAGAGAAAGAGAGCCAGGTAGAGCAATTTTCATAATTCACATACTTCCCTCAATAAATAAAGCACTGTGGAGTAAAGCTTTCAGAATTTGGTGGGCTTTTCAGGAAGGTTTCGTAAACTTTGAGCGCCTCCAAGACCCACCTTCACGAAAACCAAGAGAAAAAGAGAAGGAACCGGAAAGTATCAGGTTACCTGGTAGGAGAGTGGGGGAATGAAGGAAATGAGTAAAATGAGGACTGACAAGTGTTCAAAAAGATCAAAGGAATGAAAGTGTGTTGTTTGGAAGCGGACCAGATACTTTGGGAAGAATGTGTGTTCCAGTTAACTAGTAGTTCCAGTGTCATCCAATAAACCCGGGATTAGTTAGTTGTTTGGCTGACAATATGAGGATAAGAGGAATGAAAACTCTGAGAAAACAAATCTACTGGGATTTGAGAAATCTAGAACTCGAAGTTTATAATGTAGAACTTTCATCTGAATTCAGAATTCCCGTGAAGTGACCTACTTGTTATTCTTATTAGTACTCCTTACCTTTGAGGACGATGATTCCAGGAATCGAGTGAATATTATAGTTTTTCCTCATCAACAGCTTGGGCATGCTTGCCGAACGCTTCATGTCGTTGTCTTCGGGAATCTTCTTCATCTTCTATTTTCTACGTCTTACTTTCCTACACGCCAAAAGTTATTATGCCGATTTGGATTCGGATTGAAAATGGAATAGATTGGTGAAGGAACGAACAACGAACACAGAAACGCCCTTTCTTCCACTGGAACAGAACAGGGAGTTTTTTGCGGCTTTTCTGCTTCGTCGTCAGCTACTTCAATCCTTCGTGTGAGTGCCGAAAACAACAGTTGATCCGTAGGGTTTTTTCAGTTTTCTTTCATGGTGTCAATGCGATTTGGAGAGAAAGAGGAGCAAGTGAAAGTAGTAAGGGGATAGAATATTTACGTTCGCAGAGCGAATCCTTGACTTAACACGGACGGACGTTTCGGAACAACTCAATTGTCACTTCGAAGTGAAACTTCGTGTAACCTAACTTCTTGTTCTTTTTGGTGAAACTTGACAATTCAATTGAAATGGAATGTAAGCAGCAAGGACAACAGCTTACTCAAAAAAGTAGTTGTTCAGTTATACAGGAGATGATGGAAAAGTGTTCATAAACAGTCGACATTTCAAAAAACAAACAAAAGCTACAAAAGCAAGAGTCAAAAACGCCACTCTGACCCACCAACATTTTGAATAGCCCATTCACCATACCACATTTGACACCCTGTCCACATGTAGTAATTATATTTCCTGATCTGGTCCTTAACTGCCTCCTTACAACGCCCTTAGCACCCATGTCACCCTTTCAACCCCGAATATCTCCCATTCTTTCCTTTTCCACTGGTCCATAATCCAATGAGTTCTCTTCAAGTGCTAACCACTAATCGACGACCGATGGTGGATCACGTACATTCTCGACAAGACGATCCATCATCGTACGACATGGACCAAAGGCGCCCACAGAAAAATCATGTTATGTTTGTTTTAAACGACATTCATACTTTTTCCCCTTCCCATTCCCCGGGTCCGATAAGAGAGTACAATGAGAAGATGGGAAACGGATATATATCTCTTTATCACATGTGGCAGAGGAGCGAAAGTTTTGGTTGGCTGGATTGATATTGAAAATATTTTGGGCGAGAAATTGATGAAAAGGATCGGGATTGTGGATCTAGTGGGAGATCGGATGAGATATGCAACACGGCAGCTGTTTTCAAGTAAGATTTTCAAGAAGGAAAAGTGAAAAGCGAACTTTTTTTCATTTCTCTTCCCCCAGAATCAAAATCAAACCAAGTTTTAGTTCAATGCATATGTTCAAAAGACTTACGTGATCTCAAGGAAGTTTGTCTTGGCTGTCGGGGAACGCGTGGAGCCACTGGAGCAAGGGTGTTCCCATAGGCCACTGTTCTGGGTGGTGGTGTGGGTTTTGGTGCAGAAACGATTTCCTCTGCCATCCCATTTTCTTCTTTCGACCTTTCAATTCGTATCGAAGGAATCGAGTGACATTGTGCAATAGTTGGAGCAGGAGTAGGTGTCGGGCAGGGAGGTGTTCGGGCATTTCGAGCCATTTGGGAGGTGGGCAATGGGAGGGGTGGGCCGGCCGCCGACAGAGACGGATATCAGGGAGGAGTGCGAATAAATGCCTCTACCACAGGCAGCTCAAACTAATTGTCTTACACCAACACGACTGCTGTCACTATCGCCGGCTTCTCTCTAAACGATGAGCACCTCGTTGGGGCTTGATACCAGAAACAAAATAAAAAACAAAATCTCTCTTTCTTTCTGCTCTCTCGCCGCCTCAGTTGCTGCCACGGAGGTGAGAAGGGAATGATTTATGGAATATATGGTAATGGAGAGGTCGTCGGAATGAGTACGTCTGCGGGTTTCATGTGCACTTCTCTCAAGCATTTCAAATAGTAATATAGCAAATCACGAATACAAAATGGAAACATGAATTTGCCACTAACTTAGGAAGCGACTAAAATAAATCCACAAAAACAGAAACTGGTTATCATCAAGTTTGGACAACAACTGAATACACACAGTCCCTCTGAATGCTACTATTCCCGGTTCATGTGATCCTTTCCCAACATCAAAATTGAAACAATCAAGCTGCTCGGACGGTTTTCTGCTGTGTTTCCAATCAATCGCTCCATTGGAATTGTTTGTTGTCGCGTAGGTGTTGTAAAAAGAGCACACAGTGGAATGCACTGTGTTATGTCGCTGTAATATCACAGGTTCCCATCATGCCTTATGATAAACTTTTGCTTCTTTTCTGACTGTGTTCAATCTAACACAGCTAACAGATTTCGAAATCAAAGTTGATCGTTTCAATATTTTTCTATCTTTTTATATGGCTGACCTCAAATGGGCAGGGCTTATGTTCCACTTCGCCCTCGAAATTTTGCGTGACTGTTTGCATACATTGCCGTCGGTCACTTTTGGTTACTTTTTGGACGCAACATACAAAAAACCGCAATTCTTTCTTTTCTACAACGTACCTAAATATGTTACATTTTAAATGACGGGTAACCAATTCATGTGGTCACTATCTTATTTACCTTTACCTTATCTAATTACCTCGATATCGGTTGCTCTCAGATCTTCATATAAAAAAAAGAAGGATAAGATAAAACATTGCATTTCTCCTTTAGTATCTTACGGTCTCGTCAATTCTTCTTGGGTATTTCTATGAATTACGATTTTTTTACTGTTTTTTTCAGATTGCACAGTTTATTGAACAAGTTCTTCTAAGATCATTCTTCAACAAACATGCCAACTTTTGGACTTGTCGACTCTCCGTCTCCTGATTTACATGACGAGCACGATGGTATGTTGCGAGATTTTTTATACTTTACTATAAATAAACTTCAGGTTACGACGCTAATGATTCAAGTTCATTGACTTCATTTTCAACGATTGATGACGAGGAAATTCCGCAACTGGATTCGGATAATGAGTTCTATGGTATGTTTCCAAATATTGTTACATTTTTTCAATGAGTGTTGAATTCAGATTCCGACGCTAATGAATCGGCAGTTCTCCGATGCATCAAATCTGAAACCATTGAATCCATTTTCGGATTCCGCCACAAAACTGGCACAATCGCTCGTTATGCTGAAGTTCCTTATCCAGACCCAAGACACGATGCACAATCAACACCAGGCAATGACAGGTATCTCATGAGAACGGCGGATTATTTTTCAAACAAGGATTCCGCCATTTATGTTCTGGGCTCGCTTGGACGTGGTTACGTACTTCTGCATCCGATAAATGCCGCTGTTGTTGGAACAGATCGACCAGATTTGCAAACGGTGTCACTCACCAGATTCTCTGAAGACGAGCTGAACCCTGGTCCAGTTTTACTGGAAAATTACATTCCTGGAGACCTTTTCGAGGTGAAAGAATTGGTTCGAAAAAGAGGTGTAGATCCAAACGACATTCTCACTGACATGACTCGCGTCAATATCCGAAAGGCCCACAACTTTTGGATGGTTGCAAAGTTCACACTGCTCAAACGCAATATTTTGAAGAACAAGGTTATCATTGTCAAGGGACCTTATTCTCGGAATAATACCAAAAAGATGGTTTGCCTAGCTGATGGACTAGACAAACCAGTTCATGCTCGCGCTCGTTTGTTCCCCAATGTCCCCAACAAGTTTGAACCTGGTAGCTGTTACGTTGCTGACATTTTCTTTCCAATCTCCCAGGGCGAATGTCGGAGCTCGATTGAAAAAGAAGAAAATGAAGTGGAAGATGTCGCTCCTTACTTCGTGGTCGATTGCGGTAATTTCCAAGCGCAAGCAATGCAAGTGAAACCATTGCCAGAAAGAATGAAGACACTTCTACAAACTGCTCCTTTCGTTTTCGAAAAAGAGTCAATCACTTCCAAATTTGCCTACGAAGCGTTATGCTTCAGTACTCATTTTGGCTTGTCAGGTACCTTGGCAATGAAAAATCACGACAAGGACCCGCGGAGACTTTTTACCAAAATCGAAGAGGCTATTGAGATCTTTGAAGGAAAACGAGTTCGCTTCACAATTGGAAGTCCAGACTACACTCCAAAACGTTCTTTGTGGGCTCCGGGTACCGAAATCCAGATCGAATTGAGTGGAGGAAGTGCCTTTTGTGCAAAAATTGAACTCGCAGAAATAACGGAGGAAGAAAAGCATTGCCTTGAAATAACTGCTCGAGTCTGGTCAACCAAGATGCAAAACACGGATCTTCTTGTGCAATCAGCAAAAATTATGGTCAGTCAGCCCTATGAAACAGATACGCGGTCATTAGACCTTGTGCCCAAGTTTGCAAGAATATTGAAGTTGTCCCCGCAATCAAACTGTCGTGTTATTCTGGAAGCACTAAATGGTGGAAAATCAATCAAATATGATTTTGAAGAACATGACGAACTCATCACTCTGTCCAGTGGATTGACTCTCAGCAAGAAGCAGTCCGAATACGTTCATGCATTCAGCAAGAGTAGATGCCCAGCTATGCTGGTGAACGCAGCTTTCGGAACAGGCAAGACAACTATGATAGTTGCTGCTGCAGTCCAGGCGGCTTCTCGAAACCAAGACTCTCGCAGGTTCCAGTTAGTTCTGTGCATGACAAACTTCGCTGTCAATACGTTCGTCAAGACATATCTGAAACAAGGTCTGCATTTGGAATGTCCGATTGTACGTCTTGTAACTCAAGAAAATCACGAGGAGATGGACCTATCTCTTCATAGTCCAGTTGATCTCCCACTTCTTGTTTCCGGTTGTCTTCAAAGTTTTGTAACTGATTACGACGGTAACCGTGAAGAATGTCGGAGGACTGCCAAATTGTCTCTTGTTCAAGCAGCCTTATGGCACCTCAATGCCCGGAAGGAGCTACCCGATAATTTGAGTTCTACTACATCAACTCTCATACCGTCGTCTGCACCCCGCCAATCCATCATCGAGACATTCCTCGCTGTTCGTAAGCCAAAAGTTCTCGTCGCAACTATTTCAAGCGTTCTCAACTTTTTCCAAACCGCAGCCTTCAACTCACGGAATGTGAAAACTGTTCAAATTGACGATGCTCATTTGATGCCATGCTATGCTGTTTTATCGCTCCTCTTCAAGTTTCCTTCTGCTAGATTTGCCTTTCTTGGAGACACGTGTCAGTTTCCTCCGTATAAGCATAATGATCTTCCGGAAAAGTTGGATTCGTTTGCAGTTGGAGATACTTTGTACGACGCATGTCACAATTCCAAGTTTCCACAATTTCACGTGAATGATGTTTATAATCGGAAGACCAGAGTTATCGAGATTCTCTCAAAGGTTTTCTACAACGGAAAACTTGCTTCTGTGCCGTCAATTCCAAACGACAGGGAATATCTGACACCGATGGGTTTTCAATCGTTTCCAATTCAACTATTCGCTACCATATCTCATCATGAGATAGTTCTTGAATCTCTGAGAAACAGAAGAGAAGCTAAACAAGCCTTGAATTTTGCTCGTGACATTTTGAGCTCTTGTGGACGTGGCGATGTTGGCATACTGTGTTTTTACAAAGCACAAGCCGCTTTGGTGTCATCACTGGTCACTAATGAAGATGTTTTTGTGGGAACTGTCGATTCATCCCAACACCGCGTTTTTGATGCTGTCATCATCTGCACATCAAGAAGTAGAAGATGCCTAACAACAAAAGTTCTAGAAAATCGTTTCCGCATTAACGTGGCTCTTAGCCGAGCTAAAGAATTAACTGTGATACTGGATCCAGTCTGGTTGCTGCATACATATGAGAACTGGAGGGATGTGATTTCTCTAATTCCGAAACAGTTTATCACCACGCCTCGCCAGATAATGTATAGAGGCCGGAACGAATAGGTAACAAATGAAATGTGTCTTCTTGTACAAAATTATTGTTTCAGAATTACAATGTTCATCCTCATCTAGTGTTTGCAAGACTGCGTTTTGTTAATGATGGATTTATCAGTAACTATTCTCTTCCGTTCTACAAACCAATTGATCTTTTTGATACAGTGAGTTCTTAATTGTTTTGAGAGCAAAGCCTTTCATTCTTGAGTTTTTCAGAACCAATGTTTTCTGTCCTGCATACATACTCAGCGGCACTGTTTACACGTTCTCCCTATTCCCTTTACACCTTCTCAATAATCATTGATTTTCTGAAAAAAACATCGAACTGCATTTTCTTTTTGTTGTTGACTTTCTGACTTTTTCTTTCTGAATACAATAAAAAATATTGTTCATTAGAAGAATTACATATTTAGGTGGCGAAGAAAAATGTGAACAAATGAAAATATGTACAGAAACTAAACTCTTACAATTGTTGTTTGTGACACCATGATGGACGTACAGGTGGGTTATATTCAGTGGATACATGAAAAAGAAAATGTGCAGCCTGGTTGTTCAAAAGAAGAGACGGGCACGGTTGTCGTTCCAGTCGAAGAAGGACTGTGGTCGTGGTTGGTAGTGGTACTGAAAATCATCCATTGAGCTTGAGTAACCATCTTTTTTGGTTTGGTTTTTAGAAAGAACCAAGAAACTAATGGGTATGTTACGAAACGTTTAAAAAACATACTGGACGGAAATGGATGATTCTCTCGTTGAAGTAGAGTCGAACAGTAGTGTCTGGAATTGTTTCAACGGCTTTGTCAACCAGATTGACGTCGGTGAGACGTGCAATTTTCTTGAAAACTAAGTCGGTGTCTGAGGATCTGCAAAGAGAATGCTCATTGCTTCGGGTTTCCAGTTTTCGAAGACATACGGGTAGCATTGGGAGTGGAGAAGATAGCACAACTGAGTGAGCGACTCCGTGTTGAACTGTTCTTCTTTGAAATCGTCTGAAAGTCGATTCTCAATAATTTTTATTGGTTATTGTTTCGATTCCCGAAAGAAACCTCACTTACCACTTTTCAAGTACTTCTTGACATCTTGCTTGACCCACGGGAAGATGAGACGATCCGAGAAGTACACAAGCGAAGAGATGTTGTGTTCTGCAAAACGACAACCTTTAGATTTCTTTCTTCGATTGATGAACTATTTATGATAAAAGTGCGAAACGAACTCACGATTGATAGTGCGATCGAATTCGAATCCTTCCGGGCATACATACGACAGGAACAAGACGAGTTCCTCGGTGAATACGTCGTCCAAAACCACTTTTTCTTGACAATTTTCAGTGTAAGAACCCGTGCGAATACTGGAAAGATGAATGATTCATCGAAAAACAGAGATGAAGAACTCACATGTGGAAGTACTCGGAAAGCTCGGCCAAGTAGTTGAGATTCACGTAGAGAGTATCGGTTTGTGTGTCAATTTGGAACTTGCGCAAAACGGTTTCCGTTGTAAACAAACTGATTTTTTCTTGTACGGCGTCTGGGATCTGTTCTTGGACGGTAGCCATTTTTTATGCTGAAAGCTGAAATTCAGAAGTTGTATACTGTTAACAGGTGTTCTGCAGCTGGGAACAGCTGTATAGAGAAAAGGAGTTGAAAATTTTCAGAAACGTCAACCTTGAAGCGGAAAAGAAGGACGAAACGGGCGCAGCACCTAACAATAAGAAACAAATTGGTCACTGGTTTTGACGCGGGTGGCTTCTAGTAATCTAAGGGCAGCGAAAGTGAAATGGAGAAGAAAACGGGCGGGCACACTTCCAAATTTATGCGCCAAATGGAAGGGCGCAGAATCAATAAGAAGACGTCGGCGTCCGTTCATTCTTAGTAAGAGGAGTATGTGGTGGAGAAAGAACCAAACACTACGGACTAGAGAACGTGAGCCAAGGGTAGACGAACAAGAGTTGTTTTGGCGTTTAGAGGAGAAAGTGCTGAGACGTCGGCGGTCCGGCTGCTGCATGTTTTGGGAGCGGGGAAGACGGTGTAAAGCTATGTGCTCAGGATTCACCAACAAAAACCACTGACCTAGGCTAGACTAGCGAGAGGAAACCCTTATCACGTGAACAACTTGTGCAGGTTTTTGGGCGACAAGTGAGACGCTAAAGAGACAGCAAGTGGTCGCAAAACACTTTGTCTTCATTGTTTTGATGTGGAATCGTAATAGTAACCAGTCAGCCAGCCAACCGCTCATTAGATAGCATGCTGATAGTGGTGGAAAACCGCAAAAATAAGAAATGCACTCTTGAAAATCATTGTTTTCATTTCCCGTTATATACCACTATCACTATTTTTTCACATTTTCGTTTCGCCGCCGACACTTCACGTGCAGACGAACGCAGAGTGGTCAGAGAGACGACTGTGGGGAAATATGCTGCAACATTTTTGGTGATACAGACGGAATCGTAATTTATAGCTTTTCACGGGGAGAAAGATGAAAAACTTTGAGAAATGACCCTCTGTATCAATTTCCTGATGATAGACACCCATCATCGACTAATATAATAAACAAAATGAATGACGGATGAGAGAACAATGAAAACAGAAAACAGAAAACAGATGGTGCTGAGAGAAAACGATTGGAGGCGACAAACAGCTGAGCGACGTGGCGCGATGCATGCATTACAGACAGTTTGAATCTTCTTCTCTCCTAACAAACTAGTTTCCCTCAAGGGTCGAGAGGGGGAGAGACCTCATATCTTGTGATAAAAACCAGATGAGTGAAACGAGACAAGCAGCTGGTGGGTAAATATCGTATAACTGCAAAGTTGGAACGGAAATGAAAAGAAACGCGGAGAGGGTGAAAGGGCAAATATCAGTTTTCTTAGAGAAAACGACCAGCTGAGAAGAGCGCAAAAGTTCGAAAATTAGATCCTCTTGATTTTAAACATCAAAAAGAAATAAACTTTCCGCTTCTCATCTCAAAAATGCCTCTCTATTTTCAAACAAAAACTCGAACTCTTATCGCAAAAAACGTAAGCTGTCCTCGTGACCCTAGCAGAACTTGTCTTGAAGTAAACAAAGCAAATGACACTCTTTTTGACGACAAAACTCCGCTTACCCGCCAAAACAAGAAATTTGAATGACCCTGGTACAAAAATTGCAAGATTGGCAGAAAGATAAACGAAATATGTGTAGGCCACTTCATAACGCGCATGACAACTGTGTGACAGGCAACACGAAGAGCAAGGTAAGGGTTTGGGGCCGTAGTTACGCAATTGGGGGAAGAAGAAATAGTGGGGGAGAAAATGAACACAGTCTGCGCGAGCGACGGAATGGTCCGGGGAATGTCAAGAGGTGGAATGAACACCTGTGTGCACCGCAAGGACACCGAACGAAAGCGAGGCCGGAGGCAATTATATAAAAATTTCAACCGAATGTCTGTTAATTCATGGTTATGGGAAACAATCAATGAGAAACTGAACCTGAAAACAAAATCTAACAAGAATAAGAGTTCCTAAACTACTGGATAACTCTTCCACATCTCACTCCTTCATCTTAGTTTTAAGCGGTTTTCTGCAGGCGGAGGAGCTGGGAAAAGGCGGAAAAAGCAATCGGATATGATGGCGTCATCTCATGAAATCCGAATTTCCGTCCGGCTTGATTTGAGAGTAAAGGTCACGGGGCATCTGGAAAGCTGTGCAAATGTGTAAAAAACCAAACTAATAACACTTTCAAACACGATCAATTTGTTTGTTGACTAGCAGTCTCCAGCTGTAGCCATCCAACATGTTCATTCTCTCGATTTTGTGTCTTACACAGCGAAGTGTTCGTTTTCTGTTTTTTGAGCACTGATCAAGTTTTTTTCAGCCCAGGATGTTTTCTTCAAACTATCATTTTATAGAACTAGAGAGGCAAAAATTGATTAGTGATTTCCTAACAGAAATAAAAACATCTAGCAATTCACAACAACAACAGTCAGTTGAAAAACTCAGTCACGCAGGTGGACAAATTGATCAATTTGTTTTTATTTTTGCCGATTTCGCTTCCATTTCCGATTTTCGAATCCATGTGTACATTGCTGACCCTATGAGCACTATCAAGTTGCTGCTCCACCTAAACAAGGACAATAAACATTTTGGAAACAAAAAACTGTTCACCATAACACTGTTTTCACTTCATTGTACAGAAACACAGCTATGACAGTTTGAGCAGCTGATTTCGCAGTGGCAGAGATGTTGTGGGTTAATGGAGAAGTTGCCTAAAACGTATAACTTCCAGTTTCAGGATTATGCTAAGGCGAATACCTGAATCTGCCATCCGGTCACATAGTTCATCGTGAATCCAAACAATCCTGACACGAACAACATCTGCCAGAAATTGAACCCTGGTATCATGCTGGAAAGCTGTGAAAAATCGCCATTGACGAAGATCAGCGGAAGAAACAACACCAGAGCATTGATGTTGTTGTACCATGTCATTTTCCAAATGCAGTTGTCCACTTTTGGCAAAACTCTGGAATATAGAAGATACTTCTTGTTTTCATTCCGGAATATTACTTTTTTGTAAGGATAGCGTTCAGTGCCACCGCCGATGATGCTAAAACGCCGCAAAACACGCCAAAAACCGACACACTGCCGTCGTCGTCTTCCTGATCAACACCAAGTATGAATCCGAAGACTATTACAATGCAGGTTGAAATTGTCTGCACTGAAGATCGTTCGCCAAGAATCAAAAAAGTTAGAATCTGAAATACTTGACTTTTCTAAATAATCCGATGACTTTCTTTATACCACATTGAAGACAGTGGTTAATGATCGTCCGATATAGTAGAAGGAAACTCCAACATGCTTCAAGCACACGTTGTTGAATGAGATCATGGCAACGAATACAATTGATAGTGGTAGAATCTGAGAGATTCAATTAGTAACATGTCAATAGTCTCTTCGATGCCCACATCTTTACACTTCTTCCATCTGAGATCAAATTCTGGAAACTTGTATCCTCCAAGTTTCGATCCCCAGCTTAGAATCGAGCAAATCGCAACTGTTATCAGGCACTGGCACCAGGTGATGAACAAGGGCACATTCACCTGCAATCTCTTTTCAATCTGGCGGTTACGACCTGGCACAGACCTTTGCACCTGCGCCCGATAAGAGATACTTGTTTAAAAAAACAAGTCCGATTGAGCACACCCTTCAAAAATAATTATACTTATCTCTATTCATATCTGCGCCAGGTGCGCGATAAACTATTTACCAATAGGAGGCGACGGAAAGTGCGATGGAACGATAGCTGCGCCAGTTGGTACTTTCCACAATAGCCATTTACCCGTAAATTAGATCTGTAACAATAGGAAAGTGCAACTCTGCAGGGAACCATAAAACGAGAGTGAGAGAGGTCGCAGGATAAGTAGAGAGGGGGAGCCAGCATCTCTTGAACCCCTACCCTCAGAACGAAAAGCTTTCAATTGAAGAAAAAGAAGTCAAGCCGCGGCAAAAAGGCTACAACCATAATTTTGCAAAGAACTGCTGGCGCACCCCGATGGCGGAATCGATATAATGCGCTTGCAATATAAGGAGACGCTTGCTTCTCTTTCCCTTCTGCCATGTTTCTCTCTGGCAAGCCATTTCCGTTTCCGAAACTTTCTGTGACGTTCTCGTAGTTCAACTGACAAGCACAATTTATAGAAACAACAGTAGTGCATTTTGAAACAGGACTGTTAAAACTGGGGGTAAAAATAATACGAATATGACAGGAGAACAATCAACTAGCTACAATTTTGAGTGGATTTTTGGATTCGGAAGAAAAAAGACAGAAACAACAGTGAAATAGGAAACCCATGGAGTTCCAGAGGCTCAATGAGCATACAAGAAGAGGAAAGATGTCACCGTTACAAAAGGTCGGGGATATAGTCTGGAAAGGTTGGAAACAAGAAGAGAAGTGGGGAGAAAGGGGACGAATGACGAAAGCTTGGATGAGATAGGAGGGGCAGTTGGAGAGAGGGAGAAACTTGGGGAAATGCGTCGGTAACTACAGAAAACATTGGTCATTATTATGGGAAGCCTCGTAAGAAAAGAGATAGTGGAAACTGATGGAAAGATTGGAAGGGGAAAAGGGAACAAGCATTGAAATGCAAGCCATGGCTCAAAGAACGTCAACAATGGTACAAGTTCTCTAGAGAAAATGTACACTTGGTGACCTTATTTGGAAAGGAGATCCATGAACAATGGCATGTCTATGCGGAGGAAGGGATGGGAGAAAGTGGCTAAGTTCGGACGGGAGTAGGTGGATCATTTCAGACGGGATAGGGATGGATGTTTCGGAACTTAGAAGTATTATGGGGGAATGAATGGAGACTGGAGCTTCTGGTTGGAGGAAGACGACGACTGTCCGAGGCGTGGGGAGTTGGCGATTGGCGGTGGCGGCTTGTAGAGGGGATTCTCGTGCTGGGAGACCTGCAAGAAGATGTTATCAAGTCCATTCCGGCGAGATAGAGGAGAAATACGCAAGAGAGATAGTGCGCAGGACACCCATCTTCTTTGTATGTTTCTTTCCCTTACCTTGAGTGGTGGGCGTTCCTCGCGGGCCAACATTGGAGTTCCGGCGTGAGTCGGATCAGCTTCCTCAACCTCATCCGGGAAGACAACTGGCAGTCCCTTGGCGACGAACTCGGTGCTCGACGACTTCTTCTTTCCGTTTCGCTTGACACAAGCGCAGTAGATGATGATTGCAACAGCGACGACCAGAAGAAGGAAGAGGGCAACGCAGATAAGAATCAACTGCGAGTCGGCCTCTTGCATGGACTGGATGGTTGGAGCTGTGGTGCTAATCTCGACAGAGTCGTCGCAGTTTCCGTGGCGGATGACAGTAGCACGGCGAACGTAGAACTGGTTGCCCATTGCTTTGACAAACTCGGTCTTGGTTCTCATCTTCTGCTTCATGATCATCTTGGCGGACATAGTCTCAAGAGCAGCGTCGTCGCAGATCTTGTACGGGAGGGTGTTGTTGCTGAAGGCGATCATGGTCTTGTTGTTCTTGGATCCAATCTCTTGGAGAGTGAATGAGCTGACTGGAGCCTTCAGAGATCTGGCGAGAGCACGGAGAAGCAAGTTTCTCTTGGCGGGAATGGTAGCCATCTGTTGCGGAGTTGGCATATCCATCTCCAGCTGCACACGGTGGTTGGTTGGGAGAGCAGGCTTAACGTTGACTTGGAATGGAGCAGAAGCAAGTTGGTCAGCCTTATCACGAGCCTCCAGCCGGTAGTTGTACTCTCCGGTGCGCATTGGGATTCCGATGAGTCCCTTGTTAGCCTCGTTGATCATCCAGACCTCAGCGTTGTCAAGAGCAAGAACAGACAGACGGAGCTTGAAGGTGTCTCCATCCTCAGCATCTTTGAAGGTCTCCGACGGGACACGGAGCTCGCACATCTCTCCACGGGTACACGAGAACGATGGGAGTCTGTTGAGAAGGATTGGCTTGTTGTCTTGGATCTTTCTGGTGGTTCTGATGAGCTCAGTAGTCGTTCGCAGGTACTCGACAGAAGTAGTGTCCTCTACTTGTATGGCTTCCAATCGCGTTGGAGCGGCTCCCACTCTGAAGAATCCCTTCGCTAGCTTGATGTAGTCGTAGTCGACGTCGTCGCGGTCAACGAAGTCGTCCATGTAGTTGAGGGCCTCGTCGAAGTCGTCGCAGCTGACTTTCCACATGACCATATACTCTCCATGCACAGATTCCTGGTTGATCTCGTCGAGCTCGCGGACGACGAGACTGAAGTTGTACGAGTAGACGCGGACGGTTTTCACATTCGGATCGACTTCCATCTCAGCCATAGCGAGGGCACTGTTGATACGGTTAGCGAGCTGAAAATAACCCTGCGTTACGGAGTTTTCACGGAGTCTTCGCTTACCGTGGCATTCTGCTCATGGTACGTCTCCATCCAATAAGTGATGTTCGGTCCACATACACTCTGTTGCTCCTCCTCAACGTTCAGGTGAAGGAGAGTTGGCTTGCGACCACTCGGCTTGATCTATAAACCCAATGTTACACTCAACCAAAGGTACTCCCCCACATCTATCTTCTCGCACCTCGTGCCGATCACTTTTTGATAATTTATCAATCTAGCGACTCAAAAATAGCTGACCGACGGCTGGCGAGTGTGATTCTAGTGCTATGCTGGTGTTATTTGTCGAAACATCGAAAACACAAGAGCTGATTGAACACCATTAGCTGACTCATCTAGCGCTTGCCCTCTGCGAATAGTTTCTGCCTGCCAAACTGATTGCGTTGCTGACTCAAGCGCCTTGGTCTACAGCTAGCCCACTCCCCACTTCGCTTCCCCATCTATCCTACCCAGAAACTAACCACAACTGTGTGAATTCCAACATCGTACTCGGTCGGGATGCCTTGAAGAATCTGATTGCGGATCATGAGCCAGGAGGGGAGCGGGGAGCCATTCTTGCCAGTCGCGGTGGTGAAGCTGTCACCAAGGTTGTGCTCGTAGAGTTCTCCGATAAAGACACGGGTGGAATCGAGAGCCGCCGTTGTTAGGAGAAACAGCGTCGACAGTAGGAAGAGGAGACGCATCGTTCGATGTCTGAAAGAAAACGACAGATTTGAAGGGCTGAGAAGGAACATATGTTGACAAAAATGAGCGAAGTGTCAAAAACATGAGGGACTGTGCGGGGCAACGTGCGGCAGAAGGAGGAGGGGTGGAGGGTAAGGTCGTGTGCACGTAGCACTGAACGGCGGCAGCGGAAGGCGGGTCTCGGTCGGCTGTGCCCAGATTGCCAAATGCAAAGTGGGCGGGGCTAATTGTGAACAGTACGAGATAGTTAGCAAAATGAGAGGAAGGTGACGAGAGGAGCATTAGGAGCCACACCCACTGACAGACCTTTTTCCTATCAGATTTTGAAATGTTTGAGAGGTGGAAGGCAGGGGGCAACTGGGCTGAATGATCAGAAGCAAGGGATAGGAAAGGAATGTATGAGGCGTTGTGGCGAGGCCAAATAGCAGGTGTGCTCCAGATTGACCATCTTAGAAGAAGATGCATGCTTCGAACACGCTTCGATGCGTTAGATGAGAGAAGTGAGGTGGAAATACGTACAAAACTGAACGACCACGGAATCGCCAAAGTTATGATCTCTTCTGAAGTGAAAAAGAACAAGACAGCGGAAAGGCTGGCGGACGACGCGCCCGGGAACTGATTTGAATATTCAAAACAGTTGAACACAAGAAGACCGGACCGATTAGGGCCCTTGTATGCGGTGCGCATTTCGATTTGCAACATCATGGCCTGAACAAAAGCAGCAGAATAAACATTTTCGCGGTAGGTGGTCAGTTGCGCAAAAACATGCCGAAAAAAAGAAGCGATCGCATGTTAGATAACTTGGAGCTCTCTGAGGTCTCCCGGGAGGCCTGATGTTCCGAGAGTTAATCTTCTACAAATGAGTGACGATGCGATAAAATCAGGGACAGTTGGCGGTACCTATGTAAGTGGAATAATAATTATCTCAGAATCACCTCCCAGCCACCTCGTCTGTCAAATCCGAGTCGACAGATACCAACTAATTGGGGACCATGTGTAGTAGGAAAGATGAAACATTTCAGGTCTCCAAAAAAAAAACAATTCATCAATAGTTATCGGGATGTTTTGTGTGATTTCAACGCCAATGAGCCATGGAAAGCGCTCGTTTCTAGGATAAACTTCGATATTTTCTCGGGTGTGTTTCGTTGTTTCCCCCAGTCTCTCGTTTTCTGAAACAAGAAGAGAGAAAAAACGGGAGGAGTTAGCACAATACCGACAAGATCAAAAGTTCACGGCTTCTGGTCAGTCTATGATACTTATTTTTACAATCCCACCACCGTCTGTCACTTCTGTACTGTTGCGGTACCATCAGAGAAGAGCCCTAAAAGCAACATGTGTGAACCTGTCAACTCATCAACTCCTAACAGATGGTGAGCTGTCGGCAAAGATGGGATGCGCGAAAAGCTACTGTCGGGCGTCGGCAAGTGAACTTGCGCGCTCTTTTACGACTGTTCTATAGACACCAGACGATTGTTATAAACAAATGTGAGCGCTAAAAAGTAGAAGCTGTCCTGGACATGGACGAGGAGGGACTTGGGGTGCTTGGCTGCCAACAGGAAGAAATTAGCGTTCGGGGGTGAGGGTATTGGGAGTGACAGTGCTAGCCGCTGTGCCAACACGATGATCTCACCTCGATTGTTATGCAAATCGTTAGAAATGGGAGTAGAAAAGACGAGCAGCACAAAAAAGATGACAATGGGCGGAAAGATTGTAGAAAACCAAATATTGGTCACCAATCAATTGTAAGGCAAATACAGATATGACTTGCCTAACTAACACTTGCCTTTTTGACCCCTTCATTACCTTTCTGAAGAGGAAAAAGGACATGAGCGAAGAGAAGGGACTAGGATGCTCTGCATGTGGAACACGCAACATTAGAAAAAGAACAAGGGACGAAGAGATTGAGGAAGAGAATACAATATAATTACAGTAATTAGAGTGAGGTATACGAGCATAATGAGGCAAAGGGCGGCGGGAAGATTCTATCGAGAAAGATGCGCACACGACAAGGTAATACCGACTGCGAGAGAAGGTGGCTATTCGGATATGCCTGTGGTAAGTAACAATGCGGATTCTCGCTCGTTCTCATTCTCGAGAGCGAGATTGGATAATTGTCTCCAAGACGGTAATCCTGGGAATCGAATCTGTGAGACATACGGAAGGGATAAAAGAGATTGAAGACGTGAGGGATGCGAGGAGACGGCAGGTGTACATTTGACTGACAGCTCCTCTGCCCACCTTTGACTCGTCAGAATCCGGCTCATGCCAACCTGTGAACTGCCTTCATGATCTCCCAGATTCACTGTTCGACTTGACATCTAACCTCTCTTTTGCGCGCGAAATTAGTTGGATTAACGTCAGTGTGGAACGTATTGGAGACGAACGTGCTAATTAAATGAACCAATCGAACGAATGAAGGGAGATGATTTCTCTCCATCCATTAGGCATGGATTACCTGGCTTAACGTTCTCGGATTGCTCGTTTTCAGTTCAGTAATGGACCAGGGAAAGGGGGAAAAGAGGGTAATTGTACATTGGCGTTGATTGGAAGTGAAACACACGAACGGACGGACGCTTTTCAAAACTAACACCTATTGTTCTGGTTTCATGCGTTGGCTAGTAGTCGTACTACGTATTGTCCTGAAAACGACCCGGATTCTCTGGCCGTTTTTGTTTTAGGTTCGGTTTCAGTATAGCAATGTGCCCACTTCGGTCTATTCTCAGCTGTTTTACCGATGACTCATCTCAGTGTTCGAGCTGGACAGCAGAAACTGACGGAAGGAAATGGATATTTCGAAATCTTGGCATTTTTTGGAAGTTGTCAACGACAGAAGCAGCAGAGATGTTTTGAAAAGACGAAGGGAAGAATCTCTGAGAAACTGTTGATCAGGTCTGGCTCAAAGGGCGTCAATATCAAAACACAACAGTTAAAAGGACAGCATCGGAAAAAAACAAACACATAACCGTGGGAAACAGGACCTAGAAAACGAAAAGGGCCTATCCTATAGTCCGGGTGGCCACCAGAACCAGCAGCTCGTAAACCATCTGATTGAATACAGATTCCCTTATGTAATCAATCCGTATTATGCAACACTTTTGATGCAAAAGACGACGATGAAACAGTGTGCAGCTGCATGCGTCGGAGGACAGATGCTTGTAACGACATGAAGGAGCCCTCGGGTAAAAGATGGATGGAGAAGAGGGAAAGCCCCCTGGTTCATTCCATCACATATCAATCTGGCCAGAAATTGAATTTAGTTCGTGTGAGTTTCGAGTTTCTCGTAAAAAAAGTCGTAAAAGATGGAAAAGAGGAGGAAGTTGAGTGGATGAGGTCAAGAAAGAGCGTTGTTGGCAAAACAGGCCAAATAAAGGAGGGGAGGAGGGGGAGAGCAAAGATGGACCATGTGTGGGGCGGCTCAACCTCATAAAGTTGCGTCACTATACCTGTGGGCAGGTGGGTGCAAATGGCGAGGATGGTCGATAGATAAGCCTAATGACTCGAGTGGGCCGTGTGCTAGGTGGTCGGCCCCAAGTGGGGGAGAATGAAACAATTATTATTCTGTCCGAGAGAAGACGGGGGAAGATGGCGTCAGAGACGGATACCACAAAAGGAAGATGGGATGAGGGCTAATCAGAAATGGACATGCGATACGATACGGTCGTGTGTGTATGTATGGCATGCAACATTTGAGCTGCCTAATAAAGCGACCCGAACGGCCAGCAGCCCCGGAGACGTACCGAGGGGAGGAGGCCAATATTCAATCTGCATAATAAATAAGCGATCCGTACAAACAAAGGCGCTTCCTTTTCTTTTCCCTCCGTTTTCCGTCCCAACGGACCATTCGGATGAGCCGACGGACACAAGACTGCCGGCTCCCACGGGAATCCGACTCGATGTCGGGATTCATCCGGGTGGTCGCTGTCTCAATGAATTTAGCATATAAATAGCGGGTGGCTGTGGCATATTGTTGCTTCCACTCACCGCCACGACCTTATCTTCAGAGAGTTGTCACTTAACTGTTGTTCGACACCGACTCCTTATTAATGGAGTATTAGTCTTCTAGTTCTCCGAATTGAAAAGCAGCAAGGATGTATATTTGGATGAATGAGAAAAATAGAAAAAGGAGTCTTAGATACTTTGATTGACATGAGATTTCGGGGGGGGGGATTTGGTGTGGGACCGCTTTGTTTGTTCATCAAATTGGCAAGTGCTAAGGAGAAAACGAAAGTTGGCAACTTGAAGTGGGTCAAGACTAAAAGGGAGGGAGTTGAGAGGAAGGAATGGCCGAATGTGCCAATCACTTTGTTTCTTCCGGTCAACCTCAATAAAAAATCAACTGTCATGTTGCCCTGAATGAAGTTTTAAACTATTCAGAGTTCTAAATTTGAAAGTTTCAAGCATAAGAACAACAGCACATGTTCTTTTTCCTCCCCCTTCTTTGATCTGACTCATTGTGAAACAGGAGGACAGGAAACACTTTTTCCCCTATTCTTATCACTCTGCCCTCACCCACTCTAAAAATACAACGTGAGCGCTCCAAAATAACAACGTCATCCCAAAGAACCGTGATGTGTTCGGCTGGGCTTGTACATTGTGAGTAGTCACAACATTTCAATCAGAACGCCGTACAGCTTTTGGAGTGTTGTTTCCTCCACGATGACGATGCTTTTTTTGGATTCGTGCCAAGAAAAACATGTGAACATGAAGAGGCGCATACCTTAACGGTTGGCCGAATGCCCACTAGTCCGCAAGTGTGAGGCGGAGAAGAAATTTTCGCGAGCGTTCCGTTTTGGAAATATGGAAAATAGTAGAACGACTGCATTGAAATACTTGTTCCCAAAAACTGATATACGTACAACGAGACTGTCCACTCTTACGCAACTAGACAAAATATGTAAATCCATTTGTTCTCACCTTCGAAAGTTGCACGATGGTATTGTATCGTGTTGAGTATGTATTGCGGCGTGAGATTCTCACAAATGTCGTTCTGGAAACTAAAAATGAAACGTTGCAACACTACTGTCTCGAATAAAAAGGAAACGTCGGAGGAATTCAAAAGAAGATGTGTATCTGAGGTTATTTACGATAATGTACTCGTTTTCCTTGGTGAACTTTTGGAGACCCACAGCCTAACGGTTGAAACAGAGAAACGATGAACTGCTAGTTTCGCCCCGGTATGGTTGCTTTCCGCTTTGATTCAATTTCCCCATAAATATTATCAAGGAGGCGGAAAGTGGCGGAAAAATGATTATCGGCGGCGAAAAACCGAAAAGAAGAAGAGTACGGGCGATTAAAATGAAGCCTAGAAAAAGTACGAAAAAGAAACGGCGTGGATGGACGCAATTGCCTATTTATCAACGATACACTGATAAGGGTGTGATTTATTGCCATAAAAAAACATTTTCCACAGACATTTTTCACTGTCAGGTACGGTTTTTCGGTTAAAGCGTTGGAAAATACACCAAAAGTGTAAGTGTGTACACTGACTGGAGAGATGGAGAAAGGGAAGCGGGGTGGTAGGGTAAACAGAACATTTTTCTTTCATAAGTTTTTTCTTGCGCATATAAGTCAAAGTAACTATGAATGGAGAGAAAGAGTACTGTCCGCTAAGGGATGATAACTTGAGAAAAGTACACAAACTCGGTAACTTCAAAGAGTCCTTCCCAACGGTTCCCAGGAAATATGAACCTCATTGCCGAAGCGGCATATTTCTCCATTAAACCTTCTTGCTGTGGAGCCAAAGAGCCCATTGCCTATAGAGCCTGGTATTGTAAAAACGACTGTCTGTTTGAGCACATGACTCACTAGGAACCTCGGGACCTTGGGGGCCTTTGGACCGAGATTGGAGAGACAGGAAGGAAGAGAAAAGTTTGCATTCCTCTAGGTGACTACGCTAGGTGGTCGTAAAAACTGCAGCATCCGCGTAAACGGTCGAGGAAAAGGAAATCAAAACTAATCAACAGTTAAACAAGCGCAATTAAACCGAAATAATGTTCTAATGACCAACCGTATTGTTGTTTCTTGCGTTTCGTGTTGCCAAATCAAACCAATGTTAGGGTAGGGCGTTTTCTCGTAACATGCCTAACACACGCGACCGGAGAAGACGAGAAAAATAACTAGGTGAACAAATATCGAGTTATCAAGTGCGAGGAGGGTTAAGAAAGGGCACTGATAAAGGTCAACTGCGCATAAAACTGAACGAAGACGGTCAAAAAAGTGAGGGAGAGAGGGCGAGAATGAATGGGACAAGGAGGAGAACAGGGCACGGCTGGTGAGTCAGGAACGGCAAGGCCGCTCAAGTTTGAATGGGAGAACTTTCGAGAAACAAGCTTTTTGAATTTGAATTCTGACTGTTTCAAAGATTACGAAAGTTTGACAATAGAGCAAGAAGTTCCAACTGATCATTCTTTTGATTTGTCTTGTTCAATGTCCAAGGTCAATTAGAAGTATTGAATCAAAAAGAAAACTGTGGTGCTACAAGGTCTGGTTAGAGACTCAACTCATTCACTGTTTTCAAACCAAGTGTTGTGAAATTGGAACGGATTGAGGGAGCGACCTTTGCATTCTCTCCACACGCAATCCAAAAAACAGCCAATTTGACCAAATGTCTCTTACTATTATATCGAATACGATCCAAATAATTGCCGAGTATCAAATGAATTGGAGAAGAAAAGAAGATGGTCACTTGTGTGGTTCTAGCTGTGTGGTCCTAATGTCCTAACTGACCAGCCCATATGCGGCTCTGGCTCCGTCCCTAGCACCAGTGACCAAAAATGATGAGAGAGGGTCATATATAGAAGAGCTGCAGCTAATGCACATCCCATCCCGCCTAAGGAAAACAAAACAAGGTGAGAAGTGGATACGCATGCAACTGGTGTCTTGTTTCTTGTTTTGTTACGTCTCGAAAGAAGAAACCTAGCGAATTATACTAATGAATTCGGGAGGAAAGACATGTACAGAAGCAAATCTGCTTGCAACGGTTATGGCTTGGGTTGACATGGTCAGTGCAATGCACGCTAAGCTGGATGGCAAATAGTGTGCCGAAGAGAATGTGGGTAGAGAAGAGGAGAAGACGGACCATGACCATATGACCGGTTAGGTTGGCACACTTTTCACTTTTTCACAGTTGACATGATCCTCAACAAGCGTTTCGTTTCGTTTCGATTTCCATTTCGGAACATTGTTCTCTTGGAAGGCTGGGTTGGTGGTTCTGTTCTTCTGCTTTGACAAATATACACACCATCCCTCCCAAAAATTTATGAGATGTGAAGCCAGGAAATTGGAACGAACGGCCAGAACGAGAGAGAAGTAAACACGGATTTCCATTCTCATTTTTGGGGCTTTTACAGCAGTAGCAGTAGGGCCATCGTTTTACGACATAATATGGAAGTGTTGGTTTCCCAAATCGGACGACTACAAACTAAACTGCCGTAATGGTAAGCGATTTGGAAGAGAGAAAAGAAGAGAAACGGCAAAAGCCGCACCGTAAAACAGGAAACGGTGAGAAACGGCGGCAATGTATGTCAAAGATATGACAAAAAAAGAGGAGAGGAGGTGACTGCAGGAGGCCACCCGGGTCGATGCACTTGTGAAGGCAGATAGGTAAATCATAATATTATGGACGAGGAAGACCCCGGTATGGTATTGCGCAACGCTCGCACACACATGGAGAGACACAGACATATCTCTATCAGCTATGCCACCTCAATAGTTTATTACTTGTCCAGATGCGCAAGAAGAGATAACTGAGGGAGGAAAAAAGGATGATAGAGAGGAAAGAGCGGGCCAGCGAGGAAAGGGAGAAAGAGAGAAAAAAGACTATAACTTTTTTGTTTACTGCAGCATATTTACATTTACTCGGCTCATTATAAAAGATGATAATTACATTTGAAAGGGTATGGGTACAGCATAGAGCCTTTTGTTCGCAATTTATTTTCTCTCATTTCTTTTACTGACCCGCTCAATTGGTTGCGCAGTGTTTGAAAGATATTATGCAGGGATGAAGAACTTGGAGTATGTTATCAATTAGTCAAAGGGAATAATCAAATCGGAAGTGGCAGTTTTGAATGTTCAGGCGGTAAATAAGGTGTGAAAACTGACACGACGTTGGAATTGAGACAGGATGAAGCGAATTCAGTGAAAGAATCTTGGACAAGTGGATGGAATTAGTGAATTTGACAACAGACAAGAGACAACAATTCCTACCAATCGCACTCGGAACGCACGAATGACAATGACTTTGACATCTAGGGGACCAAAAGTGTGAAATTGAATCTTGTGTTAGAGAGACGAGGAGGAGGCCGCCTAGATGAGCACGCTTTGTGAATACCAATCATCCGAAATGCTCACCCAACTAGTATATTAGATCATCCGGAGCGGCAGGACGGAAGATGCTCAACTCTCCGCAACGCTGCTCATAACAATGAATGTTCGCTGGTGGTTAACAAGGTCCAAAATAAATGAAAGCAAGAAGAATGGGAGAATGGAGAGAAGGATTTCATGAAAAATGGATGAGTTTGGTTCTCCTTCTCATCACCCGAATTGGGAGTGTTGATGGGATCTGAAATACAAGAGAAATCCCGGATACAGGAAGAAATAATGGGTGTGGCACCATGAGACAATCCAGATGAAAGTTGAAGATTCTCTTTTACAAATCTGACCCTATTCTCAAGTCTCTCAAACAATGGTTACATAAATCCATCTTTAGAATAGTATGCAGCTGTGCTCTAATGAAACACCGAAGCTTAACCTAACCCATTCCAATTTTACAACCATATTAGAAGAATGGACGGAACCCAGATTGAAAAGAACAGAGAAGAGGGCGAGTGATTTATCCGTGTCCTCCCTTCGCCATGACCACCAATTTGCAGGTGTTATGGATCCAGGTGTATGAGACGTCTGTCGGTCTGTTCGAAATTGCGACCTTGGCACCGAGGGGGTCTTTCGTTCTTTTCTATCGTGCGCGAAACATTCATTCATTCCAATTTCGAGTAAAAAAGCGTGAAAGTGTGCGTGCGTCGCTTCGCCGTCAGCTCGTCTGTCTGTCCCTATGTCCTTCCCGCGCCGGTCAGTTCAAAAGTTAATCTGTGGCAACGGAGCGCATAAAAAACAAGCAGTCAACGGAGGCCACACGGAACACTTTAATTAAATCTTCCCTCGCTAACACAGGTATACTTCATTTGTGATTGGTGTGTTCACATGGATGAACCGAATGGGTGGGCCGCAAAATAGACCGCAAAAAGACGGGTCGAACAAATAAAAGATGTGGATTAGAGCGGTGTGGTCCCTTATTGGTAGGATGGACCAATATTGTTAGAGCACTTGCGGAAGAGCGGAAATGTGGAAAAAGCGGCGGCCTTGCGGAAGCGTTGCGGAAAGGAAACGCGGGAAATCATTCGAAATGAAAAAGGAAAAACAGCGAACGCATTCGCATCGCTGAACGGACCAAAAACGTCAAGGATGAGCCTGTCGGCATGTCATCCTAAAGTAAAATCGAAAATTAGCAGTACCATAATGGGTTTTCTCAAACGGAAAGGAATACATCAAGCCTAGCAAAACAAAGGGGAAGAGCCGTTAGCGGTTAAGGGTTGTGGGTTGTACGTCGTAAAATGCTGAAATGGGGGGACATATTCTGTTCGAAATTGTGAAATGCTACTAAAACTAAAGCAAACGTTCGTAATTACCATCAGACCTAAAGCGACGAAACGGAAATAAGGCTATTTCAGGGTTGAATCATAAAGAATGCGAGTTCGGAACCAAGCGAACCTAATCGGGTAATAAATGCAAAGTGGGTGTGGGTGTTGGCGATAGAAATTGAACAGTGTTGCGTTTGAAAACGAAGAGTAGGGAGATGTGTGCAAAGAGAAAGACCGGAGAAATGAGAAATGACCACCCACGGAGAGAAGGTGCATGTCCATTTCTGTGTCCATGTCCGAATTGGCTTTCAATGAGACAAGAGACAAGGGCACTGAGGGAAATTGGGGTTGTTGCAAGGAACATTTGGCTATAGACACTTTCAAGTGGTAGTTTTATGCAGGTAAACATACACGTTTGCGAAATTTACAAGAAGTGACAAGTTTTTTGTACTTTTTTGAGTCCCAAGGAGAGAAAACTGATATCCGTTGCAAGTTCAAGGATCGAAGGCAAAACTTTGAGTTGAGAAACGTGAGATGCACTAATGAATGTCAAAATGGAAGCACTAACGATACTCATGCTTCATTGCTCAACATGTTCCTTATTAGAGCCTACACAACGTGATTTGTTACACTATTGGATTCTTCCAATGCTGATGAGAGGAAATGGTGGAAATTCGGATAATTCTTGGTGGCATTGAACATGTTTGGTGAACATGAGCAACACGTAAGTACATTGAAGTGGATTGGAAAGGGTGGTTGACCAATTAGCGGATAAGCGTTCCTCGTTCCATGAATACATAAAGAAGGGACGAGAAGAGAAGCAGACATTGTCATAACCATAATAAAGTGGATACTCGAATTGTACCAAACTGGTGGGCGGCTGGTAATGTGCATAGTTTAGTGGGGTCCCGGGGTTCAGGCCCGGGTCCTTCGGAGGTGTCGAAACGTGTGGGAACGCAGAGAAAACAAGGATTCAGACGTGAGAGTGTGCCTGCGGACGAAACGTTTGTTGTAAGACATCAGCCGGGAGATAGCTCCCGGGCACGAAATATATCCGGTGAGAGAAGATGCCGCGAGCCTCCGCACCGCCGATTTTTGCAATCATTCACTCCTCATTTCAATTCTTTCGTGCAGCCATCTCGCCCTCGCTCACTTTCGAATGCGTAATTTTTTGTCGGAAGAGGGAAAGAAACAGTGTAAAGTGGACCGCATGTACATGTTAGCTTGAGACTCAGAATTGGGAATCGGAATAGGAATAGAAAAGTACAGAATCGAAACAGAAATCAAAACCGAAATCCGATTAGTGAACAACAAGTGTTAGAAATTCAATAGAGCGCGAAAGTGGACAATGGAAATAGAAATGTAGCAACGTGATCAATTACATAACATAACGTTCCGAAGAGGGAAAGTCATTGAGAAGGTTTGGAAAGGAAGGCAACGAGAAAAAGTGGATGAAAGGGGAGATTTGAAACACCTAGTTTTTATACATAATTGTTTTGAGCCAATTGAGCAATTGGAATGTTTCTATGTACAGCAAGAAATCACAAAATAAACAGAATGGCAAATGCGATAAAAGCCAAAACTGATGGTAAGATACAAAATTCGGAGAAGGCTGATTGGCAAATCTGAAAAACACGATTGACTTGAACTGCACGAACAAGGAACAACTCACATCTTCCAGATGCTCAAGGCTCTTGACTCGAACCCCCGTCACTGATTTTATAAACTTTGAAAGATGGCAATCTGTGGAACACCCTGGCACAAAAAGTTCGTGAACGTCGTCTGGGTTCTCCGATGTAGTATTTCGGAAGAAAATCTGAAATCATTCTTGTTGTTACAAGGTTCAGTGCACCCTAGTTCTGCTTGCTTACCTTCACGTGATTTCCTGTGTGCAGCTCGATCATAATACATGCAGTGTAAGGGATCAGTTGGTGGTTGCTGATGCCGAGACCATAAAGAAGAGCCGTCAAAGTTCCGTCGTGCTAGAAAACGGAAACGCTGAGTCTCAGCAAGCAAATGAAAAAGATAATACCGAGGAGTAAAGCAGTGCCTTCTTGGGGCTGATGTGTTGGGAAGCGAGAACGAGACTTTCCGCCCAGCTGTTGATCATGTAACCAGCCCTAAGAATAAGTGAGTGCAACAAAGAAACATAGTTGTTTTCTTACATATACTTCGCCTTCTCTCTGCTATCAAACAATTGTAGTCTAGCAATTCTTCTGATTTCTGTGATAGTGTCCAAGAGAGATCTTCCATTCACCTTTTCCTCAACCCAATTGGGAAATGGTAATCCGTTATAATGCTGTAATAAACCCCATTGATCTTGGATATGAAGAATATTATTACTTCCAGAATGATATTGTATACGTCTTTGATATTTCCATAGCGTGTAAAGTGACCAGTTCTGTTTGAGATCATATCCAATTCTGCTTTGTACCTGAAAATGAAGAGTTTGAATCAAAATTCTAGTTTTGCCTCACTTCTCATTGATTTCAGCTTCAACTTTTTTCCTCTCTTCACTGACGATCTTTTGATATGCGGGGCATTGAATTTTGCTTGGTCGGAGCATCTGAAATGATACGTTTCTTAAAGTTCTTATCAGAAAAACCTTACTGGATCAGGTTTTCCATTAGTGCGGATCGGAATAGGTTGCCAGAATCGGTACTTGCCCTCATTCCATAACTGAACACCGTCTGGCGGAAAAAGTGTTGTGGCGACAGACTGGGCAGTCTCAATCGCGCGGTCGGCATCAGAAGCGCGGATCGTTATCTAAAAATAACGTGACCGGTGAGAATTCGTCATTTCTCGGTTTCCTTTGCATGGAAACTATCTCTCTTTTGCAATCCTATCCTACTTACTTTCTTCCTGTCAAATACCGGCAACACTGAACTTTGATAACGTCTTCGGAGAAACTTGCCCAATTTTATCGCCTGATCAATCCCGACCTGCAAAACACTTGCTCAAAAATCACGTCAGTAACCGAAAACCAACATTTGTCAGTTGGTTCCATCCGCGAGGCCAGAATGTCTCGTTATACGGATCGCTGGGGTACGGTAGACTTTCTGGTGCTCGATCTCCATGTCGCCAGACGGCTAATAAGAATTCCACTTCAGCCACACATGGAAGAAGTAGCGAACAGCAGAACAAGTAGAGAAACTTCATTCTGAAAATATTCTCATGTTATAAGACAAGGAACTTGAACATGCAGTACAAAAAGAGACTAATCTAAGTAACCAGAAGTCACCCTCCCACTTATAGAAATCGGACGAGTCATCGCTTAGGCTCCGATGAGGAATTTCCGTTTTTCCCCTAATCGGATCTTATTGAAATACCGAAGACCAGACCAAAGTCAGAAGAGCAATCATATAAAAAGAGGAAAAAGCAATTTGGTGGAAGAAACACGACAAGACAAGAAAAAAGAGATTGGAAGTGTGTTGTGTAGTAACATCTCATCATCCATCGTGATGTCGTTTAACTTCATTGTTGTGACTCGGTGACAGCTATGAGACAAAGTTTCGGGAGCAGAGAAAATTGATAAGCATCGCCCTCTGCCTGGTGTCTCGGTTTTTTATTTTGACAACCAGAATTATGATGAAACATTGGGAGAGATGAAGATAACTGATGGGGATTGAGTTTTTGAGTGTTTGATTTGGGTTTGATGGCAGGTGGATTTGAGAGATCTCGGATGATTGGAAGATAAAAAAACAGAAAACAAAGAGGTTTGAGGAACAACACATGTTGCCGTTGACACCAACAATTCATCATTCCATTAACCCTTCGGTCTACAAATTGGTGATCTGAAGGCAGTGGATAGAGCTCCAGGATCAGAACAAAATGACAAGGGTACGGCATGGAACACACTTTATGCATCACAGACTACGACTTGGTTGAATTCAACAAAGCACAGAATTTTGAAGCCAGGTTCCAATTCCACAATTTGACAGACCATGGTAGCTGCACTGACACTAATATAGTTAGATATTCATTCCAATTTCACAATAGTCTGATTTGCAGAACTATGAATCACTAAATCCGATGCTAATTCTATTTTCAAAACGGGATGGGTGATGAAGTTCGCAACATCAGTATCGGTCTAGATACCAAAAATGAGTAAGCATGGCGTCAAAAGTTCAATGTCAATTACACGGACACAGTTTTCATGTTTTGTTCTCTGGCTGGCTTTTTCAGAAGAAGAGAAGTGCAAACTCTTCGCCTAAACTCTGGGTTTATTCGTCAGTTCCTCTTTCTTTTGTCAAATTTGATGAACTTTGGAACAAATCAAATTGACCAGACGAGAACTGCAACATTCGGCAAATTTCATAGAGGAAAGGTCCAAAAACCAGTGAGGTAACAGTTAGGATATGCGTCTGCTTTGTGAGAATATCGCTCTCTTGCATTCTCAGATTTAAAAAAACGATAAGGGTTTGTTGGCAGATCGAGACAACGACAAAAGACTGGGAATCGAGAAATGACGGTTTTGATGTTGATAACGTGCGAAAAAGATGATGTGCGAATCGAAACGAAATTTGAGTTCAAAGTGAGTGTGATCGGAATCTGCAAGGAAACACGCTGATCAAACTTCCTTCTTTCTCCTCAACAGTGCAGAGACAAAGATCAAATATGGGTTAGATCGAACGGATGCATAGTAGACTTGCCATTGGAGTGAGTGAGAGAAAAGTTCTTCTCCCTGCCATTTCTCTCTGCAAAACGAACGTTTGTGTGAAAATGTGTAGAACGGGATGGGAGGAAAACGAAAAAGAAAGAAAAACATAATGAATGTTTTATTAGTTCCAGATTTTTTGGGTGAATCGCTCTTCCGCGCTGTGCAAAGTTCATGTTTTCCTCATGTTCGTCAGACTTTTTCATCGTTTTTAAACAAAGTTTATTCAGAAAAAAAGTTGAACATATAAAAATGGCAGTGAGAGTAATACAAGAACTATATTGAACATAATTTGTTGTATATTTATCATAAAACAGAAGAATGGACTTTGTTACTTTGTTACCTAGTGAAAGGCTTGGTCAAGATGAACATTGAAAATAAAAGTTATTGACTAGATAAAGAGATTCGTCTATTTGAGGATGGGTAGGTTATATTCAGGAGTCATTACAAGGTCATAAATATAATTGTCGTGGGGTTGGGAGCTTGTATTTGTGAGGGTTGGTAACAGAGTCATTTAACATGGAGCTTTTGGTGGGCATGGGCTGAGTCCACGGCATTGCTGGGATTCCTCGGCAAGTCCAATGCAGTGGCATCCAGATTCTCCGACACATTGACGGCTTCTGTAATTATTGGGCTACGTTCAGTCAGTAGCCAGTTCTACTTTGTGTCTGTTACCTGTTCTGGACTCCGACTTCACAAGCGAGTTGAGTAGAGCATGGGCTCCAGTCGCACCACTGGTTCCAAGCGCATTGAGGGGCACAGCTCTGGGTGTTGCATTCCTTCTCTTCACGGTCTGGTCCATCGCAATGGCAAGCAGCATCTGGGCTTCCAGCTTGGTTGAGGCAAGTACGGGTGCGGATCGACTGAATTGTTTAAGAAATTTGTTTTGCTTATGCGCTTGCTTTCTCTCACCTGTCCTCCACCGCATTCTTTGTCGCACATAGACCAGTGGCACCATTCAGACCAATTGCAGCACGATTGTCCTTCGCAGAGAGTGGTTTCAATGCTTGGTCCCTGGCAAGTAGTAGCTTCCTGTCCGTTAGATCCCAAGCATCCACGAGTTCTGGTTCTTTGTCCTGGTCCGCACTTGGAAGAGCATCCCGACCACTCGCACCACTCGGTCCACTCGGCACATGGTGGTCCGTAGCAGAACTGGCTTTCCTCATTCGGTCCTTGGCAATCTGTTCCGAACTGGCAGACACGTTGTCTTCTCTTCATTCCGCTTCCGCATGAGGCAGAGCAAGAAGACCACTCTTGCCATGGAGTCCAGAGAGAGCATGGTCCAGCTTCGCAAACCTTCTGTTCGGTCTTTGGTCCCTGGCAGAGATGATCTCCGAAGACTCCTCCAAGGCAGGTACGTTGACGAACGGCAACTCCGTTTCCGCAGGTAACCGAGCACTGTCCCCAGTCCTCCCACTCAGACCATTCTGGGCATGGACCAGCGTTGCACTGCTCCGATTCGTAGTCTTTTCCTTCGCATCTGTTGGTTCCAAGATGACAGAAACGAGTTCTCTCACGTTGTCCGGTTCCGCAGCTGGCAGAGCAAGTCGACCACTCGCACCACTCCGACCAAGTCTGGCATGGTCCCATGTTGCATGGCTCAGTCTCGTAATCAGCTCCTTGGCAGTTGTTGGTCGAGCATTCACGTCTTCTCGACTTGGCTCCGTCTCCGCAGGTGCAGGAGCAGGTAGACCAGTCAGACCAATCATGCCAAACTCCGGAGACAACTGGTGGGGCAACACATCCTTGTCCATCGCATGCTGGTGGTGGTGGTGGAGCTGGGCGGTATCTAGTTGGGTACGGCTGTGGAAGTGGTGGGAGGGTGGCAGTGTTGATAACTGGAGCAAGAACTGGTGGTGGAGTTGGGCGTTCTGGTTGTGGCTGTGGTTGTGGAGCACAGTATCCTCCTGGGCATGGGTCAGCCTTTGGACGAGCTGGATGTCTCTGGTTGTAGTTCTCACGATACTGCGACATTCTTTGTTGGTAGAGCTGGGCTTGTGGGTCCAATGGAGAACGCTCAAGTTGTGGCTGCTGCTGTGGTTGTGGCTGTGGCTGTGGCTGTTGTGGTGGGACTGGTCCGCTCTGCAGTTGGATCTGGGACTGGCCAGATTGCTGCTGTGGAAGACGCTGCTGCTGCTGCTGTTGTTGTTGCTGTTGTTGTCTCTGAAGCTGAAGCTGAAGTTCCTGCTCTCCAGAGAAGGACTGTGGTGGCACTGGTGGTCTCTGTGGTGGCTGGGGTTGTTGAGGTTGCTGAGGTTGCTGCGGCTGTTGTCTTTGTTGCTGCTGCTGCTGCTGGAGACGGGCTTGATGCTCACGGAGCTGTTGCTCTCTCATCTGCTGCTCTCTTTGCTGCTGTTGCTGTTGTTGCTGCTGTTGCTGCTGGGCATTCGGGTATTGTGGAGCACGTGGTGGGAACTGTGGTGCTGGTGGTGCTGGCATTCTCTGAGGAGCGGAGCGGGCTGGGCATCCACGACGTTGGATCTTGCGACCGTAAGCACAGGCTTGGGAACGCACTTCGTGCCCTGGAATCAGATATTTTGTACAAGTTAATCTATTTCAGAATACCAGTAGCAGAGCATTGAGACCAATCAGTCCAATCTCCAACTCCCATGACGGCTTCGTCGCCTTGCTCTGTAAGCATCAAACGTTTTCAAAGCCACGTTCTCTCTAACTGACGTCTCTTCTTTCTGTCAACCTTATCAGTGGACGAAGCCAGTCCATCCTCCTCCAATGGCGGATGAGCATCGAACTGGTGGCAATCGACGACCAACTCCAGCATGCGAACAATATCCTTCTTGTTCTCCGGCTTCTGTTCAACCAAATCGACCTTGTCTTGAACGGAATTGGCTCCGAACAAGTAGCAGTAGTGCTTCTTGGTCTCATTGTGAAGGTAGTAGTAGACGACTGAAACACTCTATTGTCTTTGGTTCAAGCTTCCAGTTCCTGCTCCCGTCTCGTCGCCCGGCTCAGAAACACAAAACAGAAACAGAGATCAAATTTCGAAGAAAAGCTAGGGGTTATCATATCTTTCTCAAGTTGCGAAATGCAACAGTGTAAATGTGCAAAAGCAATCAGTCAAAGAAGCAGAAAAAGAGATATTTGCGGATGAGTGTCATTTGTTATAGATATTGCTCGACACATCAATCTTCTGGTGCAATTTACCTGCTGAGCACTCTGGGAAGAGGTCCACACATTTCTTCTGGCACTCGTAGGCGGTAGCCTGCATCATCATCAATGGAGAGGATCCTTCTGAAATTTTAAGACTGTTTCAATGAATCAAGAACTGTAGAACATAAACCGAATCTTCTGCCACTTACCAAGAGCAGTGTTGTTGTGCATTCTAGCGCACAGGTCGTCGATCTTGGTGACATTCTTTCCTCTGGAAACCGAGATTCTGCCTGAAATGATATTTGTCACCCCTCTTCATGAAATAGTCATATAGGTACGAAGCGACCCTCATTGTCTCAAAGAAATTACACCGACATGCCTAATCTCAAACCAGTTTACCCTGTGATACCCAATGATCCCTCTCACATCACTCTCACTTACCTGCATCAGCTAGGCAGAACAAGGCAGCTAAGGCAAGTAAGCCTACAGTAGCCTGCATGTTGCGGGCTGGCAATGGACGGGACCGCGGACACGAGAGTGCACGACACGCAACTGATGGAAGGGTGGGCGGAGTCGGGAACAAGTCGAGAGAGGGATGAAGAAGAAGAAGCTGAAACATTAGAGAACAAGACTAGGTGAGAGGGCTTTGAACACAGTATAGTGAGAAAAAGAGAAGTGAAATGCAGGTACGAGGGGAACTTTCTTGCTTTCCGAGAAGAGAAGCAAATTCCTGCCGAGTTGTGAGTTGACTTGACTCTGCGGGGCTAAAGATCGAAAAGGTGCGTGGAGAAAAGTGGAGGTGAACGACAGGATGCGGTAATACATGCTCAAAACGTTTTTGAATACTTGAATTTGCTGCGCTTTTTGCGAAAGCGCATGAGCAGGACGCAGAAATATACAAATGACGGTGCGGTGTGATGAAAACAAGAGGTCCGAGTTCTTCCGGAAAGACTCCTCCTTCTTTCCGCTCCCAGACATTTTACACATGCCGGACGGAAGGATGGTCATGAAATTCTTTGATTTTCAAATTTCAAGATATCCAATGAACAAATGTCAGAAACCCAAGGAGACTAATGGAGATCGAAAAACTTTCTGAAAAATAGAACATTAGCATGAGAATATGCTCATATTTGCTTTTTCTCTCTTTTTCTCCCAACCGAATCCATCCACTCGTCACACCGCATCTTCGTCTTCTCAAAATCGCAACAATTCGTCTTCTCTCTATGTCGTCACACACTCATCAATTCATCTCCAAGTGATATTTCATCCTCGGCACTTTCTTTGCCCCACACACATTTTTCATTCCCGTTATTTATTGCACAGTTGTTCAGATTAGTGTTGATGTCCGGGTGGTCACTTTTCAATGCTCAGAAACTATACTATAATATTGGAAGAGAGTGGCGTCCTTGGTGTGAACGATCAGGACAGTTTCAGAACTTCAAGTCTCCTGATCAAGTCTTTGCATGCATCGAGCTCCGTCATCCGTCAAAAAGTGAGCCGAAAAGCTGACAAGTGATGAAGAACATATCATATCTCTCGGTGTTTAATAAAAGCTCGGTGGCGATGCGGCGAAACGTCGAAGAAACGGAAGCAGAAGTGGCTCAAAAATGATATGGACAAGACGAAGCATGAGTGCGTTTTGTCCACGCTTCTCTTTTTCCACGAATCACCAGCGAAGTTCAGGTGAAACACGAGATTTTTCGGTCGGGAGCAAAGCAGAGAGTGAAGATGCACGTATGATGGATATGATATGATCGATGAGAATATGAGTCACTAAAAAAGTGATCCATAACATGTTATCAATGACTTTGACATTTTCACAAAACGGAGAGGGCAAATAGGTTGGGAATGTGTTGAAAATGTGGACAAGGGAAAGACTAAACAGAAGGAGGTACGATATGCTCTTTTTTAAAGAAATATTAGGAAATCTATGACCCCAGAAACAGTTTATGACTATCACGTCCCCACCCAACAAAGGTCTCGTTAAGACAACGGTTTTCTCCCAATCCTCTCGGTTCGACTCATTTTCTTTCAGCATATCAGGCACTTCCGGCTAGACAACACGTGATCCTGTGGCAATGATTATGTCAATCTCTTATCATATCTCTACGGATGAAAACGTACAGCCACGTTCATCTTTTCCAAGCATATCTCATTCTCAATTATCTTTTCTTTCCTATTACACTTCATTATTACGAATAGGCAAATGAGACAGAGCTCATGGGATTTTTCAAGTCGTCTGCCACGAAAATGATTGATTCTTTTTGTTTCTAGGTGTCTCATGATTTCCGAAGTATACATTGCTTTATTCCAAAATCTCTATATACAAAAAAAAGCACACGTCAAAAGCTTTCACTTGATGACGAGACACCGGCAGTCGTAAAGAACGTTGTAGGTGTAACGGAAGTTCATGCACCTTCCAGGGCAATATCCTTCGGGATCCATGCATTTTCTGAAGAAAAATGCATATAGAAAACAAAAAAAAAGAATTCATGCTACCTTGTGTATGAATTGAAGCCGCAAACGTGAGGGGCGAGTGTCCCGGCTTGAACGTTTGGGACTGGATTGTAGTCGGGAACTATTCCTGATCTTATGTTGCCCTGAAAACTTAGTTTTTTGTTTCAGATTTTATGGTTTTCACTTCCCATACCTGATTAGCTCCATACCAATGATTTGGATAGTAGTAACCTTGAGTTAACACATCGCTAACGAGAATAAATACAGAGACAATCGAAATTTTAACAAACATGAGGGCAAGTGAAAATGAGAAAGAGAAAAATGATTGTGTTGTCGGTTTGACACTTTTGGAGGGTGAACAGGAATGGACATGAAGATTGATGACGACATACGCAACAACATTTTTGTAATTTGTGATCTAGCTACGGTTCAATAATGGCTTTTTGCGCAGATGAGAAAGGGAAAGCAGTGATAGCAATGAACTTTGAACGTTCAGAGAGGGATCAATTCTGAATGAATTCACCCATCATCAATTTGAAAAAATAACTAATTGCATTATCCTTCAGATTCAAGATCATCTGGCAACAGCAACTAAGAGATATAAAACAAAACGACGATTCTAGTGATTACATCAGTATTCCCTTGTCTGTAGAGACCTCCAGCGTGTTGCTCTTGTGACCGTTCCGGCGTCAGACCGTAAAAATATCCATAACCTGTTATCAGCACGTTCCACTCGTGCCTCTTCCTTCCTTTCCAGGGCAGAAACTGAGTGCATCATCATGAAATCTTAGGAAACACCTCTTACGAAGTGGTCTCAAAAACCGTTTCATTTCAAGTGACGTTAATAGTGTGCATCATAAAACTGTCAATCTGGCGGCTGGAAAATGCTGATTAATCTTTGAAACTTTGTTGGGTACCATACTCGCAGAGAGTTACCGGGTCCCTGGCCGTGGCCGAACGAAAAACTGGAAGAGGAACACTATCGTACGTGGACATGTGTTCTGAATATTTCGAAACAATCCTTTCTTATTTTCACGATTTTCCCCTTTTTAAGGTCTCTGAGTCAACAGTGTCAGATGCTGGAACATTCCATAACAGGTGTTCGGAAGTTTTTCTTTGTTTTTTTCTGTTTTCAACATGTTCCTACGTGCTAACCTTCAAAAATTTTCAACATTTGGAAACAAAGAGCGAATGAGTAAAAGGGCGGATCGTAAGTTCAGGCGGGCATTCAGTTAACGACCTTGCACTCTTTCTTTCTGCTCCATTCAGTTTAGACACGTTTGATACGAATCTATTTCACTGTCACTACTATCTCCTCGTTTTATTTTGAGTGTTTGATGTCCAAATCGGCTCAGCATAGGATTTCGCTGAGACTTTGCTTCCCTGTTTTCCTCAAAGCTTGCGCGGCGATAATAATAGGAATATAGTTTGAGAATAGAACTCTCTGGGGTTTTTGCTAGTTCCAAAATAGAAAACTCTAGTCGACTTGGAAGAATCAAGCAAATAGAACAGAGTGAATAATTATAGACGGTGGAGCAATCAAATCGGTTTTAATGTCTTTTTTGCCTACTCGCCCAGTGATTTCTCGCACCCACATTGCAACATAAGAAGTCTGTATGTTCTTGCTCAAACCTCTCCTCACTTTCTTTAAAAATAACGTTAGTGGCGTGTTAGTGACGTTAGAAGCACCGCCTTGAGAGAGCTCCGTTAGTGTCGTGTAGATATTTTAATTGTCTTTTTATCAATGTATGCACAACTCGCCCAACAGATCCCATTCTTTCTGGCCTCGCCTCGCTTCTTTTTCAATTTCAGTTCGATCAATGTCGCCCGCATATTCCCAGACTATTTTCATAACCATTTTTTTCAACGGCAAATATGTATGCGCTGCTTTCCCCATAAGACATGACACTGAACAGACACTTCTCTCCATCTCTCGCTTTCCTTGCCCGAAAGTTCCGAAAATCCCAAAATTTTCCAGATGTTACTCTCATACTTATTGTTCATCGGATTACTTCTACATAACGTTTCTGGTGACGACGTTGAAGATGTTCTGGCTTCTGAAAGCTCAGATGTTGTTGATGAAAGCTACACTAATGTCGAACCCTACAGTGACATTCTGGCGAAACTGCGTGAATTAAACATGAACCAGTAGGTTTACTCCCAACCTGACAAAACATGAATATGGTTTCAGCACCCAGTTCGAAAGTTTCTTGTCTGAACTGAAACGCAATTACTTGGAGGACTACAGCGACGAGCATGTGGCTGAGGACCACGAATCACACGGTTTCACTCTGGTCTCCCTCCATTGGGACTACGTGAGAAACGAAATGGTGTTATGCCTATTTTTCATCGTTATCGGCCTTTTCAAACTTGGTAGGTTGTGTAGAAGTGTGACTGTTTTATGTGGGTATGCACTCAGCTGGCGCCTCTTCCCATTTGTTTCATCTTACCGCCCTGTGACTCAGAAAATGTAAAGAGAGTGCCAGGTTTTTGAACTGTTTTTTGAGGGATCAAATAATCAGTGATAAGATACTGAACATCAGTGACCAAACTGTTGAGTCCGATACTAGATCTGATTTGAACAAAACCTTTTCTAGGTTATCATCACACTCGTTTCACAAAGAAAATCCTCCCCGAGTCATGCTGCCTGATCATCATTGGATGTTTCTTTGGATTCGTATTTGTGTAAATGAGAAACATCGCCATTTTGTACTTATTCTCTGTCTTTCAGCGGAGATGTCACTCACCAATCGATTAAGTTCCTTGAATTCAGTTCCAAAATCTTCTTTTTCTATCTGCTTCCACCTATCATTTTGGAGTCGGCGTATTCTCTCAAAGATCGTGCATTTATTGACAACATTGGAACAATCTTGCTTTATGCTGTTTTGGTAAGTGTACATTGAAGACAAACCTGATTTTTTTTCTAGGGAACTATCCTAAACATCATCCTTCTTGGAGTGTTCCTTCTCTTTCTCATCTGGTCTGGAATAATTGGAGGGATAAGCCTCAGTCTCATCGACATCTTCAAGTTTGCATCGCTTATTGCTGCAGTCGACCCTGTTGCCGTTCTTGCTGTTTTCCAAGAAGTGGGAGTCAACAAGATGCTCTACTTTATGGTATTCGGAGAGTCTCTTTTTAACGACGCCGTCACAATCGTCTGCTATAATTTGGCCAACGAGTTCGAGGCTCTTCCAAATATCAGTTGGGTTCACGTGAGTTAACTTTCCCGAACCTGATGATGCATGATACAGAATTCAGATTTTGCTTGGATTTGTGTCGTTCCTGTTTGTGTCCATCGGTGGTCTAATTATAGGACTGGCATGCGGAGTCCTCTCTTCAATCGTCACAAAGTTCACTACAGATGTTCGAGGTACTAGTTTGTTTCAAGTATACATTCAGTGAACTTCAACTTCAGTTGTGGAACCAGTCTTTCTTTTCGGAATGGCATATTTAGCCTATCTCGCCAGTGAAATGCTGCATTTCTCGGGAATCATCGCTCTCATTGCTTGCGGTCTGTTCCAGACGCATTACGCTTGTTGTAATGTCTCTTACAAATCATTCACTACTGTCATGTACTGCACTAAAGTTGCCAGGTATCCAAAAAACCAGTAAAATAGTTAGCTGAACAATACATTTTGCAGCACTCTTTGCGAGTCGCTCATCTTCCTTATTCTTGGAGTAATGCTTGTCAACGAGCGTGAATGGTTCTGGACTGACTGGCACCCTTACTTCTCATTGTGGTCGGTGATTCTTTGTGTTCTCGTGAGATTTTCCGTCACCTTCTTCCTCACTTATTTTGTCAACCAATACACCGGAGGAGTCCGCCACATTTCTTTCCAGGAGCAGTTCATTATGGTTAGTGAATTAGAAAATTGATCAGTAAAACAAAAAAGACAGTTATTATAACAAGTGTATTTGCAGTCCTATGGAGGTCTCCGTGGAGCAGTTTCCTTCTCACTTGCCTTCATGATTGACGCGAACACGGAAGTAAAGAACACAATTCTTGGTGCCACATACGCTGTTATTTTGTTCACCAACCTTATCCAGGTACGAACTTGATTTAAGGGTCAATTGTAGGATGAGACAGGTGTACTTTAGGGTTCAACAATCAAACTGTTCGTCAAATGGCTCAATATTCGCTTGTTGAGAAAAGACAACAGTTTCCGCCTTTTCATCGAGTTCAACAATGGAATGGTTGAACACCTGTCACAAGGAATTGAGGGAGTCTGTGGAGACAAAAACAGAAGCATTGTGGTAAGATTTGTGTAGTTTTTCAGTTGTTTTTGCTTCAAGTTCATTACGAATATATCAAACTTTTCAGAACCGACTGAGCGTATTCTCCAGGAAGTATGTGAGGCCCCTGCTTCAGAAGAATTATGATTCGAATGCCAAAAAAGACGGAAAACTTGTGGAAATGGACAGAGCATTCACTATGAGGTTTGATGGAATTCCGAATGTGACTCATTCATTATGATTCTAGAGAAGCCATGAACAACAGTCCATCGCAAAGTTCATTCCAACGACAGCAGACATTTGACGAGATGGCAGAAAGTGGTGTCATCCCCCATGGCTTCTTGGACGAAGAACATCATGGCCACCACCACGGGCATGTGCACCCGAGCAAAGAAGAAGTGGAGCAGGTTACCAATGAGCTTATCAAAGACTTCTCATCGATTCGTCAGCTAATGTACAATCCATACGAGGAGGTAACTGATAATCGAGTGATAAGAAATGTGGAATCTATTTTAATCACAGTGCTACTTGGACCGAAATCTGACGCACGAAGAGGAGAAGGAGAAAGCGAGAGAACAGATGAAATCTCTGAAAACCACAGCAAGTCGACTGTCCTCGATGTATGTTTGAAAATCTCGGAAAACGTTCAAACAGTCCACATTTTCAGAAGAAAGAGGATGGGATTCTTCGGAAAAAAGAAGTCAGTACGCAGACATGCCACCCAACAAGGACTCATCCACTCCGCTATCGCCACTCTTGGAGTTCATTCGGTGAAAGACCAACCATCGACATCAAGTGAGTTCTGCACTATACGCCATTCCAAGTAGCTGTGGTCTCTAATTCGCAATTCACCGTCTTTGTTATCACATTGACGCGCTGCTATGCAAACTGTTATTTTAAGATAACGAAAGAATGTCGGGTTTCTTTTCTGTTGAAAAACGGGGGGAATGGACACGAAATGTGCTTTAAACATACGAATGTATCTGGGAGAGAACTGAAACAGGGGGAACTGAGGAACAAACCCACATAACTTTTTGAAAAAGGATTTCGTTTCAGCACGAGTCAGTGTAGAAGACGAGGAGGGAGGTTTGAACATGACGGCGATCGAGGAGGAACACCCACTAGTCACAATCAAAGAGGGTGACGAGTCTGAGACCACTCTCTGATTACTAATTGCACAATTCTTTGTTATTTATTTCGTTTCCTCTGTTCTTTGCTTTATCATTTTTGAAACAAAAATTGTCTACTAATTGGATCCCTCTCCCTCTCCCTCATCTTGTAAGTGTCCTTTCATGTTCCCTGTAAAACTTTTATTTTGGAACTATGTAAATTTACTTTGATTTCCTTTCGTCTTTGTATGCTTACTTTCGCTCACTGAAATAAAGTTCCCGTTTCAAGCGTTTCATCCGGACTTTGAGTGTTTGCCGGTCAAAAAAGCCAAAGTTTCATGCGGGTTCCGCCCACATAAACGGATAATTGGAGTTCTACTCGTTTTCCGTGGTATCTCGCACCATCTTACTCAGTCATCGGCATTCGGGATATATCGTAACGTGAAGAACATTGTGAGACGCCAATTACGCGGATCGGGCTCTGAATACTAATCCGATTTCGATTCGTCGCTGTCATTTCGAAGAGCTCATTTGTTATCTTTTGCAACCTCTCAGCTCATGACCTACTTTTACTTCTCTTCCCGTTTCCTCAATCGTCACTTTTTCCCCAATAGCAGAAGAAGTATTGAAACAGGAACTTTACGGCGATTATCCTCCTTCTCTATACTTAAAAGCACACTCCGTTAAGTCGAAAAGGTACAGCTTGCATTTTCAATTTCAGACCGAGAGCTCTCTGATACATTCGACATGTTCCTACGCGGTGCTTTCCTTGCTCTTCTCATTCTTGCCACCATTGTTCTCTGTCAAGATGAGAACAGCGAATTCAAAGAAGAGAAACGGCGAATAGGTGAGCCAAAATAACTAATTGGTTTATCTTCGTCTGGGAATTGTTTTTAGGACTTCGTCTGCCCAATTTCCTTCGCTACAAAGATCCCGAGGCACCAATCGTCCAGAAACGGAGAATTGGACTGAGACTTCCAAACATGCTCAAGTTTAAGGACACCAGCAATCTGTACCACTTGGAGAAGAGACGAATGGGCATGCGACTCCCCAACATTATCTTTTTGCGCAATGAGAAGAAGAACGTTCTTGAGTACTAATGTTTTGGTTTTGATGCTGCTTTCCATTTTATCGCCGCGTTTATCTGTTTCTGAATGAAGCCGTCATCAAGTGTTATAACTTCTTTCAGTCCAATATCCAAGAAGCTTTTCTTTTTCTCAGATTGCCGTTGCACTAGCGAATCATCTCTAAGTCATACTTTTTCGTGAGGCTCACCTTCCCTGTAAAAAATCGCCCGTTCCGATTCGGGAATGAAGCCATAAAACCGGGACGCAGCGGAGGGGAGCGCGTCCCCTCTCTGCCGCCAACACAGCAGCGGCCAACAGCACACACACGCAAACTGTAATCAAATATCGATTTGATATATGCAAATCGTGTATTGTCTTCCTCTCGCCACTCACTTCTCGCCCACACGCTCATTCCTTCGCTTTGCCAACACGACGTTCTGATGGCACCGCGAAAAGACAAGCAACCCGTCATCAACCTGTCGAAGATGATGTCCGAGAAGGACTCTCTTGTCTGCAGCTTCACTAGCCTGCCAAGTGGAATGTTTGGTATTCAGAAGGTGAGTAGGGAACTGTTTCTAGGTGATGCTATTCTTCTCATTGTTCTTCAGTTCCTTCTGAACCTTAGTTTGATGGTTGACATTGTCTTCATCACCGCCAGCCTTCTTAACTACGTCAGCTTCCACGTCGGAGTCGATTTCTATGGTATTCGGTGTCATAGTAGAATGACTTCATGTGTAGAACAGATCCTTCAGCTGTTTCCGTCTCTTTTGTTCATGTCGGAGCTGTCGTTGTGTGCATTGTAATCCTTCTCTCAACTATCTACGCTACCTACGGACTTGTTGTCATGAATCTTCGAAAACTATGCACGGTCCTATTCATCTGGGTGAGTTTTTCAGTGAGTCTACTCTCAACATGCACTTCATAGCTTGGTTTCCTCGTCTCTGCTGCGTTCTTCCTCGTTGCTGTAGCTGTCTCCTGGTTCCGCAGTTTTGAATTCGATCCGTTCTCGATCCAACAAGCAACTTGTCAATACGTCCGTATCCCGCAAGCATGTGAACTTACCCTCGAACAGTACTTGGTAATTGAACCTTTAATTCCTGTCTCGTTTCACATTCACATTTAGGCTGCCGCTTCTATTTTCGTTTTTGCGATGGCTGTGTTCAAGTTCGCCCAAATCATGTGCCTTCGCGCTCTTTGCATTTTCAGTCAGGATGTTTTCCAATACGTTGACTGTGAAACTTTCTACAACCGTTGGTGAGTACTGGAGAATGTTGAATTGAACACAATTCATTTGCAGTTTGACCGAACCCGATCGTCGCCGCCGCCAAGCTATTCGCCGTGCTCAACGGGAAGCCGCTGGAAACGCCGCTGCAGAGGAAAGCGAAACTGACGAAGAAGATGTGAGAAATACAAAACACCAATCTAATTTGTCAAAAATGTTCTTGTTTTCAGGTGGTTGTGTTCGAACGCGTCACTGGCCGCTTCCCGGGAGGCAGTACTATCAAAGACAACAGCATCGCCTGATTTTGATGATTCTGTCATAAATTGTTGTGAACATTCAGTCTGTCTTGTGTTCATTGCCTAACTCGCATCTCAAATTTATTACAGACATGAAGGTACACACAAAAACAAACAGTTAACAGATCAAAAAACAGAATCAACAAAAATTGCAACTCTTTCTGCAGTTACTTCTCATCCAGACATTATGATTGGGATTATTGCAGAGATCTTGAAGAGCCCATGCGCCGCAGTAGACATTCTTATCATCACAGCCTGGAAGATAAGCTGTCTGGTGATAACTCCCTGAAAAGTTCACCTGGTTTGCAATACATTTTGTTGAGGATTTCAACGTCTGCAGTGCTCATTTTCGCTCGTTGTCCTAAGAGCCCAATGTTCGCTTGCTGGTTGACGAGAGGGATCATAGTGGGCTTCGCAATGTTGACAGCGGCAGTGTAGGCGTTGTAGTGCATGATACTGTCATAAGCGTACTTTACACCATAAGTTGTGTAGAGTTTGGAGTCGGCGACCACAAAAGCGTCATATTGTTGGGGGTTGATGTTGCTCCAGTCGATCTAAAGTTTGAATAAAAGTGACTTTAGGCCTTCGTAACTGTTCCCATACTTTTATATGCTTGTCCCTGTCCATTCTCAAATGTTGATGGTTTACTCCAAGAGCGTGCATTGTCTCATGAACAGCAATACCTCTTCCATTTCCACATTGGAAGCTCAAATAGACAGGATTGGCAGGTTCCACTCTTCCAATGTATGATAGCCCGCAACTAAAAACAAACAGAAACGTTCACAACTATAAACTCGTTGCTTACAAAGCTGGAGAGTTCACTTTCTGGTAATTTATATGATTGCCTCTTGGGGGTGTAGCCACGTATTTGAAACGAATGCATGTCTTCTGCTCGATTTCAGAAATAGCGCCCCGCACATCATTCTGATCAAGATTATCCAAAGAGGAATCGAAAGTATACGGGATCGGAGTGTTCGTGGGCCATTTCTGGATCAAGTTCTGCTCAAAGAAGATAGATGCTCGTTTCGCTTTTGCAGATCCGGGTTGTGGAATTGCTCCTACTCCTCCTTTACCTAACTCGTTCAACATAAAGTTTGCCTGATTCTCTGTGAGGAGCAGGTCTTTGTCGAATACCCCGTTGTCTTCAGGGGCAACCTGGAGAACAGAACGTACACAAATGGAAAAGAACACAATCAACGTACAACTCCTTTCAAATTTGCCTTCTCGAGAAGTGCTTGTTTTAGTTGGAGAGTTCTGTCGAACCGCATGTTCATCTTGTCCGCCACATCGTTACCAAATACTTTCTTCTCAAAGTCGACAACTTTTTTCAGGATATCCTGTTTCATCTGCACGTTTTTCTGTTGTTGTTGCATGCAATTCATACGTTGGCAAATGCCCTGAAGAACCACCAATTAGAACGAACTTGATAAAGTTGCGAACTCGGATATTTTGAGTCAATTGTTGGCTGATCTGACCAAACTGAGTTGTGATACCACTCAAGGCATTCTTCAAACTAGCATCAATTCCAGCTAACGGATCCCCGATATTGATACTGAAAACATTTGAGTCCGAGACGCCTCGCCAAAGTAAAAACGAACAATGGTACTTTCGGGAGCCATTTTCCACTATCCATGAGAATGCCGTTGAGCATCGATCCAATATCGTTGAACTGTGGGAGTTGTCCGCTGTAAACCCATACCTGTTCAGCAACACTATATCTAAAACACAAATCTATGTAGCCGCTAATGCCTACGTTAGTGACAATCATAAGGTAAGTTTGACAGATGACGCTCATCGAATAACAACATACCGGCATTTTGGATGACCTGGGAATCGTCTACAGAAACGACGAGCATGTTCCTGCCACTCTCCCGGTGGTGGCGCCGGTCCCTGTGCCATCTTGCCCAAATCATTGTTCACATCGAGACCCTGTGTTATTTTACCGATTTGGTCTCCAAGACCCTTCATCATTCCATTGATATTGCCTAGAATCTCTCCAAATGGACTTCCTGGTCTACTACCCTATAAAACAGAGTATATTCTATTTCCTTTTCTTCTGATAAACCTGTGGGGAATTCGGCTGTGGTCCATTGTTCCACCCTCCGCCAATACCCATTTGGTTGAGAAAATCAAACTGCGGCCAGCCATGAACACTTGCAAAAACAAAGAGAAGAAGAATAGAAGATGTTAACATTTGAAAATATGACAAACAGACTGATTGAAATGGAATAGTGGACCAGAATACAGGAAGGTCTTATTTGTGACAACCTCTCAAAAACCCGTTGGACAATAAATGAAAAACAGAAAGGTTGGATCGAGAGACATTACACTGCATTGTTTCACGCTTCTCAAATTTCAACTTTGGTGGTAGGAACTAACCGCTAAGGTTGCCGGGAGAGGTGTTCGACAAAGAGGTGAATCATGGTCATTGTAGTCGGAGAAGTTGAATTCACAGAAGATTGACTCATCAGAAGATGTTGCTGATGTTTTGCACTTGTCTTGTCAGTAATAGCTGCGTTCATCAATTATCTCGGACACGTGCAAAAAGAGTAAATACTCGAACGATTTAGGAACGCGGTTTACGCAAAGTTACTGTGTTTTTGTAAAAACGAGTCAAAGGAAAAACAGTTGTGTTCCCTGTTCTTATAGTGACAGAACAAAGCAAAAAACTCGAGTCATTGTTACATTCTACAGAAAAAAAACAAAAGGTTTGGCTTGGTTGAACTCGTTGGTCACCGCCCCTTCGCCGAAGCTACCCTAGGCCTTTATGAACACGAGGCGGGTCTTCTCGTGACAGCACAACGAGCAGCCGAGACCGAACCCGAGAGTTCGACCCCTGCAGCGGCGACCACTACCACTTTGCTACCCGTGCGCGCACTGCCGGCCGCCTCAAGGGGAAATAAGAGATGGCGTCGCCTAGCAACGGGCGGCCGGCCGCCGGCCGACCGGTGTTCTCTGTTGTTGCATTCGTTGCGCAGTCCGTGGTTGCGGCGTGCGTTTTTCCGTTCATTTTATCATTTTTCGCTCTCGTTTGCTTATTTTTTGACTGAAATTGGATGCGGAAACTGATTTTCAATAAGTAAACATGCGAATCGCCTCGTTTTTCACCCAAAATTCCAACATTCGCCAAGTTTTCGTATTTTTCCATATGAAAAAATCAGAATCTATCAAAAGATAACAATCTCCGTTTTTTTTGTCTTTCTTTGTGATTTTGATGTTTTTTTTGTCTTTTCCGAACATCATTCTCACAGAATTGTCAATTTTCAGAAGAAAAAATGAAACATCCGTTCATCGTCGATGGAATGTCACGAAATGGAAACGAATCACCGCCGTGACGTCGAACAATATGCCAAGTACAAGTGATTGAGAGAATTATTTCATTATCGCAGATTGTTTATGGATTTCATGTTTTCCTGTAACTCCAAAATTCAAAAACAAGTGGATAAAATTTCATGGAATTCCGAAATAAGGTTCCCTATTCCCGCCGACTACTTTCTTATTTTCAGATGGAGCTGCATTCCTCTTCATTGTCTTCTCTCAAAAAATGTACATACATAAATGATGACAAGCAATAAAATGCATCTTCTCAAGTTTTACTGGCACAAGTCGCCGGCCGCCGCCGCTGCTCGACGCATCCATTTCATGGCCAACCGTCTCTGTTCTGTGTGCTGTCAGTCACTCAATTGAGACAAATCCATCGTGACGGAAGGGAAACGTCTTCAGTCTGTCATCTTTCTAATTTTCATTCATCCACACTCAAATTGAGCTGTCAGCAAGTGTCTAACATATGGAAAGCAACAGAAACATCAACGCAGCTACTATATTCTACACTCATTCCTCACGCCTTCAGCACCTTTGAATGTTGAACTGAGAGCAATTTATCAAGGCGAAAAGAAAAAGAAACAACGTAACGTGTTTGCACATATCTCTTCTCCTAGAAGCTAATAAATTCTTAATCGAATCATAACCACCAACACCACCACTATCCAATACGTTTCCTATTCTTTCTCTTTATCCAAAGTATTTTATTTACTCACTCACTTGTCCTACCCACCCACAATCCTCAACTAATAACAACATGCCTCCGGAAGGTATTCTTCCGTCTGATATTCCCTTCCATGCCTCATAAATTGCGGAGCCGCCCATAAAATGAGCCTCAATCCCATAAAGATAGTTTTTATCCCATTGCCGGAATTCCCAGATTGCCGCTCGGCGGTCCGCTTAAAATTGGGTCCCGTCCGGCGCGCTTCGGAAGATATCTTTCTCTCGACAAAGCTCTAACGCATTTTCCACTATTACACTGTGAAACACAAGACAGAACATGTAAAAGTTTGAGATTATTACTTGAAAACATAATAAATATGAATGTTTATGACGTGTCAACGACTGAAATAACACGGGAAAAGAGAGGAGCAAAGAAAGAAAAACTCATTATCCATTCTTCTAGTTAAGCTTGACAAAGACGAACCGTTTTGTGTGATAATGGGGTCATACTTGACTCAACAGGGAGCTCGCGATCGCCCAAGAGCCCGCCCTGCCGCCTCGGCGCTCAAGTTCTCACTTTCCGTGTCACTAACCATATTTTCCTCCTGAATAATTCTAGTGGCTCTATCCCCATCTCCAAGTGTGGTGTGCATGTATCCAAGAAAAAAGAACAAAACGATTGACACCCCTTCTCTTTTCCGGTCTTTTTTCCACATCCACAACTTCCTTTTTTCCTGCACTTTCAGTGCCCATGAAACTCTATTTCCCTTCGCTGTCTCACTCATAAAACATTCGTTCGTGGTCCTATCCTAGCCATAATTGGATTTGTGTGAGGACAAGACACGAATAGGAAGTTCGCCTAATCCTCTCTCTTCCATCTCAAAAAAGCGCTCTACCAGAGACGGAAATTAGGACTGACGGCGTTGCTTTTGTTGTATGCTGAAGCCTAAAAATGCCTGGGAGTTCCCTTTTCTCCAGATGCAAACATACAACGTGTTCCATTGTCAATCTGCTTCTTGTTTCATGCTCCAAATCGCAATTTCTCGGACTCTATTCTTCAATTGTACTCATTGAAACATAGAATGAGAGTCATCGGATGCGCCGATGCGGTGAATAACACCCAATCACACATTCCGTTGAGCCTTCTTTGAGCTTTCTACACATCTTATCCTTTCTTTGATACATTTATTTGTCATTTTTAAAGAATCTCGCTCAAATTGTTGTTTTTTTTTTCAGCATGCTCATACGAAACCAACTTCCATATCTTCTGGTGTTCAGCGTACTCTTTCTGACAACTGTCGCAGGTAATATGAACCCAGTTTTCCAAATGCTATGCAGGTTTTTAGTTCCGTATCTCTCCATCTGGCACTTTGTCGACCACAGACGCTATGGCGCGTTCCCAGAAGAGGTGAGTTTCGGTTTTCAAGAGTTGTTGTTCTATGATTTTTGTTTCAGGATCATGTTTCTCTCGCTTATGTTCTGGGTGGCAACTTCATGACCCGCCTTCTTTTTGTCACTCATTTTAAAGCAATCTTGAACCATTCTGATCACTTTTTCCGCCTTCATCTCATCACCGATTCAGCTAACCGTGAAGACATTGATGTTCTTCTCAAAACATGGAACGTCACTAATTGTGAGCTAGAATTCGGAATATAGAAGTTCTGACTGATTATCCAATTGTGGTTTCAGGTCAGTGGTGGTTTTACAATCTGGAAGAGTATGAGAAAAATGTCAAATGGATTCCGAACTCTCACTATTCAAAGTACTACGGGCTGGCCAAGCTTCTGATACCAGAAATCATCTCGGACAATGTGGGCAAGGTTTAAGAAACATTTTTTGTCGAAAACTGATGGGTTTTCTTAGGTGATGTACGTGGACATCGATATAGTTTTCCGTTCTGACATCTTTTACCTCTGGCAGAAATTCCGAGGATTCAATGAGTCACAGTCTTTGGGGATGATTGAAAACTTGTCGGATTGGTATCTGAACAAGGACGGAAAGAAGTCTGTTTGGCCTGCTTTGGTAAGTTACGATTGCATGAACATAATTTATTAGCAAGTTATGTTAGTCCAAATAACCATTGAACCCAAATCCCAAGTAAATTTATTTACAAGTTTCGTGAGCTTATGTTAGTTCTATTATCCATATCCGCATCCGCAGCATCCACATCCGCAAGTGGCAACGGTAGCAGTGGCAGCAACTGTTGCACACCCGCAACATCCGCATCCGCATCCGTAATAGCGCTTAGCGCGGATAACAACTCCAGATTGACCCTCAGCTGCCAAATCATCCATGGCGGCAAGTGGAGTGTCGTCCGAGATGATAGCCAAGCCAGTCTCCTCGTTTTCAGAAGCCTTGCTTTCGCTATCGAGTTGAGGTTGCTCGTTCTGAATGTTGAGTTGAAATCGTTTATATTAGCTGACAAACCTTATCATCATTCACCACGACGACTTGTTTCTCTTCTCCTAGGAGAGAACCAAATAGGTTGGCATTGGCAGCGCAGACAAGAAGAGCAAGAGTAACCAAAGTAAAACGAAGCATGTTTGTTGATGTCTTTGCACTGGAACCGCCGTGCTTTTATACTCACACATCATTGTTTGAACATGTGTTGCATAATGAGATGCGCATGCTGAGCAACTGTTTTTTTGTATTGTAGGGACGCGGATTCAACGCCGGAATTATAATGTTCGATTTGGACAAGATGAGAGAAAGAGACTGGGCAGGGAAGTGGAGAGCGGTAGCCAACAAATATTTGAGAATCCACGGAAAGACTACCATGTCAGACCAGGTAAGCTGTACCAGATCATAAAACCGTTCCAAATACTTAGTAATGCAGGATATATTCAATGCATACATTTATGAACATCCGGAAGAAATCAAGGAGCTTCCATGTGAATACAATTACCAATTAGGTCTCAATACAAAATCAGAAGAGCTTTGTGATGAATGGCCACTTGCACTTCACTTCAACTCTCAGAACAAGACTGTCAGGAAAGGATACAGACTGTACAATGCGATCCGAAAGGAAGTCGAAGGTATCGATGGTTCCGAAGTTCGTCGTCGCAAGCGGGAAATCCCAGATATCAATGAGAATACGAATGGAACTTGTGATGTGTATCTTCCGGAACGTAACTTCCGCATCTTGCCGAATTCCATGGGGAGAATGAAAGAAACTGCAGAACTTTGCTTGGTGACACAGTTTTCCAAGGAACGATTGGGAAGTTTCATGAAGAATGCTCACAACTGGAATCATCCAATTTCTGTTGCGGTGTACGGAAATGATTCGGATTTGGTAAAAATCTAGCAATTTTCATTTAACCAGATTCTTATACAGATGGATATTGCCAATGAGATCACAAAACTGAGCCGTACGAACATTGCTCTACACATGGTATTCGCAAACAGTCGCAATCAGAAAATGTCGGAGGCAAGTTCAGCGTTATTTTCCCGGTAACTTCAAGTTTTTTCAGAGTTCCTACCCCATCAACTTCTTGCGGAACGTTGCCATGAACTTCTCCAACTGTAATCATTTCCTGCTTGTCGACGTTGACTTCATGGTGTTGGGAGGTAAAGATCTGCGCAGAGCAACCAATGAGACGTTTTTTTAGATTACGATGAGATTGTACGAGAAACAAAAGGTATGGGTGATAACCAGATCCTTGTTCTTCCTGCCTTCGAATCAGTGAATGACACCATTAATCAAGATACTGGAATTCCAAAAACCAAAGCTGAAATAAAGCAGATGTATCTTGATGATGAAGTGAGTTTTTCTGTTCTAGAATTGAAATCAGACATCCAAATTGCAGCTCCGAATGTTCCACGAGAAAGTTTGGCCAAGTGCGCATTGCAATACTAACATTTCCAAATGGATTGATTCTGAAAGCATCTACACAGTGAGTCTTGATACTGCAGGCTAATCAAACATTTGTGCTTAGGTTCCCTGGGCCAAGAATTACGAACCATACTTTATCATTAGAAAAGGAAGCTGTCCATTGTACGATGAACGTTTTGGGGGGTATGGGTGGAACAAGGTTTCTCAAATCATTCAGATGAAGATGATGAAGTGAGTGAAACATTAATACATTCGAGTAGTTCATGTTCACCAATTCCAGCTACACGTTCACAGTCTCTCCCACCGGATTCATGATGCACTTGAATCACGATGCTTCTCAATCTCTTCAACGTTGGCGTCGTGACTCAAACTACCGTCGCTGCCTCCATGAACTCAAGAGTTCTTTCATTGCAGAAACCAAAAGAGAGCTGAAGCGCAGAATTAAAAAATCAGCGCTTTTCGAATAACGTTCGTATCCCGTACACAAAATCATAAGTTTAATTTCAATTTGGAACCAATTGTGCAAAACGAGTTCAAAAAACGAAGTAGTTGACTTTTTAGTTGTTTTCATTTTGTGTCAAATAAAGTATCGAGCATTTCAACTTCTTCTATTATTTGATGCTGCACTCCCTGAATCTTTGAATCTTCCTCAAAAAATGCGAAGAGTTTCAAAAAAGATATTTCGAACCTCTTCTCCCAGTTTTTTCTATTTGTTCTAATCACCTCAGGCGTTTTCTGCGTCTTCGTGCATATCGACACGGAAATCGGGGCCTTCATAACAAATTTCGTTTCCCTCCAGCACGGGGACACATCAGTTCCGGTTTGATGATGATTCTATCGAACACACACTACACGATAACCAGATTAAAGCCTATCACGAGCACTTCTCAGCATTTCCAGCATTTTCTCGAATCGGGTTTTCCTATTTTTTAATACCATGTTTCGTTCTTTCAATTTCACGTGCGTTTGATCTCTTGTGACAGCAGTTACGTGATGTACAGCTTTGCATAATGTTTCGCACTGTCGACAATATGGAACACTCATGCCTCAATTCAGTTCCATTCCAAGTTGAGTTTTCATTTTCAGTCCTGAGAATCATGCCTGCTTCGACTACTACATCGCTTTCGGATTCTGATGGATGCCAAGGAACTACTTCAGAGGTTTTGTTTTCTCATTTATCTAACTCTTAAAGCATCGAAATATTCAGCAAAACACCACGAATCAAACTGAAGAGAAAAAAGAAACAAGGCTGTTCTGGAGTGATGGACATGTGATGGGAGAGAAGTATGAAGAGCTCCAGGTCCCAGAGTTCAATGCTGTAGAGTCTGGTTATTTAGCAGACGATGAAGTTGGTTTCAAATTCGGGACTACACTGCATCAAATAGTTTTTAGAGCGACTCCGAAGACGACACGAAACTGAGACCGAAGAATAGACAAGGATCCTTGGCCTACTCGTGCTCAATGTCAAGCAGCCTTTTCCACAGTGATTCTGATGGTTTCGAGGAGCGAGCTGTGCTGTAAATATCTTCAAATCTGTTTCCCCGCTTGTACATTGGCACACGATTCCCCTTCCCGATGAACCCGATTTTCCTGGTAATAAATAAGTGAAGTTGATGTTTGATAACAGGGAAGGTATTTATTTTACCATAATTTAAACATAACTGACACATTGAGAATCTTAGATGATGATAAATTAGCAACAGCTTTGAAGTTCGAAGAAGTTCATCATAGGTTGCAGAAATCGTTTGTCTTGCACCATACTTCGCCATCCTGAAAAATTAGAGATTTCATTGTAAAAAGCAAGCTGTGTGTAGCTCTTACATCACACATGCATTCAACACACGGATCCTTGACATGGTCCCATCTGTCCCCGCTCTTCCAACGTTTTCCCTCATCATGACAACTCTTCTTCGGGTGGTGTCTCTTCTTCCTCTTCTTTGCCTTTTCCTCGCCTCCAATCGCGTTTCTGGCTAATGCGGAGCTTGATGAGCACATTGCATCGCAGCAAGTAGTCCACATGTTCAAATTGATTTCCGGCAACGAATCGCACGATTCGTAAAACTGTGTGCTATTTCCATGATAAACAAATGCGTCTCTCTGAAATTCAATGACGTTGGTTGAGTAGAGGGGTTTTCCTCGCAAACCTGTATTCTGTCGATGTCGTCACCATTCATGCAGACGATCTTTGAAAGAGTCACTTTTTTGATTTGACGGAGTTGGGGTTTCGAGAAGACTTCCTCGTTTTCATACCAGAAACGATCTCCATCTCTGAGGCGTCGGAACTGATCAGCAATAATACAGGCAAGAGTGGGACCCATCAATGCCTCCGGAGTACGTTTTTCGGTAACACCGCCAACCCAAAGATCAATGTTTTCTGAAGAAAGAAACAGTTATTCAAACAAAATTCAACAATATAATCGAACCTGGAACTCCATAGAGAGTTTTGAGTTTGTCGATCACAGTGTCGTTTTGTACAATGTTTTTCAAATCTCCCCAAGTTTTCGGAACAGTCAGGTTACAGAATTTGCGGTATTCCGTCCATGCCGGCAATCCGTGATCTCTTCCTCTTTGAATATTCAGAGCCGCTAGGTCCAGTGCGACCTGAAATGCAAAATTAACATCTTCAAATAGAAATTACGTTCTTTACCTCATGATAACGATTGAAAAGTCGTTCAGTCAACTCTTTATTCAACACTTGATCAGGTCTCGGTAACTTGATGGGAGCAGCAAACAGACCACGTAGCAATGGATCAACGCCTCCCTCGGAAACCATTCGTTCTGGAGCAAAAAATGCCTGGAAATGAAATCATAATAGAAGCGTTTTCTCGTAAATCGTTCACTCACATTATGAAGTGGAATGTGTCCTTCTTTGATTTCCTTAAAGTCTTTATCAAATCGAAACAGGTGAGGATTGATCAAAGTGTGAGCAAATCGGAGTGCGGCTGTTGCAAACTCATTTGCGATTGTTGGGTTCGTATCAGGATTGTATCCTTTGTATTCTCCAATGATAGTGTCGTATGTGGCTTTTCCAAGAATCTTAGGCAGCCAATCATTGTAAGTCACGTGTTGAAGCATAGCTCCAATGATCTTTCGTGTCTCTTGGAAAATGGTTTCTCCGTCCCAATTCTCGTTAACCTCCAACAATTTTGAAGCAACGCGGTTGTGTTCTCTGAGGAATATGGTGTGCATGCTCATAAGGCCCAGCTGCAAAGAAGACGGAGATAATTGATGCGACCGATTACGTCAAATCCGATCTGTATCGGATATAGGTTACCTGCTCATTTGCTCTTATATCTCCGGCCAGGAAGCACTTAATTGGGTTCTCGCGGGAGTAATTACGTCGGCAGTCCATGTCGGAATCCTTTTCAAATGGCATGTACGGTTTGTTAGCTCTGCAATGCAAATATGTATTCTTGCCTTTGTGATGTCATCTTTTCTTCCTTTTACTTACGCTGAAACAATGTCAAACCGCAAAAGACCATGGTCACTGTACAAATCTCTGAGCTCCAGCGCTTGTTCTTCACTGTTTCCGTAGATTCCAGAGGCATCCAAGAAAGAAGTCAGCACGTTGAGCTGATCTCGGTAGGTAACTCTTTGGAAAATCGGAGACGTTTCTCCACTTCCACAAGCAGCTCCATTTCTCTCAAACTCCATGCACGGATGTTTCTGGTACAAGCCAGTGTGTAGTTTTGGGTCATCGGCTTCGAGTTGAATGTTGAAACACGGGTCGGCGTTCTCACATGTGCGGTTACAAAACGCGCCTTCTTTGTAGCTGTGCCGAGTAAGAGCAGGTGCAGTGAGGGTCATATCGTGATCTGCGTAAGATTATCGTTTCTCTTCCGTGTGTTCATATGACTGCTTACCAATAAATTGTCCCCATTGCATGGTCATCGCACTCAAGTGACTATGAGGCGTGATTTCATCGGATCCAATAAGAACCCTTGACACTTTTCTCGCATTTGGCAGTTCATAACCGTTATACAGCTTTCCTTTCTCCCAGCCAACTGGCGTGTTGAATCCGTTCTCGTATCTTGGGGGCAGCAGTCTCAAGAATGCCATCTCGGAGACTCCCCACCATGGGTGCTCGTAGTTGTTACATTGACCATCGTAGGATCTGTAACATTTTTCAAAGGTTGTGTTATTAGAAATTGGTTTTTCGTGATACCTGTACTTTGAGAAGAAACAGTAGTCATCACAGCTCTCTAAAAACTGTCCAGTCTGGCAACCTGATTTTTCCATTAGAGTTTGCACGTAAGAAACTGGCAACACAGCTTCATAAGAAACATTTGGAGAGATGGCGGCAGCTTCGAAAGCCAAACCTAAAAGAGCATGTTAGTTTATTTTCAGTTATTCAGGAGGTAGTACCATTTTCAATATGCATCTGCACCAATCTAATACTCTCCTCATAAATTTCTCTTGCTTTTCCCAAATCAACTTTCTTCAATGAGATGGCAAACTTAAATAGTTTCCGTAAATCATGAGGACTTTCAATTTTGTCCATTCTTCGTTGATCCTTTGTTGATGACAAAGCGCTGAAAACAATGTGTACAGTTTACTTATTTGTTGACTTTGTATACCTCTCAACTTTCTGTTTTGCTTCCTTTGCTATTTTTTCAATGGTTGCGTCATCGAGCAGCTTATCAACTTTTTCTGTCAGCTCAGCACCTACCAGCAAATTTGCTGTAGCGACAGCTGAACCAACAGTGTTGACTGCATGACAAGTGAACACTCCTGAATCGTGTCTGGTCACTTTTTCAATCGTCAGCTCCACATTGTTGTCGGAGATCTGGAATATAAACGGAATTAATAAGTTAGCGACTCATAAACATCACTTACCGTGTATCTAGTGTTTCTTCTTGGAATTCGTGTTCCTTCAAAAAGCCAGAAAACATCAGGAGCCGGATATCCCTTGGCAAAGCATCTGAGGGTAACTTGTTGTCCAATAGTAGCATTCGTGTTCATTGGAGGGTCGATAATCATTGGTTGCTCACTAAAACAAAGAATGAAAAAACTGTGCTCATGCCCAGATTTGTGATTTTACCTCTCTTTCAGTGACACAGTGAACATATGGGTCTCGGAGCCCTTGTCATTCGAAGCAGTGCACTTGTACTGTCCGACATCGGTGTTCAAGAACGGGAAAACACGCAAAACAGAGCCTCCTTTCATCAATTTGTGCTTGCGGGATTCCATGATAACCTAAAACGTTAGGTTAGCTGAATTTTTCAATTTTTCACTCACATCATCACCAAACATCCATGTAATCATTGGGATAGGTGTTCCAGTTGCCTCACACGTCAACTCTAAAGTCTCGCCGTCCCGAGAAGAAGTATCTGGTTGCTTGTGAACAAACATCAACGCTGATTCCACTTCTGGAGTTTCAGTGGAGTGTTCCATAGTTTCCTCTGCGGTGGTTGTTGTAGATGGGGCAGTCGTTGTAGTGGTGTCGGGTGAGATAGGTGTTTCGGTGGTAGTGGTCATTGGGACTTTCTTTGGCAATGTATGAATTGACTGTTTCTGACGGTAAAATGCGCACTGATAGTTTCTCGTGAATTGTCCGTTAGATAGAAGAGAACCATCTTTATCACGGGAGAAATGAGCAGTATGCCTCGCGTCTTTGTTGCTAAACACATTTTTTATCAATCAAAACAGGGAAAATCTCCTCACTTTTCCAAGAATATTGGGTCATAATGATAAGTCTCCATTTCATTGTTAGGGCAAGACATTTTGAACATTCCATCATCTGTCTTACTGAACTCTGGCTTCTCGCACTTGAGTTGATCAATGTGCAACTAGAACAAAAACAAAATGTCCCTAGCATTCAACTGTCTACTCACATTTCTGAACACCAAATTTCTCATATCTTTCGGGAAATAGCATTTTCCAACAATAAACACATTCTGGTTGGAATGCGCAAATAAAGAATCAGCAAACTGTTTCAAATGAGTCATTCTGCAGTCACAACTCCATGGATTTCCAGCCATTTTTACATTTTTCAAAGTAGGAACCATTCGGGAATTGAAGAAGTCGTGGGAGAGGGATTGGATGCGGTTGCGGTGAAGATAGAAAGTTTGGAGGTAAGGGCTGTTAGATACAAGCTAGAATAAGAATAGAACAACAATTTTGAGATTAGGAGAAGAGAACTCACGTCATTATCCACCTTCGCAATATCATTCATGCCGAGGTTGAGATTCACGAGACCGTTAGGAGCAGTAGATAGTTTTGGGACACTTCTGATCTTGTTTCTAGACAAATCAAGATACTTCAATCCTGGGATACTGTCAATCAAACTCTGAAACATTGTACAGTTGTCGAATAACCTAGAAAATTAACTCACCTCTTCAATGTTTCTAATCGAGTTGTTTTGAACATCAAGGTACTGCAAATTAGGTAGTCGGTGGAAATCCGCTTTATCCAAAGACGTCAATAAATTATTTGCAAAGTATAAATTAGTAGTGGCTATTGGAATATGATTTGGAATAGATGTAAGATCTGAGAACAGCATTAAAATGATACTTCGGTTAAAGGCTCACCTTTTCCCTCGCAATGTGCATCTAATCCAGAACAAGTGCATTCTGGAGGACATCCAGATGCCAGTGGTGAAAGACAGAGAAATAGTAATGCTAGGCGCATACCTGTAGATAATAATTTGAAATGTCGCAAAATTCAGAGTCAGATACAAAGTTAGAAAGAATGCAAACAGAAATTTGACACGTTCAATTGAAACAAAGTTCAAAACTCTTGAGATATATGGCAAAAAGGTGGATACGGAAAGATGGAAAGAGAAAAAGAGAAAAGATAGGCAGTATTGAAACATACTATTTTTAGTTATCAGCCCTAACTGGATTATTCAATTTTCTATTCAAGAACAATTTCTCTTTTCAGTTCTATAATTTTGTTAGACTATTAGTAAAAGATTTTCATTCAATGGAAGAATCCTGCAAATGAGTCCAATGACCAGTGAATGGACAACTGAGACCAGGACCCTGGCAGGCGCACCACAGGGGACCGTCAATCGGCGCGGATCAAAAGATAAAGCACAAAAAAGCCGACAAGTGTACTGCAGCGGGCAGCAGACGAGCGCTCGTACCAGATGCCTTCTATTCCCCGCGCGATCGTCTCAATTTTCTTTGTCTTCGATATTACTTTGATTTTTTTACTTCTCCATCAGTTTCTCTAACCTTTTTCATCGTTCACCCCTATCATTCACATTGTCGCTTATCGTTCGGGCCTTTGCCAGGGGTTTTGGGTGATCGATTGTGTCTCTGCCGAATTCTGATCGTTGGGTCATCGTGAGTGTGGTTTTTGAGAGGTGTAATGTTACAACTGGTATGGGGGATCACCTCTCCAGGCCACCATATACCGGGAAATTGGAGCCCTAAGTGTCTTGCGCAACCATCATCTAATTGCGTCATAGACAAATGTTGGGCAGACCCCCTGGCGGGCAAAAGGAACTTTATGAGCCCACCAACTGCTGGGATATCATCTTACTGTAAAACCACTTCCACGTCATACTCCAGTGCTAGGTACTCATTCAAATAGTGCCATTGAGTACAGTTCCGTAGTCAATTTAGCCATGGAATGCCCATAATTGCTGTTTTCGTCGTTGCCACAGGCTGGTACCAACCTCCGTACCGAATAAACTGTGCCAATTACTCAGGGGAGGTTATTGTTTTGAACGCTTCCAATCAACTACAGTTTGCTGTTCTGTTCGCTTTCAATGTCTGATTCTTTTCCCATCATTTTTTAGCAAACAGTTTTCAAAAACACGCTGTTTGTCTTGACATTGCCTTCAAACACAAGCAATGTCACATGAGTTCTGGTAAAGTTCATTAAATCAAAACATGACTAGAGGAACCAAGAAGAGAACAGAAAAATTGAACAACTGTGACCAATTTACTCTTTTAGAAGTTGCAAATGTTTTCTGTTTCTATTCTCACAGATTACCCTTAACTTCATTTTCCCGTCTGCCAACATACAAAAAACGTTTACTTTCCGCCGGTTTCGTTTTTCTCATTGCGAAACAGTCGAGGTGTTAGATATCGACCGGAAACGGAAATGTTTCTGATAAGCGATAAAAAACTGTATTTCCTTTCTGCTAAAGATGAGTTATCGTCATATAAAGTTATACTTTCCAAAATCGAAATATGAAGAATTCAATGACGTCATCTCCAGTTCGGAACATTTCATCTGCGCAACCTATCTTTCCCCGCAAAATCGGCGACAGACACGAGCCTCCATAGGTTAATGCGGATGGTATGCGTGTTGTTGTTGTTTTCCGTGTGCGCCTCCTGTATCCCTCGCACTGACCCTCATCCTTTTTCTTTTCGGGCCTTTCTCTCCTTGTCGTTGAGGGGTGTATTGTCCGGTCAGGCACAGCCGTTCCATCATGCCTCACTGTCTGCGCTTCTTCCCTTTCTTCACAGACAGTGCACTGCTCGGTCAGTCTCCCTCTGCGTCTCGGTGTCATTGTGTTCCCGCACGCCGTCTGTCTCCTGTCCCGGTCTTTTTTCCCATTCAACGGGTTTTTGTATTCAAACGGATTAATCCATGCCATTCTGTTATGCTCTCTCTACTCGCTAGGCTGTCATTAGCATGGTTTTCACAGAGTGTTGAAACATTTTAGAGGTTTTGAGCGGCAAAATGATGAGTCAGCGGTTTTTAGCTGGTCGAGGTGTATTCCCATTTTTCACTTTTCCACATATCATTGTGTTTTTTCAAACGCCCTCTCTGCCAGCTGCTTGTCGTTTGTGCCGCTTATTCATTCCACTAGCTGCCTAGTTTTTTTGATCATTCAGTTATTACTACAAGTTTTTCAACTTAAAATTAAAATATGAATCTCGTGTTTTTTCTGTTCTAATTTCACTTTGACTCCTGTGATTTGCGTACCAAACCGCTTCCTAAACTGTTTTTCTAGTTACTCATGTTCTTATTACCCAATTTGCCCTCTCAACACTTTCCGCCGCCACCAGGCAATTATCTTGTCATAACTTATCTTATCATATCACAATAAGAAAAGAATAAGTGAACCATGATCACAAGGCTATGCGCTCTTTTCTCGACATTTCTACTATCTCCGGCCATTGCAGAGATAAGATTCCCTCTGCATCCACACTTTCATCGAACCCTTCCCCGTGTACCGTTGTGTATATTATCTCGTTTGTTACTCGCAAACTTTCACACATCCGTTTCCTCCGCCTAGTACGTGCCGACATGTTTAATCAGGATTTGGGTACATGACCCTCTTTATTTACTCACCAACACGTACTACGGACCACCTACTTAGGTACCAAGGTCTCCAGGTGTTTGCATGACATTTCTAGGCTATGTTTATCTTTAGCTTCCACCAGCTGATCCCCTCCATTTCCTGCTTCTGACCTAATAATAACTGTGCATCAATTGTTAGGGTCCACGAGTTCACGCCGTCAGCTGTCAGATGTTGCGGAACGCATATGGGGTCCCTAATTATACATGTAGGGCCAGCAGCACACTGTACCGCACCACCTGCCCGGCCATGACCACTCGATTTCTTTTTGAATATCAAGTGCGAAGAATTATAAAGATATATGTGTTAGGAAAACCTAAGTAGTCCCCATCTGTTTATGAGGGAAATTGTAGTCCTGGTTCAAGTTACTCCTAACCGCCCCCTCACTCTACTCCCAAAAAAGAAACTCGACTCAAAGAGCTTCCAATGACTCATCGTTTCACATTTATCACTGACATACCTTGCTATCGTTTGAAATTTCTCTGTTTGCATAATGTTTCCCATCCGTCCGCTTTTCCCCGCTGCGTCTCCTCTTTTCCATGCCCTCTTTCCTCATTCCTGTCCTCTCCTGTTTTCAAACTGTCGGAATCAATATGCCCCGCTCAGTCTGGTACGATGCGTCATCCTTTCCAGTATCTCCTCCATTCTTCCCGATTTTAATTGCTTTCATTTCAATTTCTATTTTGGCGTCGCAGCATCCTAATACAATTATTGAAAACCATCAGAAATTTGATTACAGAGTCACTCAAGCCAATGAACCACTGAAGGAACAATACAAACCACACACAAAGCATGAAAGTGTTTCTTTATACACTTTTCTTGGTTCACGCCGTTTGCGCGTTCAAACCACCCACAATTGAAGTAGAAGACCATCAAGTTCAGGAACATGGAAGCATAGGAAGATTTGTCGAACTCAAAGAAAAAGACAATCTGGTCTTGAAATGTGCCGGACGATTCGGTAAACTTTGATTCACTTTTTTTATCATAAAAATTCTAATTATAGAAGACCTCAAGTTCAATTTTCCCAAGATGGACGAGCACGTCGGTTACAGTCAAGAAAACTTCGAAGAAAGAATTGAGGAATACATTGATGAAAACTTTGGAGATACCATTCTCAGCATCAAGAACGTTCAGGAATCTGACACCGGCACGTATTCCTGCAATTCAATGGAACATTCTTCTCTAAACGACACAATCCATGTGTTTGTTGCTGGATCCAACACTTTTGTGAAGCTGAACTCGATCGGATTCATGTACGACGAGGGAGAAGTTATGATTCCGTGCAAAACGACTAAGTTTCTGGAGAAAAACGACATCGAACTGTATGCCAATGATGCCCTGATCAAGTCTGCATCAAAAAATTATGATCCGAGGTGAGTCATTTGAAAAAATGTTGAAATGAGGCATCATTTTTACATTTTTCACACTCTAATGTTTTGTGGTTCAGATCTGGATTCAAATTGACCAAGAAGATGTACGACACGAAGCCCATTCAGAATGTTCCATTTGATTGTCGATACAAGAAAGATCCCACACAAGAAGTTGAATACCTCATCACTGAAAAGGAACCAAACGCCTCTGACGACGACTACAGATTCTACATGGAAAAGAACATGGATTGGCCATATGTAGGGTACAATTTTACGGTGACTTGCAATCTTGCCTACAACGGATCCGCTGGAAACTTCCATCCATTCTACAACAAAGTCCACGCTGAATGTCCACAGTGTTCTCCAGAAGAAGGAGTGAGTTATTTCACTAGATTCAATTCATTTTTTACCTCATCTTCTCGTTTCAGAGTCATGCGTTCGCTGATCGTAACAGGAGACATGGAAGTTTGATTTCCGTGGTAGTTCGAGTAGGAAGTCTCGAGCTTGAAGATTCTGGAGCATACCGCTGCATTTGGAATCAGGAAGGCAGAGAGGAGAAAGTGATTGAGGAGTATATCCATGTGGCACCAAAGAAAGCACAAATCAAAATTGTGGAGAGAAGTACACAAATCGTGCGGCTCAAGGAAGGAACGCCATTCTCTCTCAGCGCATTGTTCGCTATCTATCCAACTGAAGGAGAAGCATTCCAAGCCAAATGGAGTCGCATGTACAATTCTTCCATCAAAGAGGGTCTTCAAAGCGAGACAGTTATCAACGACGGACATCGTACTGTTTCAACAGAGAAAGTCGGTGATGGATCGTTTTCTGAAAAATTGGAGATTGGTAGCTCCGCAGTAACAGCAAACATGAGTGGAACGTGAGTTGCATTCATTTGGAAATGATTACCGTGCTCCTTTTAGGTACATCCTCTCAATTTCACTTCTCGACACCGTGCAAGTGGTACAATGGGAGGTCGCAATTGAGAACGCGGTGCCAGATGTGCAAATTGCCATCCGCGAACCGTCTTCGTTCATTGTCTTCAACCAGCAATTCTATCCTCCCAACACACACCTGCACATTGATTGCGTCTCTATTTCAATTCCACCTGGAGATGTTGTTTTCGAGCAGAGGGCTGACAAAAACTCGGAATTCGAGCCAATTGATACAAATCTCCTTGACGAAGTTGGAGGAACATTTGAGAATGGATACATTTGGAATGCCACGTTGAACAACAACATTGAACTGAGATGCTCTAGCACAAAACATGGAAAAGTAGGGTTTCCTTCTATTTTCAAACTGAACCAAACATTTTCCAGACTGTGTCAGCCAAGAAATCTATTTACATTGCCGACGAAGCGCCATCGGCTTATTCGAAAATCATCAAAAGTGACAAGTCGACAACCACAGAAGACCCAAAGACATTGTACGAAGGAGACAATGTAGAGCTGACCTGCTCGGTTCCTCACGCGGCTGACTGGTAATTTATCATTTTCAATTTACATTTTAAATTTCTCCGGTTTCAGGACTGTATTCTGGCGTTTTGAAGATATCATCTATGATTCGGAAGCAAGCATTGAAGGAAACTCGAAACTTGTGGTTTTGCCGTTGAGGTATGTGATCAAAGGGGTGTAGCTTATCATTAACCAGAACTATTACAGAAACGTAACTGCCAGATCCAGCGGAAGATACATTTGTGTTGTCAAGAACGGCGATTCGGAGAAGCATCTGGAGAAACACGTCACTGTTGAGAAAATCTCTCGACCACACCACACAAATGCGGATTCTCGTGTTGCTGTTGTTGTCGAATACGACGAGAAATTTGAGATCGACTGCAATATGGTCGGAAACCCAGCCCCGGTGTACCAATGGTTCAAAAACGGGAACCCATACACTCACGGAGATCTCGAGGGAAGTGTGCTGAGAGTGAGCAGAGCTCGAGCTGAAGATGAAGGACAGTTCCATTGTTTGGCTACTAACAGAGCTGGTTCCACGAGTAACATCATCGACGTCCAAGTGAAGGGTGCACCGAAAGGATCTTCGTTTGCATTCTGGATTATTGCATTCTTGACCGTCATTTTTGTTTTCGTTGTTGCTTGTCTGGCATACAAACTCCACATCTCAAAGAGAATCACCAAGCAGAAGGACATGTGAGTGAATCTCACGGACGATCAAGTTTGAATCAAATATTTCAGCGCCCTCAACAATTTGTACGAACACATGATGAAAAACAACCCGGGACCGCCTCCTGAGGATATCAAGGGACTGCCCATCAACGAACGCGTGTACTATCTGCCATACAACACAGAATTGGAAATCATCCGTGAAAACCTCGAGATTGAAGAGAGAATTGGATCAGGGCAGTTCGGAGTTGTTTGCAAAGGTCTGCTTCAAATGGCTGACCCAAAAAGTCAAATCGAATACAAATCTCGTCTTCCTGTGGCTGTCAAAAGTAAGTTTTATTGCCGAATTCACTCAAAACAGTTGTTTGTTCCAGCCGCCAACAACCGGTACAACATTGAGCAACAGAAGATGCTGGCTGACGAATTGAAGGTGATGTGCGCAATTGGAAGGCATCCAAACGTTCTGGCACTTGTTGGAGCATGTACCACGAATATGAGAAAGTAAGCGCCATTCCCCCCATGAAACCATAAATCAGCAAATTTCAGAGGACAACTGTTCTTGGTCACCGAGTACTTGGAAGGAGGAAACCTTTTGGATTTTTTGGTTAACCACAGAGACTCTTTCATCGACGAGCTTGTTGATGACGACGACGAAGGAGGAGCAATTGATGCCAGCTACATGGTTCCAAACAGTGCTACGAAGAAGAAGTACAAGGAGAACGGAAAACATGAAGAACACGATCTACTGTTGAGCACTAATGACGCCCGAATTTGCACTTCGGATCTTATTTCTTTCGGAATGCAAATTGCGAACGGAATGGAATACCTCGCATCGATTCCGGTAATTGTTTAACTTCATTATCATTCAATCATTGTTTTCTTCAGTGTGTTCACCGAGATCTCGCTTGCCGCAACATTCTCCTGACCAAGAACAAGATCATCCGAGTTGCTGACTTCGGACTCGCGAAGCGCCATCCAAACAAGTCGTACTACGTGTAAGCATGGCCTCTTCGTGTTGGATACACCTAATTCTTCATTTTCAGGACCAAAAACACAAAGGAGACGCCAATTCCAATTCGCTGGATGGCTTTGGAAGCAATTATGGAGATGCGATACACTCACAAATCTGATGTTTGGTCGTTTGCCATTTGCCTCTACGAGATCTTCAGTTTGGGAGGTCTTCCGTATCCAGGAATTCCTTCCAATCAAGTCACGCAGCACTTGCGGAACGGTGGGAGAAACACGCAACCAAAGTATTGCCATGACGATATGTGAGTCCATTCAGCATAGATTTGTTTGTTCCAATGAGAGATTTTCAGTTTCAAAATCATGAAAAGGTGTTGGTCCGAGAAGGAAAAGGATCGACCAACGTTCTCGGAATGTGTCCAGTTCTTCAAACATCATATGAGTATCAAATCTCAGCAGGTATAGCAACAACTTGACAAATTCATAGTAGTTTCCATTATTTCAGCTGCTGGAACATGTGGACGACCTGCTCCGCTTGGAAACGGAACATCAAGAGAAGTTGGACGAATGGGTTGCCCAATCCCGACCGGACATTTATGGAACTTCTTTCGCTAAACCGCCCAAGAAACCCACTGACGAGAGATATTTCGTCGTAGAATCCCATGCATAAATTTCCAACTGACTTCCATTTTGCGGTCAAACCGAGTACAAATCCATTTCTCCCCGTTGGTTATCTTTTCATACCATTTGAGATACTCTTTTCACTATTCCTTTTCCACATTTCCAACTTGCCTGTGTTGTGTGATGGTTTTTCCAAAACTTCCTGCCCCAAAGATACTTGTTCCGGATAGATTTTTATTCTCTGCACATAGTCCTCAACCCATTCAAACATTTACGGTTCCTTCTTATAGTCAATTTGATTCACGCACTCGGTTTCTTCCCATTCTCAATCCCAATCAGCTCTCTTTTTCTTCTTCTTCTGTATTTATGTACTTTTACAAAGATTTTATTCAATGAAGTTGTCAAATATATTCATACAATGTGCACAGCACTGATTGTACACCCCGTTCATCAAATGTAGGAGTACAAAACCAAAAGTTTGAAATCGTGCGATTCCACGGAATGATGAAAGCACGATAAAGTACTGATAACACCCTCTTTGACATATTCGAATTTCAATGATATCATTGTGTCAGAACTGGCGCCAACAATATTTACAATACAGATGATAAATTTATAAGAGTGCAAGTTCACGTCAAACCCAATTGCTCAGTCTTTCTTGCTTCTCAGACTCGAAAATCAACAGTTCTTCAACTCTTTCGAGTGTCTGAAATAATTTGTAATCAGTTTCATCACGGTTGTTTGAAAAAACATCAACCTCATTTGATTTCACAGACAAGTATTCTTTCAGAATGCTAAAACAAGAAGAGAACGATGGCCTGTCTTCAGGATCCATTTCCCAACATTTTGTCATAAGATTGTCGTAGCTGGAAAAAACAAACTGAACATTAGATTGCACAAGAAACACTCACATTTCTTGAGGACAAAGTTCAGGTTGTTCGTTGATTCCTCCGTCGAGAATATGCTGTTGCACATCTTCACATTTCTGTTTGGCGTAAGGAAATCTACCAAATGAGAAGATTTCATATAGACAGATTCCAAACGACCAGACGTCTGACTTATGAGTGAACAGGTTTTCTTCTCCGATACTTTCAGGAGCCATCCAACGAACTGGTTTCAATGCTGTTTTATTGATAACTTCTCTGTGAATGAAGAAACAATTACTTTCATTACTATACATCATTTTGAACCTGTAATATTCTTTGTCGGGATGTGTTCTAGCTAAACCAAAGTCTGAGATGCGGATGATTCCATTGCTATTTATCAGAATGTTCCTAATCGCTAAATCTCTATGAACACACTGAAAACTTGAATGTTTGAGAAACTTGTCGCTGTTACTCACTGGTATTGAGGCAATGTACATCATTCCATTAGCAATTTGCATTGAGAATGATACTAAATCAGTCTCAGATAGCTTCTTCTTGAGTTTCAAGCTGTTTGGAACAAGATATCCCTTGTTGACGTATTCCGCGTAGAGATTATTTTCAGATTCGGATTCTGAGTCGAAACTGGACCATGATTTGTGATGTTTTAGATAGGTTTTCAAATTTCCGCATTCCATGAACTCAATGACGATGGATAATAAACGGCTGTAATCTAGTCTTTTTAGTCTGAAAATGAAGTCGGAGATACTTTGAAAGTGTAAAACCGATCAGAGCAATAACATTGGGATGTTTTCCGATGCCTTGCATAACTCTCAACTCATCCCACAGAATTTCTTGCTCAACAACACTGTATATGTTATTTGCGCCTGAAAACTAATGACATGGCCATTTAGGAATAAAAAATTACTTTTCACAGCAACAGGTAGCTGAGCCCTTCCTTCTAATTCGGTTTGCGGTTTTGCCATTCTTAAGAATCCTTTGAAAACTTTACCAAATCTTCCTTCACCCAAAGGATTTTCTATCTTCAAGTTTTCTTGAGATATATTCCATTCAAAACTTGTTTGCTGCGAAACAAGACAAATTTCCTCGCTTGTTGAATTCTGATTGCTATTTTGTCTGTGACCGATAATCATTTTAAGGTATCTGGAAAAAATTTAATTTGGGTCGATTAGAAGTTTTTCAGAACTTACTTTTGTTTGATTGCTTTCACTGCGTTTATCCAAGCAAGGAAACCAATGAGAAGACCAAAAAGAACAATGGCGCCCAATACCATTACAATCATCTTTTTTGAAGTCAATCCTTTTTTCGGAATGTTCACAACATTGACACTGAATTCCGCTTCGGCAGTTCCTGCTCGGTTTTTCGCGACACACTTGAAGTTCCCGATGTCTTCTTTTCTTGCTCGATGAACTTTGTATGACCCGTCTTCGGCATCTCCGTGTATCGGGACGTTGCCATCTTTGAGCCAGGTGTACTTTGGAAACGGAGTTCCACTAATTCCGCAATCCAAAAAGAATTCTTTGTCATATTCAACAGTAACATTCTTGTTTGTTTCGGAAGCAACAAACGGCTTTACTAGTTTGTCGATAACCAGATTCACCTCTCGGAACTCTTCAGCTTTGCCATGTTTTACTACGCATTTGTAGTTTCCACTGTTTGTTGAACTGATGTTTCTAAAAAACAAACAAACATTTTAGAATCAATCGAAAGATCATTTACACTAAGATCACATCCATATTTCTTGTAACACCATCATACTCAATTTCCGATTCGATTGGCTGATCGTCGTGCAACCAATACGATGTCCTGTTTTCAAACAAATGTTAGTTTTAAAAACTAACACCTACCAGTTGTGGAAATCGGGTACTGCACACAACAGTTGCATGTCTTCTCCTTCGTAAAGTTGCAAAGTCCCTCCTACATCCATATGATCGTTAGTGCCCGTTGCAATGTGTATATTCAATGCACCTTCGGCAAGAAGTAACGTTTTTGTTACTTGTTTTGTTTTCCCATTCATTGTACTAGAGCATGTCACAACAGTATGATTTACTAACGTTTTGGTCCAAAGATATCCAGATTCAAATGTTCCCGAAAGGGTTGTCAACTGGTGTTTGTTATTTTTTCCAATGGTAGTGAAATTATCATCACCAAGGTTGCTCACTTCGATAATAACATCAGATTTCGGAATCGCTGTTGAGTAACAACCAATTTTCACTTCTTCTTGATGATAATAAAAGTAAGTGTCCGCGATTGGAAATTTTTGTCCTTCCACAAAAATGTGAATCTCCGGTTCTTCGCTTTCTATCTCAACATCCCAAGTGACTCGTTCAATATTTTTCATATGAAATATTGTCAACACATATCTAAAAACGGCAATATTACACGAAGCTTGAAACTCAAAAAACCTTCCACTCTTCCTAGTTGTCACTGCATCGCCAACTACTTTCAACCCTTCTACGATGTGCCCAGTAAACTTTTTTTCTGATGTGATGAATCGATACTCATCATCGGGAATACGTTCGCTTATATTGCTTTTGGCAGTTACTGAGTCGTATTCTCTACTCCACAGTACATGGTACCCGGTTTCTTCATTGGGGTAAACTGCTATTGTAGCGGATAAGAAGAACTCCTGCCCTTCTTTCACCCGCACTGTTTCAGTGTTTGGTTTCCTCTCCAATACTTCAATTTTTGCGGGACCTTCCATCAGATTGATGTACTTTTCGATAATAGTAACTTTCCCATTTCTCTCCCATATACATTGATAGTCCCCTTCGTCTTCCGCAGTGAATTTTTTGATATCAAGATTGGTTGTCAACTGATTGCGCTTGAATCTTGTGGCGGAAGTTGTTCCAGGCTCCTGCAGAAAAGCTCGTGACTAATATGTATAGCAATTGCAGCATAAACAAGTGCTTCAATTCGTTTTAAAATCAACAACAAGCCCCTATGATAATAGTGAGGAAGAACATGGTCAACACACGGACTGATAAGACAGGACATCAGAGCAAACGGACAGAATGGAGCAAAAATTCAACTTACAACTGAAGAAGAATCATTTTGCTTGCTGGGAGGAATGATATAAATGTTGTTCGCATATGGTTTGAAAGTGTTTCCTGTATGTTGCAGATAACAAGTGATATCGTGCTGGGAGTCCAATTGCATCCAATTGTTGCCCTTTTCCCAATAAAAGTGATACTCGTTTTCCTTTAAACAAAACATGACTTAAGAAAAACAACAAAATAAAGTCTTACTTCGTAATGATCCAATACTAATGCATATATCACAACAATGCTGTTCAAAAATATGAAGAGAGTTTTCATGTCCCACTAACCCACCCTGAAAGAAGACACGTGTAGTTTTTGGTAGTAGTCATCAAATACAGCACCATTCACGTAAATGTCGAGAATGAACTGAGTTGCCCTCATCTATAGAATGATAAGACCCGTTGCGAAGCAGAGGTTACTCTTTCTCTGAGGGAGGAGAAGGTATACGTTTTTTGATAAACAGGGTATAAGCGTTATAAGAACCGCAGTTCGAGTTTTGTATTGAAATTTTCAAGTCCTACGTTTGTTTTGACTAAAAAAGACAGTCGGTCAACGCTATCTCCTCTACATAAGAGTCAAAAAAAGCAAAATAAAAATATTTTTATTATTAGAGTGGGTAAATTGTAATGAATGCTCGATGAGCAATACAAGCGAAGTCATGTCTTCAAATTCTTCACAGGTTGTCCCACTCATCGTATGCAGAGTTTGGTTGATACTCCTCTTCATTTGTTGGCTTTTTCTTGAGAGCAATCTGGTTCTGAAACAAAACCATCAGCAATCATTACTCGAAGAGTATTACAAACCTGTTCGCGTTCAAACTGCCAGCTCTCAAAGTCACGGAGAGTAACTTGAACATACGAGGTCACGTAGTGTTGTTCTTCAGTTCTCTGATATTTTTGGAGCAGATCCAGAGCCAATTCTTTGAGCTCCGCAAGGTTCAAAGCTTCACATTCACCCACCAATCTGAACATCGTCTGCATGATGAGACAAAATAGCTGACAACTTACTTGGCAAGATCATCCGGCTTGCTGGGAAGAGCCAACGACGGGACAAACTTCTCTTTTTTGAGACGGAGGTATGCCAGAATGTGACGAAAACACTTGGCATCACGGTCCAAGTAGTAATTTCCTCCCTTGTCAGTGGCAATCGGCTTCAAAGTTCCCGGCTTGAACCACTCGGCAAGTTTTGATCTTGGATCAGCCAACAAATCGGTACGACGGACCTGAAACCTACTGTGAGTTTTGGATACAAATTCTGCTTACGGTGTACTTCTTTCCACCAACATTAATGTTGAGAATATCATCAGCGTGTCTTGGACGAGACATTTTCAGAAGATTGAAATCAGAGCTGAATAAAAGAAAACTGAAGACAGAAGTTTGGGAGTATAAGTATCTGAAGTAAGAGAAAACTCAAGAGAAGGTACTATTTATAAGCTCTCTCAAGCCCGGAAACGATTTGTATGTCCACTGGAAAGAGAAACGTTTTCCGGCATTGTCTGCCAATTTTCTGAGGGTAATTTGTCCTTCGACCGGAATATGATACTTATGTTTCTACTGGAAAGTATCAGAGGTCCGTAGGAGCACTAAACTACAAATTGACAAAAAGAGAACACGGAAGAACAAACAAGAAGGAAAAAGTACTTTTCCAGAAGAGTGTCGGGACGGAGAGAACATTACAATATAACTCGAGTTCTGTGCTCACTCGTGTGCATGCATGCACCTTGCCTTGTCGTTTCTCGTTTTCTCCTTCCAACGGACCACTGGCCACTTTTGCCGTCGATCAAGAAATAATTGTTTCCTGGCGCAGCATACACCTCCGTTTACCTGGGCATTCTTTCAAGGAAAAGTATCAGGCTTTATTCAGAAAAGTTGAGCTATCCGGGAGACAAAAATACATATTGAGATGAAGAATAAGGCGAAAACAAGAGAACGCATGACAAATTATCGCAGCTCGAAATCCACTGAATTGCCTTTCGAGTTGTACGAAGTTCGCTGCATCACGACTCTCTGCAAAACATGCTTGAGTGAATACAAGTCAATCGGTTCGACGGAAAAGGGGTTCACCTACGTTTCTATGGCCTTCTTCCCTGGAATCCTTGTAAGCAATTAGTGGCGCCAGTGGCGATCTCCTACAAGATGGTTTATGAGGAAAAGAGAGAAAGTGAGCGATGAGGAAGCAACAGTTCAAATGTCTCACCTCATGCTGGATCCTCCGACATCAATCAAATCGGTTTCAGTGTTCTTCCGCACATTGACGTACATGTCACGGGTGTTCTGTGGATTCCGCGCTGAAAGTGATGATGCTGAATGGGATTAGTGACAGCTGAATAGATTAGAAAATGTTCCTAGGTAAAAACTGGAATTAAAAACAAATTGGTGCAGCCCAATTCAAATGAGAAAATAATGATTTTCAGAAAATTCAATTCAAAACTTACTTTTCTGCCATCGTTTGTTTTGGAATTGTGGTTTCGAAACAGATTGTCGCTCAATTTCTGATTCATAATCGTTGTCAGCATTATGGGAAACCTGAATTCAAATTTAGAATCTTTTCAAGTTTTCAATTTTCAGTCACCTTCGATTTCATCGAAACTCTCACATTTTGCTGGTGTCCAGTCGGAGTGCTCTCTCTCGGGGGACATTGGCAGTACCCACCGTCTTTTCCAGGTTGTCCTCTTCTTCCTGGTACTCCTCTCAGACCGTATTCTCCAGCATCTCCTTGATCTCCAACCGGTCCCGGAAAACCTTCAAGGCCAGGTGGAGCAGGTTTCCCGTTATTTCCAGGGTCTCCTCTAGATCCAGGCAATCCAACGGGACCAGGAGTACCTTTTGGCCCGGGTAATCCTGAGAGCTGCACAAAATCTTGCCCAGCTTCTCCTGGGTCTCCTTTGTGACCCGTTCTTCCGGATTGTCCTCGAGCACCAGTTGAGCCAGCAGTACCCGGTTCATTGGTTCCTGGTTGTCCAGGCTCACCAGGAGTTCCTGGTCTTCCTGGTTCACCGGATTCTCCACGGAGACCATCTTCACCTGGAGGTCCTTGGGGACAAGGTGGGCATTCCGGTTCATCTACTTGATAGATACCATCTGTTCCGTCTTTTCCAGGTTCTCCAGAGTTTCCGTCAATTGGACTAGTTCCATCGTCACCTGGTGGCCCTCGAGGGCCTTTTGGACATTCGATAACCGTGCAATCTTGAATTTGAAATTGTAACCAAATAACTCACGAAGGATTTCTCACCGCAAATCTTGGGCTCTTCAAAATGAGCTTTCCGCTGATTTCCTACACCATTCCCGTTTCCACTTCTCCATCGATTTTGTTGTCGCCTCCAAGCCTGACGAGATGTTCGCAAGTGTTCATCTTCCACGTGTAAAAGTTCCGATTCCGTTTCCGACCTCAAACTCTGAAATAAATTCATAAAAGAAATGATAGGGACAGTTATATTACCTGAAACCCGCGAGCATGATTGTTCAATTTCAAAGAAACGTTTCCTATTCTCAAACCGACGAAAATATAAACGGAAGTTGATGCAATGAGAAGGAAAATAGAAACACAGGAAGCAAATCGCGATGCGTTTTCTATTAATTCATCACGTTCCAGTGGTTTTTTCTTCATCTGAAATAAGCGAATTAGAAAAAATAGCAACAAAAAACTTGAGAAAATAATATCACTGTTTGAAAGTCAGTAAAACTTTCAAATAAAAGCTCTCGTAAATTTTCAACAGAAAGGCAGAACTTATTTGCCCCCAAAGAAAAACAATACGTGTCTATGAATAAATCTGAAAAGGTTGTCTGGCAGAAACATGGTATGGAACGGCTTGCATCTTTCTCAATTAGCTTCAGGGTGGGTCCCGATAGAAAATTGGTCGACAGCGAGGCAACACACTACTACAAACGTATCATGGAAAGCAGGAGAAGACGAGCGAATGACAGAAAGTCATCCAATCGAAACTCAAATTATTGTTTAATAATGCCGACCAAACCCCCCTCTCCTCACCGTGCTTCCTTCCTTTTGTGGTTTCATCGTCTTCGGCCTTCGAAACGACGGACGAGGCTGGTTGAAAGTGAGAAGAACTGTAGTGTGTTGGGCGGGTGGTCATGTGTTCAAGAGCTATTGTCTGGAAAGGTGAGGAAGTCGAGAGTTGGAAAGGACTGTCCAGAACACGGAAAACTTTGGATTGAGGGTGTCTGAAGCGCGTGGTTTCGATGATCAAGGTTGCCATCGAAACTGTAATAGACTTCCAAGTGTCCAACGGTACTTCAAAACTGAAATTGCTACTTTTTCATGAGAAAATTGAAACATGTCATGCAAATGACGTTTTGAGAACATTGAAAAAGACAGACAGACTGAACTGAAGTAAATGAAACCGGATGATAACCCAAGTAATGAACTTTTGATCAACACAAAACCGTACAAAAGTCATTGTTATTCAAAGAGCGCTCTCCCAATTACCGTGTCACCGACCCGTTCTTCTAGTACTTCAAACCGATAGCACAATAAGCTCTCTAACTTGCGCTTCCTATACAAACTGAAATGTTATTCGATCTTCTTCGCGCACTTATACCTCTACGCGACCCGTGCCCCCGGTCTCCTATAATTCGGAGCTTGTTTGTGAGTAATGAAGAGGGCGCTTGTAGGAGGGGCCTATAAAGAGGTGTGGTCAAAACGGAGCGCTGCTCACAAAACAGTGAGAAGATCCCCTCTTGAGAGCCGTGCGCATTTCACTGCTGATATTATGTACACATACTCTGTGCGGATATCATCGCTTCTCTTCCCTGTTCTTTTCTACCTTTGGTATTATGGTACTACTTTCCTTTCAAATGACCTCTTGTTAAGTAGTGGTGCCGCTCTTATCAGAGTTACAGGAATAAGAGTTGTTCACTACTTATCAAGGTGAAGTTTGAAAATTCAACAGAACAGAGGTTTGATACTGATTTATTATGTATTCCGTAAAGTTTGTTTTGTTGTTTGATTCATATTAGAAGTCATTCATTGGCATGTTCCTAGAGAAAGCTCTGCTCTGCCTCCGATTGTGCGTGATTGGAGTGAAAGATCGAACTGTGAGTCCAGAAGATCCTTTAGAGGTATGAGATGCAAAAGAAGTTGCAGTTGAAGCACGACGTACTGCAAAGATACTACAGTTTGAAGACAACTAGTGTAACTTACGTGGTGGTCGTAACAGTTTTGTTTCCGGTGGTATATACGGCTCTCCCAAAGTGTCCAATTTCTGAAAGTCTTTTTCAAACGAATTTTTTCAAAAAAAATTCACCTCGTCTTGATAGTCCACAGAGAATTCGTCTTTTGTACTAGAAGACGGTCCCCCTTTGACTGATTGAGGTTGATCACCTTAAAGCACGAAGGGAGAATTACATGAGTTTGGTCAGTTCTTACCAGCATCAAAAATGTCCACATTATCAAAGTTTCTATTGTCCTTCAGTGCCATCAGTTTTGGTGCTTTCTTAATTGCACTGTGACTAAAAACTGATATCCTCCTGAACAGCAAGTGTTTAGTTTTTTTTCAAAAATCATATTGGCTTACTTATCCAGGTTGATACTTCGAATATCGACACTGGTTTCTTTTAGCAAGTATTTCTCCATAGTTTCTCTATTACAAATCGCATATCTTCGTTTATTCCTATGATCCGAGTATTCAAATTCGAATTTCTCTTGATAAAAACTGTCATCCGGCTCCGGAGCTTCTTTCGACCAAACAGAATTAGTCACCAGTTTGAACAAGAACACAAACATCTCCATCAGAGTGACACAGCTGCATCCCATGAACAATGAACTGGCTCCTCCGAGGAAACCTGTAAACAAAAATGAAATGACGTAGCGGAAATTGATATAAATTGATGGAAGAGAACTCAGGACTCACAGAGAATATCAACAAGTGTTGTTTTTCTTGTCTCAATCATGTAGGTCACCGTTGGAAGAACCGTAAATGTGATCCCGACAGTTGGAAAGTGATGCCGAGAGTAAGAATAAGACGCTTGATAATATTGCTCAAAACAAGCGGGTTGGCACGGGAAACCTAGAAAAAAAACAAGTTCAAAACTAAATTTTTGATGAACTCACTTTTTTGTTGATCCACAACTTGTCCAGTCATCTTGAATCGTAATCTTTCGCAACCTGTCAACGTGTAGTTCTTGTTTGGCATCATATCTTTTGGGATCCACAGAACTTCATTGTAACTTCCGAAACATGGTGCTCTCTCCAAATCCAGACGTTCAATCTGGAAAAATGTCATTAGAAACTGGTTTTGCAAAGTTGCTACACTGATAAATTACAATAAAAATACTTGCCCACTTGGAAAACTTTCAATTGAATCCGGTGATGGGTGTGGTCATCAGAAAGCAAGTGAAATATGTCTTTCTCTGTTCCATGTTTGAAATGTAGCTCTGAAACGTAATTCTTGTGAGCATTGAGTTTAGTATTCTAACCCGACCTTGGTTTTTCAAACGAATTTTGACTTTTGTGGAGAATCGTATTGACAGACAGTGCATATCAGCCTCCCTGCATGTCAATTCCCCTTCTTCAACTATAATATTGTTGCATAAAAGTCTGCAAAATAGATGTTCCATTTACTATGAACTCTTTTTTGTGAAAGTCTCACTGTTCTTTTGAACAAACATCAATATCGTTCTCGAACCGATGATCTGTCGTCTCATTGATTCGCATAAAACTGGGTTGTTGCGAGTATGATTTGATCATTGTACCGCACTGCAAATTTACTCTCATTTTACAATTACAACTTCGAAAAATCGATGCATGCCGGACGCATGCGGGCTATTAATAATTGTCATCTGATAAGCGCCTTAAAAGGGTAATAAATCGGATCACTCACCACCATCATATAGAAAACCAAGCAAGTCGTGACGACGAGACACCAAAAAATTAATGACGGACAGTTCCGAGAGTTGAAAACGCGTATCTGAAGTTTTAATTGGATTGAAGGTTTCTAAAAAGGAGAAGAGAAACATACCATGCCATGGAAAGTTGTCAAATTTGTATATTCATCACACCCGTCATGACCCGCACGGAAATAGTGGTTAGTTAGGTACTCGTATAGTTCATCTTCATCTTCAATGTAATCCTCCTCGTCGTCATAAGCGGCGACTGTGTCAGGATCATCGCTATCTGAATCGGAATTTGAAATTTTTGAAACTATCAGCACAATCTCAAAAACCGTTATGTTAACAAGCTCAAACAACATGATTTGATTTCAGAAAATATCGCTTTGTAAGTTTTTACTTATTCAAATAGTAAGTAAGATATCTTAGAATAGAGAAAAAAACTCACAATAGGGGCCTGGATCTTGACTCTGAAACTGCGAGTCGCTGCCAGTCAACGAGAAACTCGTCATTAGTCTAATGATAAGCGCACTTTCTTATCGCCCGTGTTTCCTGTGTTTATCATTTTTTCTATGTTTCTGTGTGTTTCAATTTGCTTCCACTACTCATGAATTCATTGACGACAAAGACACAAATGCAATTAAAAAAACGAGAAGAAAAATGTGAAGAATTCTGTTTTTTGCAGAAAGTTTAGTTGAGACAGTCGCGAGATTCTCCTGGAAGGACGGCGTTGATGTTGAGGATTCCGATATCAAAAGTCTTGGCTGGGTTCTCTCCCTCAGTGATGAAGTCGTCTGGGATCACAATCTCGACCTTTCTCCAGCATTCCTAAACATATTCACTTTTTTCATCTCGATTTTCCAACTCACAATAGCTTCATCATGGCAATTATGGTAAATGTTGAGTTTTGGGTCAATCTTGGTCCATTCGGTATCATTTCCGGAGAGCTCAAACTCTCCCTCCACATTGGTCAACCCTTCAGACATCAAAGTGTCCTTGACTGCAAATGCAAAATAAATTCCCAATTGGCAAGAGAAAGAGCAAGACAATGGAAGCGACATGACTCACTGGGATCAACTTCATAAAGCTTCACTCTGGCCTTCTCGTAGCCTTTGCCGTCACACAGCAACTTTCCCTTGACAGCCGTCGACTGCACTTTTCTCAGTTGTGGCAGTTTTGGAAGGATATCCGGAAGTGGAACAGCGATGCAAAGAAGCGGAAGGAGGGTGAAGAAGAGGTAGTTCATTCTTGAAACAGGGAAGTTGGTGGGGAACAAAAGATGAAGAAGAAAAGGGAACGAGCAAAGATATTTCTCAAAAAAAAAACTCTTCGATTATATACTATCCTTGTTAGAAATCTACTCAATCAATCACTAACTTCCACATCATTTCCGGGGAAACAGATAGAATAACTGTGACTAATCTGAAATTTCATAACAACACCTAGAGTCAGGTCAGAAAACTTCAGATCAAATGAAAGAAATGAAATGAAGCGACGTTTCAATGTCAAATAATAAAGATTCTCGGGTGGCGGTGTCAATGTCGGACAGTCGTTTATTACAACGAGACAAAGCAGAGAAGACGATCAGTTTTCATGGTCACTCTTTAGATTACTTTTTGTGTTAGTATCTGCTTGGTGAATATGATCGAAAGTTCAGAGTAGACTCCCGAGTCATTGAAAACAAGAGAAAGACCAAAAAACGGAAAGTTTTCGGTAATTACAGGCAAATTGCCCGGAAATTTTGAACGGGAGAAATCTGGATTGTTGGTGTTGGCAAGGTTTATTCAAAAGAGAACATCAAAGGTCATGTCAACTTTTGTGAACAGTTTGTCGGAGAATAGATTTCAAATTAGTTGTCGGCGCAATAGACATTGTCACATCTTCCTTGGCGATCAACGCTATCATCTTCCGTTCTGCTCCTGCAACATTTGACTTTACTCTAGTCAAGATCTTCTCTCTCGTACCCAAATCGCACTCAAAAGCGTCCCGAGCACTACTGGCACATGTCGTTTTGTAGATTATAATGAGTTTGTCAACTTTCGCGGGTCCTGGGTCACGGACAATCTGAAAACACTCGTTGTTCTTCGGCGGTTTCCATTCCGACCACTCCCAACATTCCGTCCCCGGGAGATGAATGGAAATGTGTCAGAACTAGTTTTGTCAAGAAGGAACCTTCTCCATTTCCCACAAATCATAATTTACCTGCAACCGTTGCGCATTTCCTGGTTCCAAGAGAGTGTAGACAGGAGAGACACGGAACAGTTCGTTATCACTGCACTTGATCTTCACGGCAATTCTGAAATTAAAGTATTGTGTGTACTTTTGGCCTTTAAAAGTATGATCAAATATTGAAAGTGTGAGTGTGTGATCAATCATACCTGTGACTACTTCCGTTCACCATCATGTGCCTGGAGGCGCCTCCCATAGCAGTTGGGAAGTAGGCAATCTGAAAAGAGAAGTTCAAAATTGGTACTGATATGAAAGTACAACCTTTGGAGTGAGAAAAAGGTTATGGTCATCAAAGTCGTATAGCATTGGATAGTTTTGATTGGGAAACTTTGACTGGAACCTGAAAAAAACAACATCCAGGTGATTCGAGATGTTAGGTTCACGAAATGATAAACTTCGGCACTCAGGTTTTTATATCCGGAGAGAGCCGAGCGCTCGATCCCAATAAAAATGAGCCAGATGTGTAGGCGGGATAACGTAAAATATTCGTAGGACCAAGACAGCCATCAACAAAAAAACCGGAATTGCGTATAAGAAGGAAAAAGCTGGCGAATAACAAGAAGACGGAGATAGATAACCTTCGGCTGTGGGCAAATGAGATTCTAGATGGACGATTTCCTAGAGCATTTGGAGGGAAACAGGAACTGGAACATGAAAAGGGTCCGGGGGCTAACTGGCGGTGTCACAAAACTCACAAAGTTTGACTCCATAATTTTGCAAAAGTGAGGGAGCGAGCCTTTTGACTCTGGTTTCTGTTCCTGTTTCTTGTCATTTGAGTGCTTTCTTCTTTTTTCGTTCTAGAAAACGTCCGAAACACCCAAACTAAACCGAGAAAAGCAAGAAAAACAAGTTGAAAAAGATCTCGAGATTCGGAAAATGGGGGAAAATGGGGAAACCCATGCTGGCGTCTCTAAATAAAGAATATTAAATGGTGCCGAATATTATTCCACAGGGAGTGATGGTCTTTCGGGAAAGTTGACAAATTCCAACGCAATGTGTCCACAGCGTCTCTTACCCGATTCTTTTCATTGAAGAGTCCGTCAGTCGGCCCTCCCCCTCCTCCTCTTCTTCTCTCATCTGCTCCGGCTCAGAGCTCTTCAGCGACAACCGACGACACTCAGAACAATGGCGGATGCGACTGACAAAAACACACTCTTCTAACACTTCGTCGCCTGGCTTTCTGGCTCCCATTCATTGAGGGTGGAATTTCAAGTTGTTTGTGAATAAGAGAAGAGGGTTCTGAATTTCTGAGATGTTTGAAAACCCATAGATCAAGGAGGAAAGGTGAAAGGTGGGGGTCTTCCGAGGAAACGTACCCAGTGCTACATGTGAGAAAGGGAAAAATGGAACGCTGTATCAAAGAAGTGTTCAGTTTGTTCTAATGGAACAATGACTACAACAGTCAGACGTTTTGTGTTCTTCTTGCAATATAAACCGAGGTGGTTCTGTTAGAAAATGACGTGTTTCATTGGTTTGGCTCCAAGAAACGTTGCAGTTCTTTTTTTCTGGTAACGGTTCTTTTCTATTCCTCAAAACGTTCCTGGCAACCTAGTGTTCTGTGATTTGTCTCTCCTATCAAAACACACTAACCCAAATGTGTCACTCGAACATTTGCAACCAATAGCTGGACTAGACAGCAAAGCAAACTGAAATCGACAATTTGATTTGAGATAGTAACCCGCCAACAAATAGTTGCAGATCAACCGTTGGTCGTCGTCAACTTCTCTGTCGACCATCCGTCCGTTTCTCTCGTTTCCCCACTACGATCATCGTCGCCAAGCGGCTACCCTTTGAACTTCAGCCCAATTTCGCACAAATTACTTTTGACATTACCAACTTTCAGTTCGGTCATCTCGATTTCTTCTAAAAAACCTCAACCACGTTTCAAAATCATAATGAAAACGCGTGATTGATCGATCCTCCCAGTATAACCCGGGTGTGCGTGTTTCTCTGTTTTCTTTTCTGACTACTTGGATTATCAAGTAACAGATCAGGCAGACGAGTATGATTGATTTATCATTTAGAGTACTCAACCCGCTTTCTTACTCATTCTCCGAATATTTCTGTTTTTTGTCATCGCCAAGAATGTGGTCTGTTTTAAACTGAACTTTGTCCGTCTGTCCTTCCGCCGCATCTTTTTTGGTGTATTTTCCATATCTCTTGTTGATAATAAGATAAGCCAGTCATTTCTTCCATCCCAGGGCCTCACTCTCCAAACTATGGGAACTGAGGCCGGTGGAAACAAGGATGAGGCAATGCCCTTACTGCGACGATCTTCACGCATGGGCAGTATGCGACGGTTTATGAATGTGAGTCTAGTTATTGCAATTACACTTTGACAAAGTTCACCGTTTTGTTCTGTTCAGAGCAGTATCCGGAGGACGAGAAAAGTATTGGGAATCGAGGAAGAGGAGAAGATGCCCGAAGTTGAAGAACCAGCGCCGATTCGCTCGTTTCGAGATTTGCAGATCCATAACTTCAATTTGAATGATACGGTTCACTTGGTATGTTTCCTCAGATGTACTCTTGTTCTATTTCGCAATCTTGAAAGTTGAACTTTTGATAGTTCATGTTCAAACTTTGATTTTAAAAAGTCAAATGATCAAATCCAATCAGCACGCTTGATAACTCACAATCCGCAAAATGTGGAAAGTATAAAGATATCAAATCAGAAAAGATTCTTTGCAAATTGCAAGAAATTACAGTCACTGCTATTTTCGATTTGCTGTAGACAGAAAATTAGCTCTATTTGTACTTTACATGTTCCTTAAAATAGTTGCTACTTACATGCATTCTCATATATATTTTTCAGATATAAAGTTTACCTGTTCTGTTTTCAGAGTCGGGTATCAACGTCACACTACAAAATTATGAAGACCTATTCCGAAGATAAAATATTCACATCTATCAAGCCAATTGTCCCTCCAGCTACATGTCCACTTATAAAGTTAGTTAGCTCTTGAAATTTCGAAAAGTTTCATGCTTAATTTCCAGATATTTTCCTCGCGAAGGAAAAGGTCATGATGTCAAATCAACATTGAACAGCTTTGAGAGAAAGAGAAGGTTGGTTATCGACAAGTTTGAGATGCACAGACAAAAAAATTCTAATAATTTCAGGTCCCATCATATCTTCGGAGTAGACCATCATGCGAAAGAACAACTATTCTGTCCACTCCAAGCGTCGCAAATCGAATTTGCGTTCAGAACACAGATAAAAACGGATATCGTGATAAAAGTGCAGGCGCCAAACGGTGAAGTCAGTGGGTACATCAACCCGGACACCACAGTCTATACAACGTTTTCCCCTTCAAATGTGGGTTGAGTTTTTCGAAATCCGAGGTTATAATGCACACATTACAGATTGGTTGTGGTCATGGTCAATGGCTGGTACATGTGGCACGACGGAAAGGGTGCAAATTCCATCATGGGTCAACAAAAGTCTTGAATCTAGTTGGTCAAGGTAAATAAAACCACTAGGAAAAAGTTATCTAAGTTTACACTTCCAGGAATTCTATATTTTGAAGTGGACAGTAACGGAAGACTCCGTGAGGTTGAGAAACTTTGGCTGGATTGTTTGAACTGAATTGCTTGGATAGACAATAATTGTATGAATGTATTGAATTGTCACTATGAGCTTTATTTTCTACTTCCCTGTTGTTCGATAGGTTGCTTTAATTATAAACTGTGATAAAGATTATCAGTGTTTGCAATCGTGCACTTTTTATCCATATTGTCCTCATGCATTTTTTGCCCTTTTTTGAATGGTCAATACAGCTGTTTGCTATCGAAAATACGAATACGTTCCTTGCCCTCTCGCCTCGTGACTCGTGTACAACTCGCACTCGGGCCCGCCGTTCCTTCTTCTTTTCGCCATCTCTGCGCGACTGACTGATATATGATACGTGCCGGCGATAGAAAATTTATCCGGTATTCATACTCGTATTTCTTACTTTCTATAAACTCTTTCATTAACTATTGATTCCTAGAACTAATCAAAAGATAGAGATAAGGAGAAATTTGATGTCGCCAAATTTCTTGCAAATCATGAGGTAGTTTTTTCCGCTTTTGGAAAAAAACTGAACATCCTGACACTTTACCACATTATCCATCAGGCGCACCATCATTATCTCGTTCTTTTATCAATTTTGGCGACAGCGTCGCGCGCCAATGTTGCTGGTCTAGGCCCAATCACTAACCCCCAAGTCAATTCGCGCATCTTTCACTTCCTATCATTGCCCGTTTCCTCTCCAATTCCGCTGATCTTCTCCTTTCTTTCCCTTTTCCCCCACATCGATTAGACACATTCTGAATCTCCCTGCCGATGACGGACGAGGGGCCGCAAAAAGAAAAAGAAGTTGACCGTCGTGTCGCTCTCCCTCAACCTTCCACCCATCCGTCCATCCCATGATCACCTTCTTATCACTTGTTTTTTGTGTTTGGAATTTGAGTTGACAAGATGAACTGGTTTGATACAGGCTGAGAAACGTATGGAACTGAGCGGATGAGGTGACATTTCCGATTAATAGGCAATCACTTAGGTAACTCAAGATAACAATCTTGAGGAAGAAAACTCTTCACACCCTTTTTTCGTTCTTCTCTCACCTCACCTCCCTCATTTCTAACCCTGTTTCCGGGAGAGATAGTTACTTTTTGTTGGTTAAACTAACTTACACTAAACTAAACTGGTCCCTGACCCATTACCGTAGTGTATAGCAGTGTAGCACCTCATAGAAACAATGACGAGACCTTTCTTTTTGCCGTAACATGTGCACCACATCCGGAAGGCAAAAAGGCACAGATGTCTTATTCTTATTCAAAGTTTGGTTTTGTCGAGCAATATCGATGGACGGCGGACGGAAGAAAGGAAGGAGGTTCGGTAGTTGTGTCATCCACCGGGGCAGACACAATCTGAGCATCTGGCACGTCTTTCGTCGTCTCAATTTGACGCTCGTTCACTTTTTACTTCTTTTTTACTGGCGCTCCGCTCCAGGAGCAACATGTGTGTCAATTTGGAGTCTCTAATTATGAACTCTCCCTCCCTTCTCTCACATCATCTTTATGCCCCTCTAGTGTCGGAACTTTTGAATGAAAGGTGCGCGGAATGAAGCAGAGCTGACCAGTCACGCCAATTTGTTACATGTGGCGGTGCGAAGCAGTAATTTATAACTTGGGCACGGCCGCGCACCGCACCAGTTACCACCATTCCTAAAGATAAATCTTTCTTCGGACCCAGTCCACGTCCTGTATACATGTGTCCTTTCAAATTTGTTTCTTTACTGTTTGTATTATGGCTAATATGAATCATTTTAGAGTCTTGAATGTGTGCCTTTGCTTGATACGAGATGAAGTTGTTGTTGGTCTTTGTAGCCCTGCTTTCTAGTTTAGAATACTCGGAACAGGGACTCACGAGTTACTACAGAGGTGAGTATTTTGGAATGTTTCAGTGTGCAACATGACTCTTTTGCAGAAAACGTTCCTCGTTTCAAACACGTCCACAATGAACGACACGAAGTTTACTTGGGTGATATTGTGAGTATTTTTCCGTACTATAACTCATCAGAATGAGATTCTAACAGGTTGCACTAAACTGTCAAACGTATCCAACCAAAGTTCAAACTAATGTGGAATGGTACCGCAATGAAAAACTCTTGAAAGACGAGAACATTGACATTGGGAGGATTCGAAAGGACAATGCTAGAATGATCCTTCATTTGAGTCATATTGATGTCTCGGATCAGGTGAGGAACAATGATCACTTTCCCAATACTGATTTGCAAATTTCAGGGTCTCTGGTCATGCCGAGTTCATAATCCATATGGTCAGATATCTCGGAACTTCACTGTAGAGGTTATTGGTAAGTTCGTGTGGGTTCTGTGTTGTGGATTGTGTTTTGCAACGAGTTTTTCCTGCTTGCTTTTTCACTTCTCCCTTTCTTGCATGGTGTGTTTCAGACTTCTGTGACTTCTTCTTGATCCCCGATATTTCCCGTAATCGGATCCCAATGGAATGTGTTTGCTTGTGGTGGTACAACAAGGAGGCTAAACGACCGGACGTCGATTACCGAGCTGCAAATTATGAGAATTGCAACAAGTACTCTTCAAGAATGATAACAAGGGCTAGGAAACCTCTGCCAAACATTCCCTGCTTTGATGACGACTGCAAAGACAACACCACTTCCATCGCCGATGCAATATCTTCTCTCATGGAGGATTCTCAAGTGAAGCGAGTGGTGTTGCAGAAGGATGATATGATTGTGCCTGTGCATGAGAGCTCTGACCTTCTTCCGACACTCCGTGAGTTTTTTCAGACCCCTTGAAACTGTTCGATTGGCTCACTGAGCATCGCACATTCGATGTGAGTCATTTGCTCCCGAAACTGTTGCCACCGGCGGAAATGCGAAGAGTGAAGAGTCAACTGCGAGGATGGGAAAAACTGAGCAACGCGGATAAAATAGCTCGAGCTAGACATATTCTCAAAATCAGACATATCAACCGAGTTATGGGTATGATTAGAGACACAAAAACAGAGATTGATTGTTCAAATTTTCTATATCTTGTTTTCAGGAACTGAATTCATCGACGTCGACGACAACGATGATGATGATGAAGTAGAATACAACCCATCCAAGTCTGTGTCTCCTGACGCAGATCTCACAGAACTCAACATAACTGCTGAGGAACCACCACACTTCACAACACCGGACAACATGTTCCTTTTCAACGAGACACATGCTCTTCCAGCTGGCAGAACTTTAAGACTTGGTTGTCGACCAAATGGCTACCCAGAACCTCGTATTATCTGGTTCAAAAACGGAATAATGTTGAACAGAGACATCCCAAGGAGCGGAGGTTATGAATACAAGTTCAAAAGATGGTCTCTGGAATTAGAAGACGCTATCGAGTCAGATTCTGGAGATTATCACTGCGAAGCATTTAACAAAGTTGGCTCGGCGAGAAAGAACTTCAATGTGATAATTGTGAACCGGATGAGAAGACCACCGATCATTGTTCCAAATATTCTCAACAATCAGTCTGTGAATGTGAACGACACTGCTTACTTCAACTGCAAAGTTGTTTCGGACCTCGTCCCTCATATCATGTGGGTTCGAATCAACAAAGTGAATGGCTCCTATAGTTACTACAACACAACTGTGAAGGAGTACATGTTCAACTACACCGAGATGGCCACTTTTGATGTAAGATTGTGTCATTCCTGTTCTCATTTATCTTTGAACTCATTTTTCCAGAAAGCACATGTTCATCATGTTGGTGATGAATCGACGCTCACTATTTTCAATGTCTCTCTGGATGATCAAGGAACCTACGCATGTTTGAGTGGAAACTCATTGGGAATGGTGAGAGGGAATGTCTAGAAGTGAACCGTTATCTATTCCAGACAATGGCAAATGCAACTCTGACAGTGAACGAGTTCATGGCTATACATCTTCTCACTGGAGATGAACCGAAGCCAGACAATTGGAGTATATCTGCAATGTTCTTCACAACAATGCTTATAGTACTGATGATACTGTTCACACTGTTTGGAGTATACCTATTACTTTACAAGTTGAATTCTCATAGTAAAGGATTACTACTGGAGGACACAGTAGGGTTGGTGGCAAAGAAAAAACGAGTAGTGGTGAGTAAACGACCGATAGGAGATGACGAGAATAACGATGAAAATGGACCATCACCATATTCAATTCAAATCATTGAAACTCCGATAACAAAGAAAGAAGCAGCGAAGAAACGGAAAAGAGTGAACTCGGATAACACAGTTTTGTCGGAATATGAAGTGGATTGCGATCCGAAATGGGAAGTTGATAGAGACAAGTAAGCAAAAATAAAAAAAAGAAAATAGAAACTAATGGAAATTACAGACTGACACTGGTCCACATGCTCGGCGAAGGAGCGTTCGGCGAGGTTTGGAAGGCATCTTTGAAAGAATCAGGAAACAATGTAACATAACAGAAAACATCTCTGAATTGGATTAACTAACTCAATTTAGGAACAAGCCGTGGCCGTCAAGAAACTGAAAATGTCAGCTCACGAGAAAGAACTCATTGATTTGGTTAGTGAGATGGAGACCTTCAAAGTCATCGGGGAACACGAGAATGTGCTCCGTTTGATTGGTTGCTGCACGGGAGCCGGCCCGCTTTATGTCGTCGTTGAGTTGTGCAAGTACGGAAATCTTCGCGATTTCCTTCGGGCACACCGGCCGAAAGAAGAGAAAGCGAAGAAGTCTAGTCAGGAGTTGACAGATTACTTGGAGCCGCGGAAGACGGCTGACAAGGAAGATATTGTAAGACGAATAAAAACAATGACATCGTGAAAAAATGATGAACTATAGGAACTGATTCCCAATCTCACTCAACGCCACCTGGTCCAGTTTGCTTGGCAAGTTGCTCAAGGAATGCAGTTCATGGCTAATAAAAAAATCATTCACCGCGATCTTGCTGCTAGAAATGTTCTTGTGGCAGATGGCCATATTCTCAAAATTTCTGATTTTGGACTATCGCGCGATGTTCATTGCAATGATTACTATAGGTTGTACGCAGGATGGTAGAAATTTTTGGAATCTCTCTTTTTTAGAAAGAGAGGCAATGGACGGCTTCCAATCAAATGGATGGCACTGGAGGCGTTGGATTCACATGTATACACAATTGAGAGTGATGTGTAAGTGAATTACAAACGTACACGTTCCATTATCAAGTTTCAGTTGGTCCTATGGTGTTCTACTTTGGGAAATCATGACTCTTGGTGGAACCCCTTACCCAACAATTGCTATGCCGGAACTATACGCCAACCTCAAGGAAGGATACAGGTGATCTGAATGATACAAATCACCTGCTGAGCATGTTGTTGCAGAATGGAACCACCTCATCTCTGCCCGGAAGAAGTCTACGATCTCATGTGCAGCTGCTGGAGGGAGAAGATGGAAGCGCGACCGTCTTTTGAAACAATTGTACTGTACTTGGAATGGATGTTGTCACCACCATCAAATGAGTTTATGTTGAATTCTCAAGAGTTCCCAACTATTCAAGTAAAACACTCTGATGGTGACAGACTAATCTCAAAAGTATCATTAGTTCCAGAACAACTATTACCGGGAGAGATCCACGGCATCCGGACCAGTTTCTCCATCCGGTGATATTTCGAGAAAACGAAGGACTCGTCCACTTTCAGCACCGGTTAATCTTCCTTGGGAGGCACGCAAATTTTTTGTATCGTTTTGCTAACACTCTGTACTTCCAGACTCAACATACAATTTGCGATGATTCAAATCCGAATCTTATATCTGAAAATGGAGATCCAAGTCACATGTACTGCAACGACAATGTGCTCAAAGACACCTTGATGACGCCGGAGACTTCCGAATGTATTCCATCAATCAACAATAACAAGAGCCTCCAACAACTGTTCCGTTTTTAGTGTACATCCACAAAGTTGCCGAAGAGAACTATGGAAACGGGTATGTTCATCGCGATAGACTCACTCGTGCCGTCAGTGGTGTCGCCAATCAGTCCCTCGATTCGGCTCTCGGATCTCCTGCTTGGCCTTCGTATTCTAACCACAAAGCTTCATGTCTAGGTTCGTTTTGAGTTGGTTTAGTTGTTCATGTACAGGAATTGGTATTCAAAAACTAGCAAAAAGTTATAGATGATGAAACGCAGACGTACTATTTTACATAGTACGGCTTCAGCCAGCGACAAATTCAGTACGTCCTCATTGTGAACTCTGTGTTTTGTCTTTGTCCGCCGTGCTTTTTTGTGTTCATTCAGTGTTAAGTTAAAGTTAAATTGATGTTTGGTTCGGAGCAGTCATCACCATCTCACGGAGCTGTCAGATGTCCTGACTAACACGGCAGCATCACCGCACCAAAAACTGTTCCAGGTTGAAACAGGTTCATTCCAGATCCTAGCCATCAGTATTACAACACAACACCCAAAATCCAATATCTTTGTTTCACATTTGATGAAACCGAAGATATGACAAGGTTGGCAATTAGCAGTAGAGAAAACACGCACGTTATGCTTACAGATCCCGAGACTCTGCAATTTTCGAAGAGTCGTATCATCCGAACTATGCTCAAATACAACCTCTCTACTCGAAAATCTTAATCAAAAAGAACATGTAAGTTTATGTCCTTCCACATTTCGTTTAATCCACTGTTCTAAACCTCTAAAAAAGTCGAGAAATGCAAATGTCTGCTCATTGTTTCAGGACTCCTCGCAACTCGTTGCCGACGAAAGAAACCATTGTCTAACTTCGTTTTCTCTTTTTCCTTGTGTGTGCTGCTATGATCTAGTCATTTTCGACCGGATTGCTGCTTTACTTCTTTTGTCTTTTTCCCTCTCCTCCTTCCCATTTTCTTCTGATGCTCTCTGTTTCTGTTTTGAATTTCGGTTCAATTTTGTATACAGTTTTTCTTTCTGAAATGATTCAAATTGAAGGAAACTGGACTTCGACATATTTTTTGATATGATTGTGAGTGTTTGGTTTCGGAAAGAACGGGATTGAAGGTTAATTGGGTTTCAGTTAGTTGTCTCGTTCAGTTGCAGCTGCCGATAGGAACTGATTTGAGTTCTCACATAAAATTTCAGTCGGTTTTTGAACCATCAGTTTGAATGTTCCTCTTTGTTTCCAGAACCAAAAGTTAGCAACCACATGAAGGAGTTGAGCAAGATATTGTTTTGGAATATTAGAATCGTAAAAAACAGCAAAGGTACTTCCGATTACGTGCTTTTCAGCTTGAGATCTCTCGAATCAAGTCATTGTACATAGTTTTATCAAATATTGCAGCTGCGACTGCAAACCGAAAACCTCATGTTTTATCTTAAATTTTATCTAGACTGTGCACTCCATTCTCTTTTATTATCTTTGTTCCCGACCAATTACTGAATACTAAAATGGTAATAATCCATTAATCTGTCGGATGTTGATGGAAGAGACCAAAACGAACCTCATTTCCCCCGTCGGACATATGGCGGTGCGGGGGCCAGATGCACCCCAGTCTTCGCACCCTCAATTCCACCACCACCTCCTTCAACACCGCCTGCTCAAGTCGACAGGGGCTAATTCAAATCGGCAAACGTCTTGGCGTGTGACCTCTGCGCAGTCCTTCCAAATCCTTGCCACTGACTGACTGTTTTCTGTGTTTGCAATTAACTTTCTTATATAAGACCTGACCAATGTTTTGCAATACACGACGTTTTCCAATTAAATGTGAAAGAAACGGAGGCAAACTGGTTCTTTGGTTCTTTTTCTTCATTCTCAATGCAGTCTTTTTTTTCAAATTTTTCATTTCCTTCCTGATTTTTGACGACTTCAATATCACAGTCAGTTCAACATATTTTGCATGAAGATATTCGGAAGAGATAGGTTTGGAATAACTTCTTCGCAAATTGACTCGGGTAGAATTGGTGTGTCAATGGGTTTGAGCATTTTCTTTCGAAGCAGTTTCCATATCCAAACATTAATACAAACGCCAAAAATTTTTCCATCCGTTTGGTTATCAGCTACTCACCGTTAACCACCCGAATGGCTGGAATAAGCTACACGCCTTCCCCAGTCGAAACCTGGTTAGTTACATAGAATTTTTCCATCCGTTTGGTTATCAGCTACTCACCGTTAACCACCCGAATGGCT